>VZRS01012708.1:26864-77604 GCA_013398055.1 Ifrita kowaldi
TCTATGTTTTTTTTTTTTTTCCTATTTCTTTTTTTTTTTTCCTATTTCTTTTTTTTTCTTCCCTGTCACATTTCTGAAGAAGTTCCTTAGGCTTGATTGCATTACAATAAATACTTAAAAATTTAAATCACTCCTTGCAAATACTGGTCACCTGCAGATGACCCCAAATGGGAACAGACCAGTCAATATGCTCAAGGGCAGGGTTGCCCTGTGGAGAGGCTGGGACAGGGTGAGAAAGGGCCCAGCTTGCACGAGGCTGCCCTGCCCCAGAGAGGCAGAGCCCAGCAGTGATGCCACTGGAGCCAGGGGCAGTTCTGTGCCCTGGCATGCAGCAAGCTGAGCCAGGCCAGCGAGGCTGGAGGTAAGCAAAGGCTTTTTCCCCAACACAAACAGCACAGGGAGGTGAAACCACGTCCATCCTCGGAGATTTCCAAACCTTAGTTGGATAAAGCCTTGAGCAACAGCATCCAATCTCATGTCTGACCCCGCTTGGAGCAGGAGGTTGGTCTTACAGACCGCTCAAGGTCTCTTCCCCTCCCTTCTGCTTCTGTTTTGTATTGTTTTGTTTCCTTGCAAGTCTCTGGAGAGAATCATTACATAGATACAAAGGGTATGTAAGCCTTATATTCAGACTGGGATAGACATTGATTTTTGAAAGACCTTCTCCTTCCAATGTTTTGCCAGATGCTCACAAAGAACAGTAAATTGAGGAGATAAAAAAACCTCAAAACAAAACCAGAACAAAACAAAACAAGAAAAACTCCAAACTTTAATGTCCTTCCCCATTCCAGAAATCTGGAAAAATCAGCTGGGAACCAGCTGAGTAAGCCAATATTACACAATGTAATACTGAGAAAGGAACATTAATCAGCACATCTGCTGAATCTCCCCCGTCAGCCAGTTCAATGACATTGGAAACCACAGATGTTTTTCAGCTATTTACAGAGCTAAAAGCTCAAAGCCTTCAGAGGTGCTCCACACGGCAAATTAGATACTTCACATCTTTTGTGCTATAGCTGATCGCTATTAGGTGATAATTTGCTAGCCTTTTAATATAAACAACACTTAAAAACCATCACATGGAGTATTACAGCTGAATCAGTGAATAATTTTGCTTTAAGCTTCCATTATTTCTGCAAAGGAGAAGTGTTTATTTTACTCTAATTGCACAGTGAATACCTCAAGGTTTGCCTGATCTCCCTATTAATCCTAATTCTTATAAGAGAGGATGTACGTTTTAGTTTCTAAGTCTAATATAGGGAGAGCAGCTCTCAGAATTGGAATAGACTCTTTGATATTTGTTTTTATTCTCTACATGAGACAACCTAAGTTTGGTCACTAAGACTCTGGTTTAAGATGAATTTTTTTTATGGGACTCTTAACAGCACAGCAGATGGAGTTACTTTGTGGTTAGCAGCCACACACTGCAGGCTGACCTGAACATAAGCGTCTTTTTCTCTTCCTCGGCATATTTCTCTCTTTATCCTCACAAGACACGTGGTTGAATCACTTGACTGTTTGCAGACAGGAAAAGCTGTCCAAAATACAGTGTGATGAATTGCAAGGATGCCCCCTGAGGGAGCGAACTGCTGACCCTTAAACTGTTCTGTGCTGGATGCTGTTTGGAAACCTGCTAGCAAAGGCAGGCTAGTTTTGAAGCAGCGGCCACTGCCTCCTAAGTGACCAGCAGATTATAAATTAAAAATGAATTTATAAGGACTGTTGTGCCCAGCTTTAGCCTGAGCTCTGTCTATGGTACATGAGCCAGAGCTGCCTGGGAATCTGCCTGGTTTTGACCATGGCTGCTCCCTAGACTGACACTGAGCAAATTTTTCCCAGTGCTTTCTAGAATTAACTACAACAGAGAGTGTAAATCAAGGAACTGATTTGTTTTGTGCTGGTTGTCATTAAGTTATTTAACAAATGGTTGGATATGAAATACAGAAACATTTTTCTGAGGCTATTATCTGTGTGTTTGAAGTTACGAGATTTGCTATTTTGTTAATATCTCCTTGTTGATGTTTTTGAATTTGAGCTGCACCACCAGCAAGTGTTTCAGTTCTGCACAGGGTTTTTCACATCAGCCTCTTCACTTGCATGTCATTTCTGCAGTATCTATCAAAAGCAAATATATGAACAACCTGGGGACTGAAAGAAACAAATCCACTTTGACATTCTGACAATAAGGAAAAAAATATCCATGATCTGGTGAATATGAATTTGGAATCACAGAAAAATTTTAACTATTAAAACTTTAGAAAAATCGAGTCTGTTTTGTTTGTTGTAAATATTTATTGCTAGGGTTAGGTGTCATATGTCTTCATTTGGTAAATCTTTTGTTTAATTTGAGGCTTTAAGAAATGTAAATGGGATTTGGTGCAGGTTTCATATATCTCTGTAATTAGTAAACAAAAACAATAGAAATATAAGTAAACGCTATCTAATGTATAAGAGGGAATTTTTTATTCTGACAGAATTGTTTTAAGAAATTAAATTATTTAAATGTACCCTTTTTTTCCTATGAGTTCTGTGTCTTTCTGTATTCTGTTCTGAATAGCAGACAACAATGTTTGCTACTTCATAATATAACATTTTAATAATTCATATATTGTTTTGGTAAGAAACAAGGCAGAATAATGTTTCCTATTACCATTCCAGGAGCTAATAAATTTGTGCTTAGGCTGCATTTATTTCCTTATGGTTAAGCCTTTCCACTCCACTCTAAGCAGGAATAGATTTAACAAAAAATGTAGGTTAATTACAAAGCTGATCCTGAAAGAAACAGTAATTCGCTATAACCCTTTGCCTGGAGAATAACTAGTATAACTTCTGTTTTAAAATCTTTGGTAAATATTGCTTATAATTCTATCTGTAAAGAGTCACAGCCATAGCACTAGGCCAGCTGATAACTGATATTCCACCTATAGACTTTCTACCTTTCTGCGTGGATTAGTTCATCGTGAGGTTGATGTACAGCTGGAATATTTACTCCTGCTAATGACAGACATTCTCAGGGGAATTTTAACTTCAATATTTTTGAGGTCTTCAGAGGAATGTGCAACACTAATGAAAACACGTTTAGCACAGCTTTGGACATTACAAACTGTCTGATGTTGTATAAGAAAATGTAAAAGATGATTTCCAGAGGATCAAAGTTCCTTCAGATGTTCCTCTCCCTAGTACAGCTGTTACAGCATCCTGCTAAATAGAAGCTTTTTTTTGGGTATCACTGGGAATGATTTGTGCAATAAACCTTATTTTTCTTTCTTCAAGTAGTCATATAAATTTTATTGACAGAATTACACAGGTTGTCTACAGTATTACAGAGGAAGGCAACCTGGACTGTGAAGGGGTTCTATCAGGTAAACATTTTTTAAGTCTTGTCCCTTTCAATACTTTTCAAATAATGATTTAGCTCTCTGAATGCCTCTCTTTGGTCTTTCAGCTACCAGACTTCTAAGAGATGGATAATTACCATAGAAAGACATTGACCCTTTCAATTTCACTGCTGGTCAAAATACTCCAGCCCTGAATAAAAAGCACAATCCAGAACTAGCAGCTGAGGTTCAGTAAGGACCTGAAAAGTAATTTACTCTAGGACTCAGTCTGCAAACAGGATATCCCAGTTCTCACTACTGTTTTTAAAAATCTTTTTTAAGGATGCGATTTGTTATTTTTATTGTATTGGGCCTTTGAAGTCAGTAAAGAATAGTTTTACTTCAGTGTTCAGCAGCTGTGTGTGAGCTTCACAGACTTCTCCTCTGGCAAAGGATGATCTTTCATCAGAAATAATTTTAAGGTAAAGGGCAAATTTGCTGTAGGATAACTCTAGCAGTAACTTCCGAAGTAATATTTTTTAAGACTAAAAGCTTCAGTTCGTTTTTCAAAACTGTTGTGGAAGCTACTACTACTACAATAAGAACTACTGGTTCCCTCAGGTATTTTTGGAAGTGACCCCAGAGATTTGATCTGGACTTCAGCATGAAACTGGAAATCACTCATGACACCACTTTACACTTAATTTTGTAATAGGTACCTATTATGCTATTTTCAGTAGCAGTTAAATTTGGAATTCACACTCCAGGTGTGTTTCTGCACCTTATTGCTTACTAGAGGTTCTTCTTTGACCTTTGTGCTTCTTTTTCTTGGAAATTCTCCTTCAGTATCACCTTCCCCCAAGTGTTTTCAAATTTCCTCTATGTGGCTATCAGGCACACAATGTCTACCACAGGAATTAACTGAAGTATTGCTCACCTGCTCTCTATAGACAGACCGCTTTCTTTCAGGAATTGAGATACAGAGGGGATACAGACGAGAATTTATTTTGCCTGATTTAATTGGGACTGGTAAAGACATCAAGAAAGCAGAAACAGTCTCTTTTTTCGTTTGTTTTTTGTATGGTATTTCTTCTCCTGAGCTGAAAGCATGACCTGCATATCTAATAAGCCTCTGTTTGTGCTGGATCTCCAGTGGACCAGCCATGTGCCTCTGCAGCAGCAGGAACAGCATAAATCCTGGCAGAAATGGGCTGGCTGGTACCTCCCGTGTGGTGGTCTCTGACCTGTGATCCTTCTCACCCTCCTCAACACCCAGCACCCAGGGCAAGACAGTGGGTCAGAAATACTTTCATTTACCCCTCTCTGTACTGTTTGAGATCTGTGCTGGTCTGAACTGAAACACAATTAATCAGGAACAGCCTCACAGGGACTGATCCAACCTCATCTACCAGAGACAAAAGAAGGATACTTTTTTCTGTTGATTTGAAATAGGATTTAGGAAATCTAACCACTTTTCTGTCCTTGAAAAACACATAATTGGTTTGTTGTCCTCTTTCTTTTAATATTTCCATTTCTTCCGGAGTCAAGAGCCTTGATGCAGCTGGAGCCTGGTCTGCTCATTCTATTCACCTGAATACCTTCAGGACAAAGGAAGTCTACCACTGGCAGCAGGGTATTCCTGGTTCTCTGTCTATATGCTCTGCCATAAATGAGGACTGATTGTGTTCATCAACTAAGCATAACGCAGAGTTACAAGATGGAATTTGCTCAATCTCTCCATGGCATTTCCAGGTTATAGTACTAACCTTTTTAAAGCACTCAATTGCTTCTCAGAAGTGTTTAGACATTTCAAAATACACCACGCTTTAAAAGTTTACAGTTTTCTGTTTTTCTTTTCAGCATATTTTTCCAAACCAATGCAAAATACAACTAAAAAATCCATAAGACTGTCCAAGTTGACCAACTTTTTAGTTCTTCCTCAAATTTAGGAATCAATAGATGTTGACAAAGCTTTGGCTAAAATCCAGCAATATATCCTCTGAGAGAAAACCAGGTNCTGGCTCTGCGGACAGCACAAGTGAGCGCTCAACTCAACTCAATTTGTTCCTAGGGATCACAAGGGGAAAGTGCTGCAGGAAGAACAGGAGCAGATGACAAACCATAGAAATGTTCAGGTAGGGATGAGGCAGGAGCCAGGCATCACCCTGGCTCAGCTACACACGAGGCAGCAGAGTCAGATGACCATAATGCAAACCTAGAAAGGATCCGTTTGAAAAGAAGCAGCAAGATGTAGGCAAATTGATTTTTAAAGCTGGGGTTTCTGGCCCAGAGATGCTCTGCAGCTGCAATCAGGGCCCCTTCAGGCCCTGCTCTGGCCCAGAAAACACCTGATGGGCCACAAGCTGGCTCCCTGTCTGTTGTGGGGCTGTGGGTTACACTCATTGCAGGGTGAGGGCAGGATGGCAGGTCACTTGTGGGCATGGAGAAAACTGAGAGGTCCCAGCCAAGGTCCCCATAACCACATCTCCCTGCTTTCATCTTTCCTTCCTTGCCTAGGACCGTTTTACTTTAAAGACAGCCTGGCCCTGGGCAGTGTTTCCCCCAAGAGAAAGGCCCATTTGTGCAGCAGAGCTCCGTCTGTCGCAGCCCAGGAGCCCACAGCAGGCCCAGCACAGGCTGCAGGCAGAGCTGTGCCCGGCTGGGGACACGGCTCCGGGCCCTGGTTCCATCTGTGCTGTGTGCCTGGCTGAATTCATACATTTCTGATGATGAACAGGATGGTGTGACATTCAGCCACAGATCAGGAGAACAAAGGCCGCAGTCAGCAAAGGGAATCACATGAGTGGGAGTTCCAGAAATGACCAGTTCCTGTTGTCAGATTGTACTGAATGTGAGTTGAGTTCTAAGGAAATGAAACAAGAAGGCCCAAACAAACCAAACCCATACTGTGTTTTGATTTCAGATTACTTAAAAAGAGTTAACAGCTTCTATGTGATGCTACATGAACAGATGAAGATACGATAAATGTGCTCTCAATCTTGATGCTGTAGAAAGATTAGCAGCAATTTGAAGAAGACAAAACCTACTCCCCTCCTGATAGCTTTAGCTGAAACAGGATTAAGTAGTCTGCCAATAAAAGTAATGTCACTCTGAGGAAGAATGGGAATTCTGCTCAATATGGCTTCAAAGCAGCTTGGAATACGTTTGTTGGAAAACTGCTGCTGCCAGACCAAACCACAAAGTTGTGCCTGGTCAGGGGGAGCAGCTGCAAGAGGAGGGAAGAGCCTGTATGAAGTGTGAGGGTTGTTTGGAAGAGCTGACCCTCTTACAGTAGAGCTGCTTTGCAGCAAAGCTGGTGGGGGTGATCTGGCTCTACTGGCCTACAGTAGTTTTTCCAGGCATTCTTACCATGTGAAGAAAATATAAGGCTTTTCTATGAGACTGCAGGCATGCATTTTTTTGGCCCTGAAGTTTCATTGGGACAGGGTTTCTGAAGGGAAAAAATACAAGTTCTGGCCACAGGGCCTGGCCAAGGGTCTATCTTAAAAGAAATGCTTTGAAGTATTAACATCCGCACAAGAAAGCTTGTGGCTACAAATGGGATTTTCCTAAAAAATTTTGTCTCTTCCGGATGCAGAAAACTCAGTAGTCTCTCTGTTTTTCTAAATGACAGCACATGTGCCTATGTAATGAGCCTGTATATCCTAAACCAGAGGGTCTGCAGTGCTGCTTTTGTACCACATCCCTGCCTCAAGCCTGCTTCCTCTTTTAGAGTTTGTCCACTGCAGGCAGTGGGCTCACCAGCTGCTTGTTGTTGCCTGACCTCCAGCACTGAAACAATAAAGATGGTGCCGGTGTTCCCAGGCTGGTATTTACACTGTGAAAAAACTACATAGGTGGGAATGCCTTGCCCTTGCCAGGGTCTCAGTGAAAGAACAGTCGTTATCACCCATATTGCACAGAGGAAAAATGGAGATAGAGAGGGCATAACACTCAGCCTGGGGAGGTGAAAGCTGAAGGTCTGTGGGACAGTTCCATAGTGACTGTTCTGCTGGCACTGGGCTCTTTTACCATGTATTTAGCAGCACCTGTTCAGTTCAGATCTCTGGAAGGTCACTTGTAAGCCTCCCTCTGCTAAAAAACCATTATTAAGTGAATTTCCACATCGTATAGGAATGTTGTAATGAAAAATATACTATAATATTGTGTAATCAAACACATGGCAAATGAAGCCATTTAAATATTGCACGCAGAGCTAGAGCAGGACACAGATTGTATCCACCATTCAACCCTCCTGCATGTACGTATATATATTAAAGGGACACTGGAGGGCTAATATCCAAGAAATAAATTTGAAAAAAACACAACTAAGCAAACATTTCTATGTTTTGGGCATTATCCATCCTATTGGAGGTGAAGGGAATTGCTCTTTTTACGGATGTGCTTTGGCTCACACACTTTGGATTGCTCTTTGAGCCACTGCTGCTGGAGAGTAAGTAGTAAGTTACTCTTCACTTGTAATGCCAGAGCTTTCTAGACCTTCAGCTCTCTGTGGGGTGAAGTTACTTTGTTTCAGTTCTGTAAAAGTTACTCTCGTTTCTAATACAACGTTTAGCAATTCATAAAAGAGAAGGCAAAGGGGTCCAGAGGTAAACGAAGAAAAGCTGTGCCATAGCAAACTGGGGTGGAAAAAGCTCGTTTCTTGGCAAGTGTTATATCAAACAAGAAGCAGGGTTTGAATTTTCAGGGGCATCTTCAGAGACTCTCTGGCAAGACACAACAAGAAGAACCTTAAGGTGCAGTACAAAACATGAAGTATTTCCAACCAATCTGAGAAATCTGCAGCAGAGAACATCAGATCTGTTCATCTGGCATCTGTTCATTCATCATCTGTTCACTTGGAGGCATACTGGAACCTGGGGCTCTCCCAGCTACCACTGCACCTTGGCAGTGGTGCAGGCATGCATCCAACCCTCCAAATGGACTTTTATCAGCAGAGCTATGTTCTCTGGGTGTGGGGTGCTGTGTGCTGGTACAAACACTGATGGAGTAGTCAGAAAGCAAAAGTGCCCTTTCTTTTACTAGAGTTTAGATAACTGTTGGGTTGAAAGTAATTTTATGTTGTTAAAAGCAACAGGAAAACCTTTTGCCAGAGTCAAGGAAGTGCAGCATCAATATCTATATAAATGTATACTTATATATGGAACTCACAGAGAGTGGAAAACACACGTTCTCTCAGTGCCTGTGAGGATAGCCACAGTACTAGCACAAATACCATTAAACAAGTACTCCCCAAGCACTTCCCTGCACCTCACAGTTTGATGCTGGTAAAACCTGCACTCTTGGTTAGCTTGGTCCAGCTTTACATCAGCTCCACTTCCTAGGGAGTGGATTCCCAGAACGTCACTTCAGCCAGCAGCTCGTCTCCAAATTATGGTCATGTTCACCTTTACTGGTGGTTTGCTAGGGGACTTCTGCAGCAGAGGCCCATTGATGCCACTGTGCTGTTTCTCACCTGTACCTCCTTATCTCATCCACAGCTCACAGCAAACAAGAGTAGCTATTGCCCTTGACTGTCCTGTCCATCCAAAACATCTCCAGACATCTCTGTCCCAGGAAACCTAATTTGTAAGTGTGTAGGTACCCAGATGTTTATGGGTGCTCACCTACCCCCAGCAGAACTGCTACCACCTGAAAGCCTTAGAGAACATCTCGTGTACTAAAATCCCAATGGAACAACTCAGGCAGAGGGCTTTCCCTTGGATGTGAAGTTAAAGCTCAGACGCCATACTACGAGATTCTGAAGGAATACCTTCCTCTTTCTCCAGCTGTTCTCTTACATGGGCAAACTGTAAAAAAAAAAAAAAGGTGGTTTTAAATCACTGGACTTTCATAGCTTGTACCTGACAAAATGCCTATCTATGTATGTTTCAGCAACCCTTTTGTAAAATTGTGTTTCTCAATAGCAAAAGGAATGTTTTTTTTACAAAATTATCATTGTTCTTGTCAAAAAACTCCAAAACCAGTACAAGTCCTTGGATATATAACTACCAACAACTATTTATCATCTGTGAAAAACAATATAAGGCTGTGAAACCCATCTGTATCAGATTTTAATAATCCAAATTTCACACTTCTCAAAGTCACAGTCTCACAGAGACCCTGTGCATGGGGAACAAGGCTGCTACAGGTCAGCAGTGCCAAAGCAGGAGCTGGGTTTTTGGTTCACAGACATCTCCCAAATGAAATAAAACAAGAAAAAAAGAGGCACTTTGTTTCAATTTACAATGTTTTAAAGCTCTTTTTTTACGAAACAAAATGTGAGTTGTGAAAGCAGAGGGCAGGCTACAGTGCCAGACAAAAAAACGCCTGAGGAGTGGTGGAATTCTACATGGGAAAACAGTAATACAGCAGTCCCATGAGCATCAGAGGCTGCAGCTGCTCTTCCTGTGCTGTGTAGCGCAGACTCAACCCCGCAGCTGGTGTGCAGCTCCTGCTCAAGTTCACATCATGGCTTGTCTATACCTGCAGATTGCTAGAGCACAAGCACTGGCTTTGTGCTTTAGTATGAAAATGGTGCAAACACACTGCTCGTTTAAACAAAAAAAAAAAAAGAGAAAGAAAGAACAAAAGCAGCAGAAAGCCTTTCTTTCCTTAAAGGGATCACAGGGAGCTTAGCATTATTAGCATTGGAATATGATTATCTGGGTGGATGGGGATGTGCCTTCTATAGTTACTATGAAAGTGTCTAAGATTATGGTATTCAGGGCATTCTGCATGACGAGACATTCAAATTGAAGCTCCTGCTCTCAATCACAAAGAAAAAATCTGCCTTTTGATAATGCTTGAACAACTAGGTTAGAAAGGTGCCTGCTGGTGCCTTCTTCTCCCTGAGCTTTGCCAAATTTAAGTCAGGGGAAAAACTTCTGTATTTCTGGAAGGGAAAAAAAACCCCTCCTGATATTAACAGGGGAAATTATAATCTCAGCTTTAACTTCAGGGTGCTTCAGCTGTCCCCACTCCTCCCACTACACCATGTTTTCTCTGTAGGTAAACATTTTTCTGGAGAAATACAGTTCCTCCTGCTCCCCACACGAGCACATCCAGAGTGACCATGATGTTGCTACCACTACACCCGTGTCATCAACTTGCAAATGACCTGTCTGGCTGGACCCTCAAACTGACAGCTGAACACGGCTGGGTATGAGGAACTGCAACAAAGAGGACATGGGGAAAAACCAGCACAAAAAGCAAAAGTGGTGCATTTATCGCTTCCCAAATTCTATCTGCTTTCTTTTCCTTTATCTCTTGAGCAAGTCATTCCCCTCCTTAATCATGTTCTTGTGATAGAGTTTCTTATCAGGGGCCTCTTTCCAAAGTGATAATTGTCCTTTCCCCTTAAGAATGTCTGTATTTTCCACAAATCATTTCACTGTGGACCAAAAATATGGCTGTCAGGCACAGCTTAGCACTGTTTTTCAGTTGTCAGTGAGGTGTTTCTCACAAAGAAGGAGAAAGAAAAAAATCATGATTTCATTAAACTTGGTTGCTTTTTATTTTCCTTACTGCTCCTCAGGCCCAAAGGAGTTTCAGATGTTTGTCATAGCCACAGTAATCAGATCACAACCGTGTGCTTGAGTTTCTGATGTTGCTAGTCTCTTCATCTGTTTCCTTGTATCACACACTAGCAGACACAGACTATCAGAGCAAGCAGACAACTCCACCGAAACCCCACAGGAAGTGTAGTCCTGCTCTGCCTCCCAGTACCGTTTTGGAGTTGTGGAAAATAGGGCACAGTGGGTTTAGCTGGTGGCCAGTTTAAAGCAACAGAAACTGCAAAGCTCGCGCCGAGGCTGAGGGGAACTGTGCAGGTACCACTGCCTGCTGCAATGACACCACACGTACAGGATGCAGACAGGGTCCTCTGCTCGCAGTTTCTTTACATGAGTAGCTAACAGATCCAGTAGAGACCTGTGATCTCCTCCTCTTGCTGAGAACCAGTGTCAGGCATGCAGCTACAGAGTGCACAATATTTTAGCATTTTTTCATAGATGTAACACCCTTCAGTGTAACATTCACACTAGTAATTTTCACCAAACAGTTAAAAAATAAAGACTGCATTAATTCCTACAGAACGGAATATTTCTATTTTCTACCTACTCTCAAAATAAATCACTCTAATCACAAGCACAGTGGTGGATAAAAATCCAAGGGAAATACCCCTATATTTACAAGCACTTTATGTAACCTTCTCATTCACCAGTGTAATGTAAAATCAATCCATAATATGAAAACCAGGCCTTGATCACAGATAGGTATGTGCGACAGAATCAGTTTTTGAACCATAAAACATAGTTATCAGAAAAGAAAGAAATAGCTTTGTCTAAATCAGCGCTCACAATAAAAAATTGAGAGTCTAATGATAACATCTCTAGTTTCATGTTTTTACCAATTCTGTGGCAGTCAGGACAACACCTAATCTCTCTGTTCCTCATGCTTTCTTGTGGCAAAGTGTTTTGGGTTCTCAGGAAAAATAATATGTTGTATAAAGTACACATAAGGATTGACAGGCGTGGGAGTAAGACAATCATCTATATTCAGAACCAGACACGAGGTTTTTCTTCCCAGTGAGGGGTATTTGAAGATAAATAACCCCAGCTAAGCAGCAAAGGAAACATTATAAGAATTTTGTTGTATAAAGGGAAGAAAGAGCATTGGGTACTGACACGGTTTTTCCCAAGCACAAAGGAGAAGCAGCAGTTCAAAACAAATAAAGACATGAATACAGGAATGCCTAAAAATGCTGTTTGTCCATAAAATCTACATTTCTTTTTCTGAAAAGCCAACTCAGGTTTAATAATGGTTTTTTTAAACAAAGCTCCATATTTGTTTTTAAAAACCTCTGACAAGATATGGTGTTTATCAGTATTTTTCAAAAGGATGGGTCTATAAATGATTCAAAGGAGTACCAGCGTCTCAGTTGGACAGAGGCAAACATGCATACCCTGGTACCACCAACATTCATCCAAGTTCCATATCCAAAAAACTAGAGCTCTCTTTTCCTTCCCTAAAGGCACATGCGTCAGATTTACCTTCCAAGAAAAACTTACCAGCACTGCCTCGGTGCAAACCTGAATGCAAACATCTTGGAATCTATTTACCTTATGCTTTTCTTTCTTAATCAGATTTTATGATTTTCATTTTGTCTTTGTTTTTTCCAAGGGAAGTGTACACTTCCAAAAAGAAATCTAAATAAGTTAAGGACTCTGTCTCTCCCTGAGTCTGACATATCATTTTTAGAAACTGTATCTTCAAAATAACATCAGACCTTCAACCATCTCTCAGAACGAGACCTATTTGGATGGAAATGCTCTTTGTCAGTCTTGACATCAACACTGTTTTTTTAAAAAAGCTCAGCAATTGCACAAAAGGATGCCTCTAATGGGTCTCAGGCCACTTCCTCATTATCTGGTTGAATCTTTAATGGTAACTGTGGTAATGCTTCCCTGCTGACACATATAAAAATTGCTGTCTGCAATGCAGCCTTTGACAGCCTTTGAAATTTCAGAGGTTCTGTCACTTGCTTTCATTTGCTGATCCCTTGATTGAAAATCTATTGGTGAAGATCATCTCACAAGCAAGTATCTGATAATTCTTCCTGTCGGACACGCTAGAAAGATTAACAGCCATGAGTGTTGGTCTTGTGTCACAGACAGTCTGTTAGGAGTGCCATGGAGAAATGCAAAGACTAGACAAGCAACGGATTCTGTGATTCTGAAAAATATGTTCTTAAATGTGATGGCAAGTGTCTTAAGAGTCTGTGGGGAACCATGACAAAAGGAGATTCAATGACAGGCAGCAGAAAAAGCAGTTCCTTCTCAAAATTCCAATGGCAAAAGAGCCAGTCACATCTGGGATGGTGTTCTAAAGCAGTTTGGGACAAATTGACTCCTCACTGTATTTTTTTAAATATGAACTCTCACTAGAATTCAGATCAATAATTTAGTGTGAAGAATCAGCAGAGTTTTGCTGGTGTCAGATTACAAGATAGGGATTAAAGTTGCATTAAGAGGCACTTCTTCATCTCGCTCTGATTTTCCTGCTGCTGAGTAGGAAGTTCCAAATTTAAAGTATATTTGTGCACTTCTTCTGCCTCGATTTGAAATGTGAGCAGAACAGTGCAAAAGAGCAAGTGTCACAGCAAGCACATTTGAAATCCTCGGGCTGGAAGACCTTTCAATTGGAATGTATTTCCTAGGGGTTTAACTGATTTTATTTTTCCCCCCACAGAAAGAGAGTCATTCCTCCCTCCCTCCCTCCCTCCAAAGAGGAAAAAAAATGCAGTCATATACTCCCACAGGATGTTGACTCCATCGCGAAAAAGACAAAAGGAGATTAATGTAACTTATGATGTAGGAGAAAATTAATACGAGGTAAAAGAGGTAACAAAGTGAAAGTCAAACAATGGTATGTTTGCTCAGGGATGTCAAAGGTAGGAATGAGAGTAATTTCTATTGGTTTTGAAAGCTGCTTTTATACTTTGAAAAACAAGGACTGATTGTAGTGATTTGCGGTTGGGGGTGGCAGGAAAGGAAACTGCTGCTTCTGCAGTTTCAAGACCTGTATTTGTCGTCCATGATTTCCCAGCAGCCGGTAGCCAGATTTCTACAGCTGTGAGAAGGCTAAGATTGAAGCGAAGACTTCTCCTAGATAACTAAAAATCAGCACATTTCTGCTGAAGTCAGGTAACAGCAAATTTAGCATATAAACTACAAGCTGCAAAAACAGTAATAAATTCCTGCTAACACACACAAGGACCTCTAATCAGCAGCGTCCAATCCAGAGCGTTACAGACACAGGTACCTTCATTCTCAGCACAGTTTCTTGAAAGAACAAAATTGGGTAAGAGCGTGAATGGGGTGTGAAGAGAATGGTTCTAGTGGACATCTTGGAAAGCCCACCGTAAATACCTGACACTCAAAGGCTTTCTTTATCTGAATGAATCTGAACTTTATCTCGATTCACACTTTAAATCTTCTGTTCATTTATGCACACCCGCATAAACCTGTTTCCTCTATTCATGTGAACACCAAGGTTTAGCTTGTAAACCTTCTCTCGGGAGCGTTGCATGTTCCCTAGATATTGCTTGTGCTGTGTCCGTGTTTCCAAGAAGACCAGAGTCATGGAAAAACACATTCCTTAAGGAAGCCTGAGTCTCCTTTTGCTTATGTGTCATCATTCTGGACCAGCAACTATCAGAGAAGACCTATTTATGGAAAGATTGCACTTGTATTAAATTTTTTCTCTTAAATAAAGATAGATGAGTTCAGAGAATGTCACTGTTCTTATCTAGTGAGAAACACTCCTGTGATTCTCTATGGCAGCTGCCTCCAGTCCCACTGATTTTCTGATTCTCATAACAGGTTTTAAGAATTAACAGACTGCAAATGAAGAGTGAAAAAAAACTATTCCTCTATAATTCTTTAAATCAGTCTGCAGTGAACAGTCTGCAGGGATGCTGAAAGAGTTTAGATAACAAGCAGATCTATGAACACTGGGTTCAATCAAGCCTAGTTTTCCTTAGATTTATATCTTGTTACTGACCCGAATTCCTAACAGAACTTGAGTTGCGCTGTTAAATGAACTCAGGAGACTAATCACATACTAAGCAGTAAAATATCTTCATTGCTGTTTGCAAGCAAGAAACAAAGAGAATTGACTGTGCAATGGATTCTACTGTATTGCACATTTCCTAAAGCCTGGACAAAGCATCAGTTACAGGTGCAGTGCATTCTCCGGGGTCTGACAAGCAGAGAGGCTGGATTCTTGCCCTTCTCAATTTCTGCTTTCACCAAACTCAAAACATGACAATTTTATGATTCCTGTTACTCTTGAATGTGTCTATAGGCAAAGACATTATTGTGGGGAGACTGAGTTAGTAGCAGGATTGTTTCTTTAGAAAACATAAAAACTGTGGGACAGCTGCATACAAAAAGTAGTGCAGCAGCAACATTTGGACACACCGATCCCAAGCTTATGAATGAGGGCAGTGGGAGTCAGCAGAGGGGGAGATGCTGATCTCCTCTCTCTGGTGACCAGCAATGGGACATAAAGAAATGGAACAAAGATGCATCAGGGGAAGTTTCAGCTGATCATTAGGCAGAAGGTTCTTCAGTGAGAGGACCCTGGAATAGACCCCTAGAGAAGTGGTCACAGCACCAAGCCTGTCCAAGTTCAAGTAGCTCTTGGATATATTCATATGTTTTAGGTTTAGGTAATCCTGTGAGAAGCAGGGAGTTGGGCTCAATGGTCTGTATGGGTCCCTTCCAACTTGAGATATTCTATGATTCTATGATTCTAAGTCTTGACTCACATGCCACTCACAGGAAAACATACCTTAAAAATGGAAAGGGACATAGAAGTGAAGGTCAGTGTAAGAATTTCAGGTTCTTAATGTCTACTGAGATAAGGTTTTTAAGAGCTACTGGAAGTCTTAAAAAAATAAAAAATCAGCACCTGATATCCAGAGTGTTGAGAAATAATATCTCTTTTAAGTATTGCAGTTTCCACACACTGTATCAAAGTACTTGAAACTGTTTTCACCATGCCTTTATTCCTATAATGAAGCATATCCTGACTGCAGCAGTTTTACCCATACAGAGAAAGCATGTAACTAAAAGGAAAGGATATGACTAAACACAGGAAGCAATTAATCAATAACTAAAGCAGGCTTGCAAGGAAAATATGCGGGAAGGGAAAGTCCGAGTACCAGATAAAATGCGTGGAGGCAAAAGTATTTTACTATCATACTGTTTTACTCTTGTCTGCTGGGACATGTTTGTACAAAATCAAGAGATATCTAAATGGCTTTAAACTGGATTGCTTCTCTTATTAACTTAGTATTCTTGCTTGCTGATACTCTACCAAGTGTTTTGGGTTCATCGCTCCTGTGATTACGAAATCACTGTCATTTAAGTCTTACTTTATCACCTTAAATGCAGCCCCTTTTCAATGCATGAACTCTGCCTTTTGCTTTGGAGAGTGAACCTGGGCGAAGCGAGAGCTGCTGCTCGCAGTAAGTCATATAACTGATAACGAAATACTTGTCACCCCTTGTCAAAGATGGCATGGCTTTTCACCACTAAATGCCCAAAGCCAATACATAAAAATTTTGGTTTATTTGAAAAATACTAATCAGTCCTATCATGGCAATTATCATGTTGTGCAATGAAAAAAAGCCAGGAGTTGCTGCAGAAAGCAGAGCAGAACAACAGGATCCTAAACGAACTCAAACAATACTATTTAATCTCAAATACTGTTGGACATATTAAAAAAAAAAAAAGGCTCTCAAAAAGGAATGCACACAAGAAGTATGGAATTGTATCTTCTAACAATAAAGGGAATTGCACAAAGGCAAAGTGCAGCTGGAAATTCCCATCCACCTTGCTTCACACTGACTTCCTGTGCAGACAAACAATGGATAAATAGTAGTACTGCTGAAGAGTCTTTGAATACTGCTGTGGCTATACCAGGAAACATTCTTACACCTATTGTGTCAATCTTCTTGAAAACACACAATGTATTCTCCTCTCTGGTCTCCTCTTTCTGCCTTGAGTTAACACATAAGAGTAGATTCTAAACTAATGCAAATATATGTATCATCACACTAAATTTAGAAATAAAAATGTTAAATGGCACAGGGTGAGAATGTGGGTGATTCCATAATTTCAAGGGAATTCCATGAAAATCTGGGGGAGAAAGATTAATTCCTCAGTATATCTGGATCTAGGCCCAGTTTTGAATCTGTTTATTGTAACAAAAATGAATATCTGGCAGATTAAAGCCACGAAGAGTAACATGATTAAGGTAATATTTAGCAGAACTGGAAGGAGACAGATTTCATTGAGCCATAAACCACTCAAATCATCATACTGAAACATGCTGCATGATGACATAATAATAATAATAATAANGGTTACCCTCAAGCCTTCTCATTCCCTGTTCCGTCTGTACATCCAGAGTTGCTCCATCCCAGGTACAGAATCCAGTACTTTCCCTTGCTGAATTCAATGTGGTTGGTGCCTGTCCAGTCCTCTCTTTTGTCAAGGTCTCTCTGCAGGGCTTCCCTCCCTTTGAGGGAGTCAACAGCTGCTCCCAGTTTTGTCTCACCTGTGAATTTGTTTAGTCCTGTGTCCAAGTCCTTTATGAAGATGTTGAAGAGCACAGGGCTGAGGATGGAGCCCTGTGGAAACCCCCTAGTGACAAGTCACCAGTGTGGTGTCACCCCATTCACTGTAGCCCTTTGTGCCCAACCTGTGAGCCAGTAGCTCACCCACCATGTAACATGGTTATNTTTATTTGCCAGTTGGAGACTGATATACCATACAAAAATGCAGAACTGCTGTTGAAGCACTATTTCACAGAATCACAGAATGTGCNCTCACCTGTGAATTTGTTTAGTCCTGTGTCCAAGTCCTTTATGAAGATGTTGAAGAGCACAGGGCTGAGGATGGAGCCCTGTGGAAACCCCCTAGTGACAAGTCACCAGTGTGGTGTCACCCCATTCACTGTAGCCCTTTGTGCCCAACCTGTGAGCCAGTAGCTCACCCACCATGTAACATGGTTATTCAGCTGTGTGCNGGAAGGGACCCTCAAGGGTTACTGAGTCCAATTCCCAGCCCTACACAACACCGTCCCCAAGAGTCACGCCATGAGTCCAAAAACATTTTCCAAATGTCTCTTGAACACTGTCAGGCTGGTGCTGTGACCACTTTCCTGGGGAGCCTGTTCCAGTACCCAGCCACNCAGCTAGGTGGGTTACCTTATCATGAAAGGAAATCAGATTTGACAAGCAGGAATTTACTCTCGTGAAGCAGTGCTGGCTGTGACCAGTGACTGTGTTGTTGTTCAGGCATTTTTTAATACCTCCCCTCCCAGAATAATCTTCCCCACAACTTTACCAGGACCTGAAGTGAGACTGACAGGCCTGTAGTTTCCAGGGTCCTCTTTCTCGCTCCTTTTGAAAACTGGGGCAACATTCATCAGCTCCAGTCAGCGGGGACCTCTCTGTATTCCTAAGATTCCTCAAAAATCAAGAGAGTTTTTGCCATGACATCATCTAGTTCTTTGAGAAATCCCACCAGGCCCCACAGATTTGTAGATATTCAACTGGAGAAGCAGGTCCTGCACAACTTCAGGGTCTATTGGGAGTTGATCACTCTCGCAGTCACGGTCCTCCAGCTCAGCGCACTGAGACCCCCTTGGTTCATCATCCATGTCGAAGACAGAGTCAGAGAATGTGTTAAACACTCCTGCCTTGTCTCTGTACCTCTCAGCAGATATTTACAATTGCTACTAATTTGGCATTCCGTAGTGATCTGGCTCTGTTTTTCTGTGCCTGAATGAATACTCCGGGTTAGAGGAAAAGACTGGACAAGTGTATGCATGAAAATAAAATACCCAGAATGGGTCAGAATTCACAGGAATTCAAAACAAAATGAAACTTCCTAACATCTTCATTAGCCAAGAGCAAAACTAAGAAGGCCATTTTACACAGTTAAAAGGGGAAGCTGACAGCTGGCTTTCACCAACCCTACCCTTGGGTCTTGTTATGTTAGTCTTTGTTCCGTGTATTGGCACAGCTGATTTGTGATCATTAGCTTGGAACATCTTCACCAGACTGCTGCCTTTTCACTTCTCCCAGGATGCCTGCAGGAGTGACTTTTATATGAGCTGTTATCAAAGTCAGGCTAAAATATTCCATGCTAAAAGCTGCTCAGGAAAATCTGGGCCTTTGGAAATTACTTTCTGTTAAGAACTGGCTTTATTTCTATAATTCTTTCTCTGTTTCTTCCCATTCTACTAGAATTTTTTATAGTCTTGGGGTGAAAACCAAACTCCTCCACCCTTGCTGGGATATTTTGACTATATCTTCAGGTAGTTAAGTGCAATAGAACAAATAGAATAAACTATATATATGCATGTATGTACGTATGTATGTATGTATGTATATACACACGTATAATACACGTATAATGTACAACATGGTTATCCAACAAGGACTCTAGGGAACAGGAAACATGAACTGCAACTGAACTGCATAAATTGTGCTGCCTCAAGGTCAGGAAAACACTAATTAAAGGTTGCTGTTCCTTACTCAGCTGTGAGATTGCAGGGAAAAAAGCAGTATTTCTGGAAAAAATACACACAAAAATTTGAGGAAAGAGGGGGAGGAGGAAAAGCAGAACTCCAGAGCAAGTCCCCCCTATTTTTTGTGACTGTAATGGTGCCATTTTTTTAGCTTCAAAATGGAAATAGCTCCGTAATGGGAATACCACAAATACAATCATTGCCCTCTGACTCCTCAGACCCCATCTCCGTCAGAAATGAAAGGACGGTGCCTGTGCTGTTCAAAGAGTCATTCTTCTGCTACTGGAACTGCAGTACTTTTGCAACACTGACATTTAATCCCTCACATTACAGTTCAGCACTGAGATCACCAACTAATTTCACAGAATCTACTCAGTATATGATTCAAGGGCACCGATTCCTTCCTGGAAGGATTGCAACAGTTAGTTTTTTCATGGGCCTTCCTCACTTCCTAGCAGTTCTGTCACTAGGAACAGAAATCCTTTCATCTGAGCTAGAGACCTGTGAGCTCACAGTGGATTCTGGCTGAACAGTGCTGAATATGAAATGGCCTCACAAAATAGTGCAAGACCTTGGAAACAGAAATGGTGATTGAGAGCAGTTAAATCTGAGAACATACACAAACACAAGGAGAACAGCGGCTGTCCTGGTTACAGCTGGTGTAGAATTTATTCCCTCTCAGTAGCTGTTACATTGCTGTGTTATGAGTTCATAATGAGAATGGTGTTGACAACACACTGATGTTTTGGGTTTTGCTAAATTTTGTTTATCCTTAATCAAGGACTCTTTTTTCCCTTGTCTCTTGCTCTTCCAGTGAGGAGGTATGCAAAAAACCCAACAAACTGGGAGGGACCACAGCTGGACAGGTGACCCACTGGCCAAAGGGATATTCCACACCACAAGACATCATGCCCAGTACATGAACTGGGGAGAGTCACCCAGAAGCACAGCTGACCCGGGTTCAGGAGGAGGGTCTGTCATCTGTCAGCGGGCAGTGAGCAACTGCATTGCGCATCACATGTTTTTTTCTCTTTTCACTATTTATTATTAGTAGTAGTAGTAACCATTATTATTGTATTTTACCTTATTTTCAATTACTAAACTGTTCTTAGCTCAACATCCAAGTTTTACTTTGATTTTCCCCCCATTTCCACTGGATTGGAGGGGGAAGAGAGGGAGGGAGAGGCTGTGAGGTGTTTCGTTTCCATGGACTTGTGGGCTTCAAACCATGACACTGGCTCACTTACCTTGCCCTGTTCGTACAATTGATTGACAATATAAATACTGAAACAAACAGGCCTGGACGGCTTATGGCTGTCTTTATCATGCTCAAAACAAAGAAATCTCACTGAAAGGTTTAAAGGACCTGTAAGTGACATGTAGTAGAAAGTGTATTTTACAATAAAAACTTTTTCATTTGACATACCATCACAATTGCTTGCATAAATGCTGGATTTTTACAGTATCCTGCATTATTTCACAATTACAAAATAAAACACAAAAAATAGTTTCACTTAAACTTACAAGAATTGTTTATCCAGCACTAAGAATTTCCCATTTTCTCTACAGAGGATTAAAACACTTTGCATCTAGTGCAGACATTGGTATGGATCTAAACCAAAGAGTTTCTCAATATAGCACATTTCAATATAGCATCGTGAAAGGGTACAGATCAGCAGTAAAAGCAGAGCAGATTCAGTTGGCTTAAGCTTACTTGGCCTGGGTGTGGAACACATATCCAAGAAAATAGAGAGAAAAAATTGGAAGAAAAAGTCAAATTTCAGTGTTAACTGAAGGTACAGCAGGGAAGGATCACTAGAGATGTCTCTAGAATTTCTGGAAACATGAGAGTGTGGTTATGACATTGTTGCAATTAGTTCAGCAGAAAAGCCTGGGAGTAATAGAGCAATATATCTGAAAGATAAAGGGTCTAACAAGCAAACTGTTAACATTTGCACATCTATCTCAGGATGGCAAGGGTAAATTAGTGCTCTATTCTTTCTACATTTAACTGAAACAGATATAGGTGGAAGAAAGATACGTACACGTAAAGTAACAAGTAATAAGATAAACACAGATGAAGATATGCTTACAGCCAGAGGTAGGTCTGCCAAGAGTGACAAGGGAGGCAGAGGGAATGAGGGAAACTTGCAGAACTGTAGCGGTTGTGGAAAATTTAAGATGACAGAGAGTCCTGCCTCATCTCATCTCCCTTGTCAGTCCACTCCTGGGCAGTAAGAAGCTACACTGTGTGGAGATGCCCAACCGAGACATTAAATATGTTATCTAACTCCCAGCAGAAGTATGGATGTTTTGTAAGAAAAAAACCTTGCTCTCAAAACTTTACATTATGAAGCAGCAACCTAGGTTAAGAAGAGGCACATAGAAAAGAAATAACTTGCTGAAGGTTACACAAAGATCTCCAGTTTTCCAGCTATACCCACTGACAAGATGGCCTTTATGCTCCTGATCCTGTGTAACATACTGGAACACTGATGGTCTCAGTAAAGCGTAAGAAGAAGTTCAGTTTTTTAACAGAGGATGGCACATCTGTCTCACTAAGTAACTTCCAGCCTCTCCAGCTCTCCCTTACACAAGAACAGCTGCTCATGAACTCTCTCACAGGACCAGAGCAGCAGGAGACTGAATCAGAATGAAGTGCTGCAGCTCATACTGCGATACCAAGCCCTGCAATCTATTCCATTGAGAAAGGGAATTAAGTGTGGAATGTGTGAGAATGAATTCTCAGGAGAAAATGAAAAATTAAGGCATAGTTTCCCACTATGAACAGTTTAGTCATTCTTTCTCAGTTAGCAACAGAAAATGCTATTGACTTTTAATCCCTAATGTAGACAAAGGTGTTCTTACTTAGCTATTAACTATTAACTTGAAGGACAGATTTAGTAAGCAGTGGAAATGCTGGATAACAGAAATGGTATCTGCCCAGGCCTGGAAAAAGCACTCTCAGCTGGATGCAGCAATTGAAAACTCTCTTTGGCTGCAATTCCTCTTTGCTTCTAACTATGAAATCTGCTGTTGCACTTTAAACACAAAACGACCCTAATTACATGTCATAGAGACAGGACATCTAAAATTTTAAGAGCAGTAGGCATCAGAATCTTAGCAATTCAGGAACTTAACAATTCCAAAAATGCATAGCATATATGAAGTGGTAAAACACAAAACATAACTTAGAAAAAAATCACAAAACTGAGTAAAAACCAAACCTCTTGTTTCTTTATTTCACCAGTTAACAGAATTTTTTTGCTAACATATAACAAAGCAACTTCTGAAGAGGAGTGGAAATAATCAAAGACATTAGATTCTTTCTTACAGAAGAAAAGAAAAATGTAACCTGGGAGTATGCCACAGGAAATTGGTTAATTGTCCTTTATTAAGTGACTCTAGCCAGATGTTACACACCAGCCCATTAACCAGACAATGATTTAATGGCTTTACTCAGCTGTAATTATAGAACAGAGATTAACAAAACTGCACTTAATACAGGAAGGTCCTTCCTTAAATTAGTTTCACATGCCATTGAAGCAACCAGCTTTTCAGCAAACTGAAAAGATTGGTATATTATTTGCAATTACTGCTAATTGCTACAAGCGATGATTGCAATATCTCTGGAACACATCAGTTGCTGACACTACTTAAATGTGACAACTTCATGGCTAACAAGTGTACATGTTACTGATGTATCATTACTTGTAAATGACTGACAGAAGTGCTGTACCTTTGTAATTGGAAATACAATAGGCGCTTTATCTCATATAAGGGTAGGTCTGTATTTTTGCTCACAATAGGCCAGTTTATGTGTGCAAAGGTATCTAAAGTAGCATTAATCCTTGAACAGTCTCAACTGGATCAGGGGATTATTCACGTAATCAAATATACAATACAAGCACTCATTATTAGGCACTCATGCAGCTGGAATAGCTGAAAGCCTGTGACCAACACATGGGATGCATGATAACCTATTTCTGAGGGAAGGTTCTCCTTTACACACCACACCATTTGGAATAAGGCAAGACAATAAACAGTTCACTTCCAGTGGCAGTCACATTTAAATTGCCCGCACTGTAGTAAATATGTGACATGCAGATACATTCATACCCGACAGATGCTGGCTTTGAAAGAAGAGCATGTTTTCTCTGTGCTGACTTCAGGGAATAAATCATCAGAGAAGAGAGACACTTTCAGTTTCTAGGAATGATGATGCAATCCCTGCTTGTGCCACGTCTACTGTAGTAGATAAATGTACAGCTTCACAGGCTACGGCAGCAGGCGGGGGATGCACTGTGCTGTGGAGATAAGAGCTGGAGAGAGAAAAAATTCCAGTTAAAAAAAAAAAAAATCTTACAAATCATTCAAGACTCAAGCATGGACCTGACAGAGAACTTGTATCACTCATACTGATTAGATACATGACAGCGCTTCTGAAGTTTTTTGAAGACACATGGTGCTGGTACAAATCCTGATCATTACATCCAGTGTAAGACAAGTGGGAAGCATTCCCACAGGTTACCAGATGATTATCTGACCAGTGTTAACCTTGCCATCAGCAACACTGATGCCCAGTGCAGATCTTCAAAAATCTGGAGTTCTGTTACTATCCTTACTCATATGAATGGCCATCACATATAAAAGAAAGCAAAGAACTAAGAGGAATGGAACAAGGTGTATGAGTGAGTAGCCACTCTAATAACAACAACTGTGGGCTAATCCAACTTTTTAAAATAAAAATATAAAATCTAAGGACATCAGGAGTCAGACTTCACTTTGTGAACACAGTGCCAGACTTTTACTCACCGAGGAACAGTTGGAACTGCTGTCAGCAACCATACTAGCAGGAATTCACACCCTTACCCATTGTGGAAACATAATTCCTGAGACAGCAGACATGTGGCAAGCTGGTGAGCACTTGAATACAGTGGCTCTTTGTGACAGAAGCTTACAGGGACCCCAAGAAATAATCCAAGACCATTCACCTGACACCAAGGCAAGATCAGCTGTAGCTATGTCATTACCGACAAGTTTGTTTAACCTCCTCCTGCAGACCACCCAGAAGCTGCATTCAAAGCAATCTGTTCCCATGCCTCCCTCTCCTGCAGTTCAGAAGCACACGGGTATACTGCCCATGCATGGTACATGTACCACTGGCACTACCAACAGGAGGAAGTTGGTCTTTCTATAGTGGCATTTTGTATATTTGTATACCATGCTTCTTGGCAGTATCTTCCCTGCCAGGCTAAGCAACCTGCCACTAGAATGCCCTATTTGCAGTTAGATCAAATAGATCCCAGGTCTCCCTCAACAAATTCCTCTCTGTTTTTCTCCTGCTCGGCCACGCCTGTCTTGGAGTACACTGTCCAAAACAGGAGCACAGTTTTACAGCTGGAGAGGGCAGATGGCTGACTTCACATTCAGAATATGAAATCATATTCTTACTTAGAAATGCACTAAATTTATGGTTAATTATAACCAAAAGTGCATTTGTTATTTATAAATATTACAGATACTTCTTTGTGAGCACTGTGAAGGGTCTTATCACAACTGACATCTGGGGTTTCCCTTCTCTGCCTACTACTGGGCTGGGGCAGTTTTAATTTATGTGAAGGATTCTGTCTGATATTCTTTAGAACAGGAGAACGGATTCACGAATTTCTCTGTACATGGGATCAAGGGCCTAAAAGATACTTGTTGACTTACTAAGTCCTTGTCCCCCACAATACACCACTGTCAAATACACTCAATGTACTCAGCTCCCTAAGGATTTCATCTTCTCTCACTCCTTTTGAAAGGAGACTGAAGTGGAAATTCAGGGTCTGTCTTCTCTGCACTCTCTCACAAGTGGCTCATACTCATACATGATTCTTCCAGTACTCTCATATTTCAAATCGCTCTCCTACCACTATGAACCTAATTCATCTGATATAGTTTTGAAAAGTACTAATATCCCTCTGCCACATTTTTGCCAGAGAAACTGGAATAACTGAGAAGCCTTTCACACCAGACAACCCAGGGAACTCCTTCCTTCTGCAATAAGCCCCCTGTCAGGAGTGCTACTTTAGAAACCAAGCTCCTTCCTCCTCAAATATCAAAGCTGACAACATTTTTAAAATCCCCAAAACAATCAAGACCGCAAGTTCAAGTTTACCACTGCATGCTACTGCCAAGGGAAGCCTGACATACCTTTATTTAATTACTTAAAGAAAAAAAGGACACCATGGAACCTTTAATTCAGAATTTGGATTGCAAGAACTGGTTTGAAATTTAGACAACCACAAACAATCCAAATAAACCTACTTTCTTCAGCCCTAAATATGACTCGTTCCTTCTGTTTCAGAATGCCAAACAAGCAGCTTAACCAATCAATGTTATATACTTCATAGCCCCCAAGCTGGAGGCTCCTGACCTTTCAAGGGGCAAAACTCAGAAGACTATTCTCGTAGGTATGTATATTGAAATAAAAACAAAGACACAATTTTTAGAGAAGAGGTTTTACATGTACATAGACATTCACAATTATACAATTACACAATTACACAATTTGCATATTTGTTTTACCTTTGAAAGGAAGACAGTTGTGAAGTTACTGACCCTGCTTGAAGGATCATGAAGCACAAATAAATAAATTTCTTAAAAATTTTTAACATGTTTTTATCATGGCCTTTAGGTAAAATTCAACCATTACTGAAAAACTGTTATTTTCAGGCCTTTTGAATAAACTTGGAAAGACTAAAAACTAGTTCTGTACATATGCAACATTGATCAACATTTTGACAGCATATAAACTTCATTTATTTAATTCCCATTCAATCATAACACTTCTGTACTACAGTCCTGGTGCTACTCACTGTCTTGCATCCTTCCTTTATTAAGATAAGCCCCACACTTCTCAGATGCTTTGCCAGTAATTGCAAAGATACAGAGGACATCAGTTCAAGCAATGCACAGCACTGGTGGACTGTGAAAGCACCCTTGATTACAGTTTCTAACTACAGTTTCTAACAACCAAGCCTGTTGGCAAGAAAAACCATCTGAAAAGAAAAACATGTAAGCCTTGTGAAGGAGGACTACAAAACTGGAGGCAGCAACACCACATACCGTGCCACGGAGAACGACACGAACAGTATAAGGCAGACAGCAGCCACTGACCCTAATCCAACAGCAGTCATGTATTGCAGCGCGGGTGATAAATCTGAAAGAAAGTATCAAACAATTCAAACAAACCAAACAAACAGTGTAGCTTCAGTCTGGTGACTGAACAACTAAGTCTGCTCACAGCTGAAACATGGTAACAAAACCCAGATGCTGGACTTAATGGCTCAGTTCATGACAGTAACGGAGCTGACCATCTAGTAGTCACCATCCACTGCAGGAAGAAAGATTAATAAAAAATTACTATTATGCTCATTTTTGGCAAAAGGATATACCTGTCCTTGTAACACTGTAACACCAATTTCCATAGGCAAATTACACGTCTCTAAAGGAGATGTCATCCCTCCATAAAAATTACAGAATTGTCTTCCCTCCACATTGTAGAGTGTATTTCATGAAAAACCCTAAAACGTCATTTTACTTATTTGTTGCAGAAGAAAGTGTGCTTTTAATACAGTTTTCTACCATTTTTTATGACAATGATCTATCACACAATGTGTAGCTAGAAGGCATCTGAAACAGGGCCATTCGGTTTAGATTTAACTTACAGATTTGCGTTCCACACAAGTTGAATAAAGAAATACTTCTCAAAGGATTCAGCAAGCCAAAAATACTCTCAGACACTCCAGCTGCAGAAGTACATTAGGGCAAAGGACACTTTGGCTGTAAGTCCACGCAACACAAAGGCAAATGGATTTACAACAAAAAGCCTGACCTGTCCTATGCTCATTCTTTTAACCCCAAACCCAAAATCTACCTATTTGTAATACAGCCTTTGATGATGCACTACATGTTGATAAATGACAAATTCAGAAAAGGACAGTTTTCTGTCTTTCCAGAGCTATTCTATTGCCTACACAGTCCTAGCAATGGAACCCTCAAACCTAAGGAATCCTTGATCTTAGCAGAGTCTCCACAACAAAGAACTGCCTACATTATATTCTAAGTGTGGTGGTAAATGAACTAGGTCATAATAGTAATTAAAGAAAGAGTAACTAAAGCAAACTTAGAAATAAACACAAGAGGTGTCACCAGAAGACCATTTATAGTGATAATCGGATATGGAGAGGATGCACCTCAAGCACTCCATGCACCACATGATTTGATATAATTCCAAAGTACTGTCTCACTTTCCAGTGTAACTGCCTTTCCTAACTCAAATTTGTGAGACTTTCAACTCAAAAACAGAATTTAGGGCTCATAGGAGACTCCAGCAGTGCTGCTTTCTTTGTCAGGAGAGGCAAATGTTTGCTTTTTGCTGAGAATGAGGTGGGTGAAGACTAGTTTCAGTTACGGTGAAAAGGAGGGAAACATGATCTGTAGTGGATTCCAAACTCCTCTGAGGTAAACTCATTAACTGGAAACATTTTAAAGCCAAAAAGTAAATCAAAATAAAACCACACCGAGAAATTTACTGGGCTTTAAAGTTGTGCCACTATATATTTAAGAAACTGTGCTTGCAAGTATACAAATCAGCCATATATTTCATTTTTGCACAATATCTTCTATTCTTTTTAAGATCATAAAAAGATGTAATTCTCCAAGGATCATCTGAACATTCTAAAATAAAAAATGTGGCCTCTAAAAGCTAGAAAATGTGGAGGGGGGTTGTGTTGTTGCTGTTCTTTTTTGAGTTTTTTAGTTATTGTTGTCATTCTTTGATTGACTTTTTTAATCTTTAAGCCAATATAGAGCTATCTTAAAATAGGCTGCCAAAATTTCACATTTTCTGTGCTTCAAATCCTTTGTGCCCAAAACTTGCTGTAAAGATTTGGATGTGGTGCACAGAAACAGCAACATTGAAAACCAGGGGGAAACAAGAGAATCCATTTTAGAATGGATTGCTGAATCCATTAGAAGGGAATACCAAAGAAAAAGGAGAATTTTCTGTCTCGAATTTTTTCAATCCTTGAAGTCAACAGAAGAAGAATGGCAAAAGAATAAGCAGCCACAGCAATTATTAGTTTATGCTGCCAAGCAAAGCCATGACAACTCAGACTTCTTCATTGAAGGAAAAATTTACTTACTTTTAATTTGTGCCCAAACAGCACAGGACTGTGTTCTTACCTAAAAATGAAAACATAAAAATCACTGATTATCTTGAGAAAAATTTATTACTACTAACACCCTCTGAAAGATCAGCCATCGACAAAAACTACTATTTGGAAGTGAGTTTGTTATTCCCTTGATAGCAGTCTCTGTTTTGTCTTAAAAGATTATAAATTATAAAAATAAGATTAGACATAGAGCTTTGATGAAAGGCTAGCTCTATTTTTTAGCTCATTATTATTTCTTTCTTTCTACAAACTAGGCATGTTAGTAATACGAAAGGATCTTTGAAGTTGCTTCTGTAAGAATTCAGAATTTATGAAATGCTAAGATAAGGTTGAATATGTTGTGTTAACTCTTCCCCATGCAGAACATGTGTGTTAAAATACAGTATCTGATGGCATGTTTTACAAATACTAGATGTAGCATTCTCTCCAGTTATGATAACTTGCTTGGTAATTTTTAATAACTTCTATAGAACACTTACAGTTAAAAAATATTTATCAGGGGTCTCCTTTTGCAGACTTGTTAGCCAAATTGATCTTTTTACCATAAGCTTTGGTATCTGTAGAGCATCTTCCCCCAGCTCTTCATAGTCATAAATACACAAAAATTTCTATTCTAGGTTCTATTTTCTATTGTGTAATTACTGTAAAGTGTATTTTTGTAGTGCTTCCCACTAAACGGCTTTCACGGACTCTCACAAAGTACATACACGATACACGTATTTTTTCATGTCATAACAAAGTGTGTAGCATGCTGCTCTGAATAACAGTATGTTTGAGAAAGAAGGCAGCCCTTCGAAGCATTTGTATAAAAGGATGGAGGCACATTTGTATGCTTAATCTCACTTCTGTGTGTCTGCATGGATTGTGGAATCTCAATGATTCTTAAATGCATGATTTAAAAGGAATTTTCTGGTTAAATTAAAAAGACAAAAGACTGACAAAGAAAATCTTCTTAGCAAAGAAAAGATAAAGAAAAAGGGGTGGGTTTATAAATTCAATCACATGCCAGATTCTGAGGGCACTGGTGTGAGTGCCATCATTTTGAAATAGCTATCTTCATGACACTCTCTAGTGTGCAGAAAATCAGACATCTCCTGCCTATCAGGGTATTACAGAGGCCCCATGAATCTCAGGGGAGAAAAAAATAAACAGAAAGTAAAAAACTCACAGCAGACACCCTTTTTTAAGACTTCCAAATCTGAACAATGGAAAAATGAACATGATAATTATGTCAGGGCTATTCAGTAATAATGGCAATAAAAATCACAACCAAGCCATGATTTTGCAGCATGATTATACAAATTGTACCATTTTCAGTATGAAAGGAGTCTGGAGACAGAAGGGACTGTTAAGGATGCCAGAATATAAAACTGAATAATGAGAACATTAGTTAGGAGTCTATTACATCTATTTCTAATTTGTCTGTATTCAAACGGAAATTTGTTAACAAGTAAAAGACACTTCAGAAATGTTGGTTTCACAGGTATTAATGATTGAGGGCCAAGCAATTTGTCTAAAAAGAAGACTGAGCTCATGAATCCAAATTCAGTTACGTAAGCAATCAAAATTTTAGAAAGTCTCAAAACCCAACAACCCTCAATTCATAATTCTGATTTTTTTTAGCCTTCTAACATCAACAATTGCACAAAATAAAAGGGCATTTGAAGATAATTTGACACTTGAAGAGAAACAAATACTTTTGAACCAGTGCTCAAGTTGTATTTCAAAGAAGCAGAGCTGTGAACCAAAGTGGTTTGGTATTTGCAATCCCAGTAACGATTCATAACCGTTGCATGTAACTTTGTGTATTTCATCAACCAACAAAAGCCATACAGGAAAGTGTACACTAAGGAGCTGATGCATTTTAGATGGTGGGAAGCAAGAGTGACCTCTTCCAATAACTGTAGTATTAATCCATTAAATCAGTGGCCTAGAAAATACGTCTGCAAATGTTAGTAATGAAAGATCAGGAAATAATCCATAAGAAACAGAAAGAATAATGTAAGTTAGAAGCAGCTTAATAAACTGCTGGCAAAGACGAATAAGAATCCACTTTGTTCCGTACAGCAGAAACCTCCACAAAAGTAAAAGCCATTAAAATACCCCAGTACTAGAAAACAGTGAGGGTAAAGAGCTAGGCAAACCAATGCATAAAACCCAAGGATAAATAAATTAAGCTCAAAGAGGTATTTAGTAGTGCTTAAAGAGGTCAAACTTGTATGCATTTGACTGATTAATAATCCTGCTCCACAAAGTAAATTTTTCTATAAAATACAGTTCATTGTCCAAATTCCAGGACATTTTAGGCTAACTTAACATTATTTATGAAATGAAATGCCTTCTATTGTCGTTTCCCTACTTTTCCCCTCACACAATTAATTAAAAATTTATGACAAACATCAGACTCTTGTATTAGGATCAGGAACCACTTCATCTGTGCTATAAAACCCTCTCAGACTATTGTTAAATAGATGCTACACAAAATATATACTGCACAGATTAGCAGATACCAGAATCATTTTACTACAGGCACTTCTTTTATTTCACTCACTTTGGACTGAGGCAGTTACATTCCTTAACAGAAACTGTTTTAACTTACTGAGATTTGTGTGCAGGCTTCCAAAATTGTTGAGAATTATTTACAAGTGACTCATAGATCAGTTTTTGCATGCTTCATTGCTCTATGCTGTATACACAAAGCCCTAAAAACTCTATTTTAACTTTTTCCAGATGGCAAGGTGAGGCACTGTTTAGGTGTTTCTTTGTTTATTAGAGGTTGCTTAGCTCAGTTTTTGTATTTGACATTCAGGAACTGTATTGCACTTAAAGAGTTACCACCTGTCCCATATGAGAAAAACTTTCTACTGCTGAGACTTATACTATAAAAAAATCATAACTGCTTACTCCTGAGATAGATACAACTGGAAAGCTAGATGAGATGTAAGTTTTGGAAACTTTTTGTTTCTAATAAAAATACATATTTACTTTAAAAGGATAAAAAAGTAATGTTAATTATATACATTTTCTTTCATGAGGTTTTTTTGATGAAGCTGGAGTTGACACTCACTGCCTTTTGGAAGGTAACAACATGTGATAAAATAAATTTTTCCATGTCATTTGGAGTACTGGAATATCTTGTTATAATTCATTTAATTAAAAATTAAAATGGGCAAATTTGTCATTGCTAAGGAGTAATTTTCGAATTCTATTACAAATCTCTTTCAGTAAATTCTGCCCCAATGCAGACACCGTCAATTACTGAGGGCAGTGACGGCCATTAATTTTTAATTATTTCCATTGTTTGCCTTTTGGCATCCAGAGTTGCTTCAACATTGCAATGACATAAATACCATTAAGGAATTACAACAGATATTTGAAATGCTTCCAATTTAATCTAATTCTGTCAACTAGGAGACCCTTGGAGTGTCATAAAAAATTTAACACACAGCAAACATTTTCTTCTTTTCCCCCAGCAACCTTTCATTCAAGAGGTGTAAAGAAAAGGTTTGAAAACATCCATTACCTTATTCCACTCACTTATTATTCTCAAAAAAACACAGTACTCTTCTCCCAGCTTTAAAGGAGCATTATAAAATTTCCCGTAGTAATGTCTGTCTCCAAGGGCAATTGACATATTATCTGCAACATCCTTCGCCCGAAATTCAGCTGCCACATATCCTTTAATGTCAGTGGCATTACTAAAGAAAGTTGGAGCAGCAAAGGAGTCACAAATAAATGTGCTCTGCAAATCCAGAGGAAGAACAATCACTTGATAAAGACTAGAGGGAAACAAAAAAAAGGTAAATATTAGCCCTCATTTCAAAGAACTAAGCATCAGATATTCATTAATTCATATTGGTTTTTTCTATTTGTAGCCTCTTAACTGCTATTTATTATCAATGTCCAATACAAACACTTTATACACTAAAATATTTCTCTGTGTGTGTTGCACTTCATTTTTAACCAAAAGCACCACGTGTACAGCTTAGAGCTGAGTCTTCTCATCACATGCACGTATTGTTACATGTTTATATATATTCAGAAGAACATAAAACTGAGATACTTCAGACTATCTCCTCCTCCTCCTCACACTGAAGTTCACTTATGAAATAATATACCATTTTCTCTAAAAATGACTTGTAAGTTCACAGAAACAAGACTTTTTCTACTGAAAGGAGGAGAGGACAGGTACCATTTGTAAAAAAAATAAATCAAATCTGTCTTCATACCTCCCAAAACAATGTTTAGTCTATGGTATTCAAGCATAGGAAGACTACTAGGGTTGCTACACCAGCCATTCCATGAGATGTTACTAGCTTTCAAATGCTTTCTACTTCAGCATAATATTGAGTTACCTTTTCCTTCTGTCACCGACAGCACTTACTATGGGGTAAATCCTTTTACTCCAGAAATACATTTAAGTAGTAATACACTAAGTATGAAAATACTACCTCAGAACATGCATAAGTGAGGACATTATTCACTATTTCCTCTGGCTCTGGGGGGAAAAAATGTACTGGCTGCTTGAGTTTGTTGGAAAAGAAAAATCACGTGAGTAGAGGTGTGTTTGGATCCATCAATAAAGATCTACTGTAACCTAACTGTGGAAAAGAAAAACAAAACCAGACCTCAAAGCTAGTGGTGAAAACTCACAATTATCCAAACTAGGATTTTGTTCCAGAAAACAGGGAAAAGCCTGAAGCTAAATATTACCCTGCTAAGGGGGGAGAGACCGGGAGGTATAGTTAAAGTTTTCTCCCATTGCTAAAAAAAATTTAGCCACCCAAAACAGTTCTAATCTGTGTGTAACATGAATCTGCACAATGCTCTTTGAAAGGGTGAAGAGTGCAGAGACAAACCTGATAGGTCCATTTTGATCTTCTGCTTTCCGGAGTCTGAGCAAAGGTGCAGAACCTTTAACTGCAACAAATTCTACTTCTGGGAAAGGGGGATCTAAAAAGTAAACAAACACCAGTGGTTCAGAAAGGTTTTGGAAATATTTCAGGCATCAGTTCCTAGGTACTTTTCAGCTCCTTTTTCAGTTGCTAGCTACTTTTTCTGCCAAAACATCCTTAATTGAGCGTTGAGCCCCAAACAGCTAATGCTTACCGGCAACACAAATTGGCCAAAAAACCACAGAGCAAATACGAGCATGGTGGTCTGGCAGCCCCAAGTGAAACCCCTGCACTGAAGTACACTTGCTAGCTGGGGAAAAGAGAGATGCCCAAAAATGGTGGTTGATTGAAAAAGAGAAATGAGACATGAAAGCTTTGTTGGAAGAAGCAGTATTATTTATTAGACTAATTGAAATGGTCAGGGAGAAGAAAAATATGAAACTGTGCACAGAGTCCATTGCAAGAAATACAATGGCATGAATAAAGGATAATTTAGTAGTGCCAAAAGTACTTTCAAGAAGGCAACTTCCTTAGATACTGCTCATAGATATGCTCATAGTCAGGTAGCAATATCCAGGCTCTTAAATTGGATTTCAATATGGATACAGACCTTTAATCTGTTTTAGTGGGAATTTGCATCACGGCCAACGCTGAACAAATAACTACTTCCTGTAATTTCAATGGCAGTGATGACAGCTGTGCAGTGATATGGAAATTACCACTACCAGCCTGGAAGCAAAAATGAAAATAGCTTCAGTGTGCACAACCAAGGGGGCACAGTGTGAAGCATGGACACCATCTATCCCAGAAGTCTGAAAGAACTTGCACAGGTAAATACAGGTGCAGCTAGGCTTTTTGAATACCAGTGTATCAGGCTGCAGATGTGATATCTGACTGAAGAGTAACAAATGCAGTGCTTATGTACAGAAAACCAAGGTTTCAGAGCTAGAAAGAATAATCAATGTCATGAAAAGAAACAAAAGAAAATCAATGCAGGTTTCCCAAAGTTACATCAGGCAAAATATTGCTGAGATGCATGGATTCTTCAAAGAGCTGGAATACAAATAGTTGCACGTATCTTTTGAAGTATAGAAAATCATTGGTTTTGCAGGAGAAAATGAAGCTTATTAGAAAAACTGTCAAGCGTGTGAGCAACTACTAAAAAGGGAGCTAGAAATATACATCAAGTTGAAAGCAGAAGTACTGGGGTGCAGGAAGGCTATTGGAGGTTAGTACTACCAGCATTTTGCTAACAATCGTGGTGCAAAATCCCAGTATCTACAGATGAATTTTGCTGTTCAATGTTAGAAATATAGAGACGTTACACGAGGAGAACTGAATCACCTTTACGGCTGTTGTTTTGCCAAACTGGGATTAAATTCACCAGTATAAAGTACAAGGTGATACACCCGGGCTACTAACAAGAATTTATGCTAAATATTCTAATTTCCTTTGAGTAGTAGGCATGGCATATTAGTACATCTCAGAATGAGGGTTAGGCACCAAAATGTCAACAGAAAAAAAATCCAAAAGGCTGCTCTAAAAGGCATAAGAACCAGGCTTATGTAATGCTGGAATAGTACAAACAAAGGTACACAAGGCCCATGTGCGACCATTTCCCAATGCCTGAAGTTCAAATCATCAGTGTGACAGAGCTATGTGAAACCAGTTCACAGGATATAAGGAAAAGATGGATGAAGAAAATTCCTCTTGTATGAGGCAAACAAAATCTCAGGTTTGTAACCTATGAAGAGGAAATCTGAAATCTTACATGATCTTTGAAAGGATGAAGAGCACAGAGATCATGCTTTAAACAGAGACGACACTTGTGAAGGGATAAAACTTAAGCACAGCATGCCCAAAATACAGCTAACAGGCCACACAAGCATCCCTAGTAAGAAAAACCCCTACCCTTTGAAAAAAACCATCCTCAAGAGAACCTTCTGAAAGCCCACCTACCCAAATAAATTGCTTTGGTAGTTCCCTTTACCACGTTATCTCCAAAACCAGGCTATGGGTGAACTATCAGTGAAGAAACCAGCTATGAATGTTTAGAACTGAAATGAGAGTAAGATTTATATAGTGGTCTACAGCTTACTCCCCAGGGAAAGCAGAGGGGCAGGCACTGATTTCTTCTCTCTGATGACCAACAACAGGACCAGAGGGAATGGCCTGAAGCTGTGTCAGGCGAGGTTTAGGCTGGGTATTAGAAAAAGGTTCTTCACCCAGAGGGTGTTTGGGCACTGAACAGGCTCCCCAGGGAAGTGGTCACAGCATCAGCCTGACAGAGCTCAAGAAGCATTTGGACAATGCTCTCAGGCACGTGATGTGACTCTTGTGGACATCCTGTGCAGGGCCAGGAGCTGGACTTTGATGATCCACACGGGTGCCAGCCCAGCATATTCTATGATTCTACGAAAGCCATTGTTCGACAGTGTCTTGCTTCCCTCTAGTAGAGACGGCGGAAAACCTTTCCAAGAGTTTTCTGAGTAAATGAAACGTGCTGCGTGGCTGCCTGCAAGAACAGGAAATGGTCTTTGCTTTGGGTCTTCCCAATTCATCTGCAACTGCAGATACTGTAAAAGGTACAGGCAGAATTTCTATCTAAACGAAATAAATGAACAAATAATATTTGACAGCCAATCTTTATGCCCTTGCAAACAGCAAACTTAAGCAAACATAATTTAAGAGTCAGAAATTATCTGTTAATTTCAGTTTTTCCTCAGCACAGACATTGTCAATAGACAAGTAACAGGAAAATATATCTGTCAGGGTGGATTTATGTGGTACACTCCTTCTAACTTCCTTTGTTTTTACATTGAGTATCACCAAAAGGCACTATTATTAATTTCCCTTAAGAATTTTTTTTAATTTCCAAGAAAAACTTGGGAAGTTCTTCTCTCATGCCAGCCGGAATGTGCATTGCATGCAACAGTTTTGAGTTGTTTTTCCAGATAAACAGCACAAGAGGAAACAGATGTGGACTAAGATGACAAAAAGATGCTGATTAAGGTCAAAACAATTAATATTTCTGATTTTATAATTTGACAGGAAAATACAAATCATGAAAATAAGTAGCCATCCAGAACTGACAGCCCTAGTAACTGGTTTAAAGAGCGAAAAATCTGAAAAAAAATACATAGTGCTGTTAAAAGTTGGGGGCTTTTGCTGTGTTCAGTTTCTGGCAAAAAAATATTAGTTATTAAAAACATCAATCACACAGAAGACAATCTACCTGTTCTAATAAAAAGAGCAAACAGCTTGTAGCAATATGAAGGAATAATAATAATAACAACAACAATAACAATGACAATAATGATAATAATAATAATGAAAGGAATAGTTTAATATTTGCTTTGGTGACCAGAAAACAAACTGAAGGAGTTATTCCATATGCAGTATTTGCCCACACTGACTTTTTTAATAAAAGAAGAACTTTGCCCAAAATTAAACCTTAAAAAATATAATTTAAAAAAAAGAAGTCTGCTGGGAGGTCATAATTATAATCAGATTTAAAAATCCACATGTTAAAAATACTGACAACACCACACAGAACAGTTGGAGAGAAAAGGGGAATACTACAGAGAAGTGAGGACTTGCACTAGGTGAGTTGCGTGAAGAAATCAAGATCCTCCAGTCTGTTAAGGTGCTGTTAGCACCTTGCCTTTCTTAAAGAATTAATTTTTTTTAACTCTTCAACAGCAGAAGAGACAATCATATCTGTAGCAACACGAGGAAAACAGAGACAGTCCCACTCTGAGCACTTCCTTGTCATAGCAGTGCTGTGTCAGTAACACTTGAACATTTCATATAAAGGCTGATTTTCTACAATAAGAATCCATCTACTGATTTTCTCTCTGAACCTGATGGCAAGCTGCAGGGAAGAAAGTACATGCCAGGAAGTGCCTCCTGCTGCAGCAACACTGAGAATCATCACACGCCACAATGCTGAAGCTAAAGCTTGCTTGGTGTTACGCTGTAAGGGCAATGGTAAAGTTCTAAAAATAATAATGGAATTGAACAACAAAGCCTCAAATCACATGGCAACCCTTCACCAAACTTAACAGTTCAAAAAAGTCAAATCAAAGACCCCTCTTAAGGCGGGGTTTTAACTAAAACAACTCTTTGGCGAAATAAGACCATTTGCGTGATCTTAATTTCTTGCAAACAAGGGATTTCTTTCATAGTTATTTGACGGCTTTATGCCCAAAAGGTTTTTACTGACTTTTAAAACAAGGAAGTAAAAACCACTGCTGTAGAACTAAAATAAGGTAGAAATTTAATACAATAGAAAAGGTTGTTTAATATTGGTATTACTGTTTGAAGAGTAATTAACTTTACTGTAGATATTCAAATATAATTGTTCTAGTACAGAGTGAGAAGAGATTTTTCAGTTGGAGAAGAATATTATGTAAAGAGAGGGAAGGAAGGAGAATAAATAAATCAAGACCACATCTACAGGAAATAGTAATTTAAATCTTCTTTAAAGACTGGTCATTTCTGGAACTCCCACTCATGTGATTCCCTTTGCTGACTGCGGCCTTTGTTCTCCTGATCTGTGGCTGAATGTCACACCATCCTGTTCATCATCAGAAAGGTATGAATTCAGCCAGGCACACAGCACAGATGGAACCAGGGCCCGGAGCCGTGTCCCCAGCCGGGCACAGCTCTGCCTGCAGCCTGTGCTGGGCCTGCTGTGGGCTCCTGGGCTGCGACAGACGGAGCTCTGCTGCACAAATGGGCCTTTCTCTTGGGGGAAACACTGCCCAGGGCCAGGCTGTCTTTAAAGTAAAACGGTCCTAGGCAAGGAAGGAAAGATGAAAGCAGGGAGATGTGGTTATGGGGACCTTGGCTGGGACCTCTCAGTTTTCTCCATGCCCACAAGTGACCTGCCACCCTGCCCTCACCCTGCAATGAGTGTAACCCACAGCCCCACAACAGACAGGGAGCCAGCTTGTGGCCCATCAGGTGTTTTCTGGGCCAGAGCAGGGCCTGAAGGGGCCCTGATTGCAGCTGCAGAGCATCTCTGGGCCAGAAACCCCAGCTTTAAAAATCAATTTGCCTACATCTTGCTGCTTCTTTTCAAACGGATCCTTTCTAGGTTTGCATTATGGTCGTCTGACTCTGCTGCCTCGTGTGTAGCTGAGCCAGGGTGATGCCTGGCTCCTGCCTCATCCCTACCTGAACATTTCTATGGTTTGTCATCTGCTCCTGTTCTTCCTGCAGCACTTTCCCCTTGTGATCCCTAGGAACAAGCTGAGTTGAGTTGAGCGCTCACTTGTGCTGTCCGCAGAGCCAGGCGGAGGGTCTGGCAGCAGATGGGAGCTCAGGGCTGTTGGCTCAGGCTGTTCGGGTTGGGGGCATGCCTGGTCCTTCCACAAGAGTGGACCTGGTATGGCAGCCCCCTAACCTCAGTGAAAGAGGTCTGGTCTGGGACCCTGCAAACAGCCACCACTGCTCCCGCTCCACTTCCTTAGGACCTTGTCTGGGAAAGCAGAGGGGTGCAGCACTGTGCTGGACTCTCAGAGCAAGCAGCTAGGCTTGCAAAGCCAGCCACTTCTTACATCCCCTGCCTGTGCTCAGCATTCTGCCTTCCACCTGGACCTTGGCTGAGTGTAGGGGTCCTTTGCACGACTTGGAGCTGCCTAAATGGGACGTGCGGCACCGGAGACTGGCATATGTTCGTATGCACCAAGATGAAGGCACTTTGGAGTAGCTGGCTGTGGAAGAGGAGGAAAATTTGGTCAGAGAAAACTCAGCAAGGCATTGTTGGTGCTTTCAGCTAAAGAGAGCTGAGACAAGACACCATGTTTTCTTTTGCTTCTTTCTCTTCTGTGAGCAATCCACCCAAAGCAAAGAGTATGGAAATCAGAGTTTTATTCTGCTTGCAAAGCACTGTCTATAAAGCATAGACTGTCACCAGTATCAATTACTTTGTAAACAGAATAAGAGAAATTATCTGAATGTTCATGAGTTCACAGACACTTATGAAAAATTCTTACTGTGGAGGAGTTCAGAAAAATGATAGAGAAGTGATGTTCATATGAATTTAATTTTCACACATTTTAATAATCTCTGCACAAAAATACAAAGTGCATGCATATGTATGAAATTGTTTACATGACTGGCAGCTAATTTCCCCCTACATTAAAACAAAAGTAATCATGCTCATGTTTTCATCACTCCTCTTTCCCCATTACAAAAATCAGAAACTCCCTTCTTTGCAATTCTCATACTCCAATGCTGCACACTTTACTGGATGGTTTCTCTGGAGGTACATGATGTTCTATCAGAGTAAGAGCTGTCAGATCACCACACCTCCAACAGTCTTTCACTTCCTCACTGGAAAGCAGATTTTGGGTTTTGCCTCCTTTTACAGACCTTAAAGAACCCCCTTCATGAAAGAGTAAGAGCAAATCTTTTCCATCCTACAACAGATCAGAACAATAGCCTACTTTTTCTCTGCGTGTGTACACCCAAGGGCAGAGGAACAAATTAGACATCACAACCTGATCTGTAATGTAGTACATTTTCCACACACCAAGACAAAGGAGCAGGGCTCTAGAAGATTATACTTAATATGTGATGGAATACATTCTCCTAATTCACTTTCTAGACTCTCTGCTTGTGCATCTACTTTCTGACTCACGTGTTCATATGAAGACAGATGAGACACACATGAGCACGTGGCCTGCAGTTAAGTCCTAGGTTAAACCAAAAAGAGTAGCAGCTGAGAAACATAGGCAGTACTACAGTTATCTGAGGAACACCGACTCAAGGTCAAGCCTACTCAAACCCACGTTTGTAAAAAGTACGTGTACAAATACGTAAGAAATTGCAGCATGTGTGAATAGTATGCCTTGAACAAACTCAAAATACAGCTTGATTCTAAGCAGAAAATCAAGAGGAGGAAAAGCAATGAGAAATCATAATTGAATCTAGTACGAATTATTTTACAAGAAGGAAATGTAATCAGTAACTCAGGCACAAAAATCTATTTCTAGTGTGCAGAAAAATTTCTGTCTTACTATGTCTTTAGTCATAGTGGTCTGCTCTAAACAAAAAAAAAAAAGCTAACCAGACTCTATAAACACATAGGCATTCATTAACTCCCCAAACACCACAGTTTTCATAAAGAATCTACTCAAAGCAAAGCTCACAAACAGATGCAAATATCAATAGAATTTTAATGTGGCTGAACTGAAGAAATTACTCTTATTTAGAACATCAGACATGAAAGTAAAACAGTCCTAGCTCCCTGTTTAGTATTCTGTTTTTCAAACACTTGAAAAAAATGGCTACGAAGTTCAATCATCTGAAATTCATATGCAAGAACAGGTAGTGAAATTAAGAACAATGCCTCCCCTGAGCATGCCTTAATAAAGGATATTGCAAAAGGAAAATGCACAGAGCTATGTGTAAGTACTGCAATCACACGTATGCCCACAAGACACTCCTTTTCTTCTCTGGAAACAGACGCTAAACTCCTTCTTGCGTAAAAGACAATCTTGCTACCATCTTTTTACAACTACAATATAATCACTGCCTAACAGTTTTTGATAATTGACTAGATTTCCTATTTCAAGTAGACAGGTGGTGAGAGTTTCTCGAAAATAAGTTAAGACAACATAAAAGACTGTGCAAGATGCCTGTTACAATGATCCACGGAGCATTTTCTAGACTGTATTTACCATCCACAAGATGACAGGCAAAACCAACTTTGTGCTCAGCACTGAATTATTTTTTCAGAGGATGCTACTTGCCACGGAGGAAAGCAGGCTTTTAGGTCCCAAGTTCTTGGCTTTTATTCTTTAGAAATACTATGGATATAACATATGCTCATTCAGGATGGATATGGGCATAGATATAGATACTGAAGATATAGAAGCAACTTTCATAAAATGCATTCATAAATCTTGCTTTTTTGAAAAAATACCCAAACTTATTGATAGCATTTACATACTTATTGTATTCTGCAGCAGTCTAAAAATTTACACAGATTACTATCCTTGTCAGGAAATTAAGTCTGTAAGGCAGTGACCATCCAATTGTCTGGGACATGTCTCTTCACACTATTCAAAACTCCACAGTTAAGATGTTCCAAACTCTCAAAACGTAGGAGGTTTGTGAAAGTCAGGGAGACACAACTGGATTTGCCCCCAGCTGTGGAAATAGACCAACTGATCATGTACTTCTTAAAGGATGGCATGTCAGCCAGTGAGAACATAATCAGTAAAACACTTTTGTAAGTCTCAGTTTCCCTAGAGCTTCTGTGTTTAAGGCATATCTTGCATTTATACAATACCATTTACCCAGAAAACCACTAGAGCAAATAAAACCACTTTTCAGAATGAATTTGGCAGATAAATTGAAATCATTCCATGATTCCACCACCATGGGAAAAAAGCCATCTGGTTTAATTACATACATGATTACAAAATAACTGGACAAATGAAGAAGAAAATTATACGCCTACTCTTAAATTATAAATAGTTTTTATATAAATTAAGCTGCTTGCATAGGTAATGCAATTTCAAGACACAAGACACAAAAGTCGAAGTATCACTGCCAGAACAATTATTTCAGCTGTATCCTTTTCATCTTAGATGAAATAATAACACAATTAATCTTGTTTAAATTCTCATTATTTGGCAAGTTTTGCAGTAAGATCATTATCAGCTTTTTAATTTCTACCCAATTCCTGCAAAAACTGCAAAAATACATAATTTTATGGTTCTTTCAATGGAAGCCAAAAAATAAGAAGTGTTTGCAGGTCAAGTTTTGGATGAAGATTCCTAAAATGACAGAGCATCACCTATATTTTATTGCTTACTGAACAAAGTAAGTACCAGGTACAAATGGGCATGCATAGTAAAATCTTCTTTCAAAATGGAAATGACCTAACTTTTACACAATGACCTTTCCTGAGGCTATGCATGTGGATTTTTTAAGCACTAACTCAGCAGAGAGGAAAATATGCCAGCTGCAAGACACAAATACCATTTCACACAGCACCTGTTCTCTAGAGCTTTGCTGAGTAAATGACCTGATACAATCCTGCAGAATTGAGGAAATACCACAGGACGACAGAGTAAAGAGCTATTCCTTTACTCTGAATATGTATTCAAAAATTACTTCTATCAACAAAATTCTGAGACATCTTAGTAGTTTTTTTACAAAGGCACACGTACACTCATGAACTCATGGGCACTACTTTTGAGTGACAATCAGGAAACTTAGGAAACGGAATTACCAAACCATTACTGAAATTCCATTTTAAAAAGAGAAACAAACATGTCATTATATACCTTAAACAGGAGCTTTATGAAACAAGAGATGTTTTACCCTTCATGAAGCTTAAAACCATCAGATTTACTATTGAAAATACAGCAGTATTATCAACTTCAAAACCACCCCAAGTCCTCAGCTCTTTCTAAGCAGACAGAAGAGAATTGCTTCCATCTAGTGGCTGAACAGAGTTACAGACACTCAGCTTTCTTACCGATCGTAATTTGTGTCCCTGACAAGGAAGAGTGACACCATCATCAAACATGCACTGCACTTCACCTAATACAAAGAGTCTGACAGTGCAGGGACGGTGCAAAACTGTTCTGAACAAAACGAGAGCTGTAAGATGTTTCTCATCGCGGCATTTTAGTGCTATACACCTCGCTAAATCACGAAGCCCAGGGTCTTCCTTCAGAAGCTTATTTGCTCAAATGTCTTTTATGTTTTTTTACTCTGCCAGTTAGAGGCAAAAGTATCTGTCTGAGGTACTTGCAGATTCCCATACTTTATACTTCGGATTCTTTAGGCTTTAGTGGTATCTGTTTCTGTTGCCACAAATGGCCATACAGAGTGCAGTTGAGCTATAAACTCCACTGTGGAGAGAACTTCTACTGAAGAAGTTGCTTAGCCTCTAGCAGGGCAGGGAATTTAACTCAGCTCCCCTAGATACCAGTCTTGCGTCTAACCCACCAATCTCATGTCCCAGAATGACACATTAACACTCTGCACTTAAATTTCTCTCCCCCTTCTGCCTTTAAATCTGTGAAAACAAACAATGGAAAACTTTGAGCATGGAAAGAATACTTTGACAACCCACCACAAAACACTGAGATCAACAATGCAGATTCACTTGAGTCCCTTATACTCACTAGGTGCTTTTGCAAACATATAAAAATAAATGGCAGGACCTACCTGTAATTTGTGTTGTCATAGAAACAAGCAGCGAAAAATTCAAAGCTACCATGGAAATATTAATAGAGTAATTGGTGCCTGGTTGCAAATCTAAACAAACTTCAGGAGCTTCCTTGTGTGTGGAAAGTTCAAAGATCATTTCGTGAAAGAAGTTTTTCTGATACCAACGCTGGCCTTGCACATGAAACTGTAACCAAACAATCACAGCATGAAAATTGAAATGTTATAATACATTACTTGCATTCAGCCATTTCATGCTCTTAATTAGATGGAACAGCAGACGAGAGCACTGCCTACGGTGTGTCAAAACTGTTGACACTGATAATTACTCAAATTCCAATGCTTCCAAAATTTGATCTGTCTTCATCAAATCAGCCATTTTCCTGGTTCTTTCCCTTCTCCTCCTAGTCTATCTGCTTTTTTATTACTACTGTAATTTCCCGCAGTCTCTATTTCATACAGGTTTCCAGTAACAGTTCCCTTTCATTGTAGTATACCCTCCTGGTGAGTTATAAAAGTAAGCTCATGTGAGCACCTCTCCAGTTTCACCCTGAGGACCGAGACAAAATCAAGTTATTTTGACCCATGTCAAAATGCCAACTACATTCTGGGATCTGTCTACAAACACCTATATTTCCAGGGAAATTCACAGGCTCCTCTTTTTTTTTGCTTCAATAGGATTTTGTGTTTTATTGTTGATGACTGAAATGATCAGGAAGTTATTAATTTAAGGCCACTCCTGATCAAATGATTCCTCTGTTAATGAAAACTAAAGAGCTTGCTGTATATTAATTGTGCACTAATTTGTCTTTAAATAGATCCCATGCCTTCAGATAATCTCTTAGTGCCTCCTTAAGGGAGGTACTTGAGACAGGGAGACTTGAGACAACAGCAGGTGGTCAAGAGTCCTGGCAGAGGTAGTTCATGCAGAAATTCCTTGCTGGGATAAGGGAAGACTGAAGGCATACCATAAGGCAGAGAGAACTGACTCAGTGGAACTGGGATAGAGTTGTGTGAGGCCTGAACACAGCAAACTTGAAAGTAAAGATAAGGAGTATCTATATTTAAGAGTATAGTACGGGGAAAGAGTAAGCAAGAAACAGGGGACTACAACAGAGCATGGTCTTTCTTTGACTGCTATGCAAGATTACTCTTTGGGTTTTTATGAGACACATTATTACAATGAGGAGCACTGCTAGCAGTGAGTGTTTGAAAAATTACGTTTTTTCACAAAGGTGATTGATAAAAGTTGCTTTTTATATTCAAAACATAGATTGTCACTTACTGAGTATCTGTCTTCCACATCAGTTCCTCTGACATTTCTCCTCCATTTCAAGCAGGTATCATTAAAAATGAATACATTATTGAAAGCTTCCTTTACTGTAGAGACAATTAAAAAAGGGACCAACTTATTATAAAAACTTTACCTCCTTCAACTTAATTGAATATGAGTCACTGAGAATAAAATTTTAAAAACTGTTTTTAATTTCATTCTCTTCTGAGACAGAGGTAGGTTCTCATTTCTTTTTGAATGAATAAACAAGGTTAAGTAAACCATGATCATTTTCCAGAGAAACTGGCTTTTGGAAAAACCCAAGCATGCTATTCAGGAAATCCAGCACATGAACTACTTGTCCAGGCCTAGAAGGTTATAACGACAGAAAGACCAAGGGTTCAGGCCTCCCGATGTAAATAAATTATCACAGAACAATTATTTTTCATAGTTGATGCCCTTTGTGAAAAAGCATGTAAGCAAAAGCATTTTTGTGGATTCCAAACGCAATTATTTCTCAAGGTCTGTCTCACCAGAATTAGTATGTCAGAAGGCAAGCTTAAAGTCTCCATGACTAAAATACTACCGAAATCCACTGTTAGACCATGCCTTCTGTACGATTACTGATAACTGCCAGAGCCCTGTTAATCACTGCTAAACACAGGAGCATTGTCTGTAATGCTCATACCAGATAAGATCCGTATCACACAGCCAAGCAACAGGGAATTCTCCTACAGGGAGAGAATCGTATTTCAAGGCAAAAAGTGGAAAGCAGTAGGCACTGTACCATGGACCAAAATTCTGGCACATAGCCAGAAATGGTGTTGTACCAATCCTGCCCTGGCCAGAAGGCAAGTCCTGAAAAACCAAATTTGTCAGATCTTTCTGAAGGGCACTTACTGCCACTGCTCTCCTTGCTCTGAGAGTCAGTGCCCAAGAAAGAAAAACACCTTGCAGAAAAAGAGGATGCTGACAGTGGCTACATCCATGTAGTCAGCATAAAGAATTATGAAGTCCAGGAAACAGCCCATTCTCCTGTCTGTTAGGCTCAAATCACTGAACTCTGAAGCACAGTAAGTCCTTTTATAAGCACATAGAATACAAAACACAACCTACCCTTTGTTTGGATTGCTACTGTAACTGAGACAGTGATGTCTGTGGAAGAAATGGTAGTTATATTCACCACGTAGTTACTTCCAGAGTTCAGATCTAAACACACCTTTGGATTATCTTCACTTGTACTGATGTTAAATACCACATCTTCTGAGAACATCTTCTCATCCAGTCTTTGGCCCAGTATATGAAACTATTGAAACAAAGACAGTAGCGTGATTTGTCCTGGCTGTCCAAAATTCAGAATACTAGTTTATTTAATCCTACTTGTTCTTAAAGGAAACACAGGATTACATCCGGTTTAGAGTATCAGTTCAAGGAAAATATATAGGTTTTTGACCAGCTGCAAGATGGCCTAATAAACTGGATCTTTATTTCTTCCGGCTGCTAAAATGATTCATATTTTTTCATACACTTCTATAACAAAAAGAAGGAATCTATAATGGAATCTAATCCAATCTATTGGGAACCTAATCTCCTGTGGACCCTACCAATACCTTCAACTCAAATTGTGTAAGCAAATATTTTTTTCTTGCTTACAGCGCACAGATAGAAACCACATCTACTTGTTACTTTCTTTCCCTTGTGCTAGTTTTTCCCCCTTGGCCCACACAAGCAGTAGTAAGACTGAAGGCCAAGTAGCAGTAGCTTCCCTAAAACCGTCCCTGTGCAATGAACAAGAAATCTGTTGCTTGCATGACATGAAGAGACAGACAAAGCTCACCTTCTCTGGCTGTTCTGAAGTGTCTTTCAGATAGCTGAATTCAGGAAAAGCATGTGCACACAGCACATTATACCAGAGATCCTCAGCTTGCCAGTTACCACTGGCTGTATAAAAACCAGTTTTGACCTGCTATGGGAACTGGGGAGCTGTGTTTTCCATCTCAGCAGTGCTCAGTAAAAGTATACAAACTAAAAAATATGTTGGTTATAACATAGGAGAAGAAACATGGGTTGTTTTCCAAAATTATTACCCAACCTTGAAATGTTTTCCACATTAATGTACCTACCCTGGACAGCCTTTTATGTTTTCCCTTACTTGTACATACTGAAAAAATAGGAAAAAAAACCCAAAATCAAACAACACACACACAAAAACCCCTTTCTTGGGCTGTCATTGTGAAAACATGGGAATTTTTATCATGTTGTTTTGGCTCTCTGTAACACTGACGAAATTATTTGTTTTGTTTCTGATAATTTACACCTCAATTTTTATTCTCATGCTCATGAAAAAAAAATAGTTACGAAGTTTGTTTTCTATTTCGATGAAAAACAGTTCCCGAATGTTCACGTATACTTCGGTTGAACCTTTTGAGCAAGGCACGCTATTCCCATATACCTTCCATCTCTAAAACCTCTTACATCCAATACCTGCAACTGATGCACTGTTCACTTGAGATGCTTGTCACAGACAGGGACAGAGCCCAGGTTTTGCAGTGTTTTCTGTGACAATGTGAGCTTGAGCTCTTCACCATAACTTCACTAAAACATAAACTTATGCTGCAACCTCTGACAGATTCAAGCAGGCGTTTAGGTGATTTACTGGAATGAGACCCCAAAGCTTTTGAGCTTTTCAGCTACCTTTAGAACAGGAATTTTCTTCTTTCCTAACCCAGCCAGTCACCTCTGGGTTTCTAGGTGTTTCACTGGGAAGATCAAGACAAACTACCATACAAACAAAACCCACAAAATAAATATCCACTGCTGAATCAGCAGGTATAACCAGGACAAAGCTACTCCCAATATCAAATACTTCCATTATTGCCCTACTTACTGTGTATGTTTCCTGCACTCCCAGTCTTCCGGTTTTCCTTTGCCACCTCACACATGTTTCATTGAATATGGATAAATTACTGAATAATTCCTCCTCTGTGAGCAAAAATATGAACACGTAAAAAATCATTACTTCCCATGCAAATCTTATGTTTGGAGCAATTGCTCATTTCTTACTTTTTCTGTGGTTTGGTCTTGGGGTTTTTTTTCGGTTTGCTTTTTTGTCCAAACAGGAAAAAACAAAGAAGGCAAGCACATGTTAGGTAGAAAGCTTTCTCTTAACTGTGTTGGCTACTAAACTTAAAATAACAGGGTAATTGAAGAAGCATGTCCTGAGCTAAAGACTGTGAAGTCTTTAAACATACAGTCAGCATTACATAAACTGACCTGTGAAGCTTTTAAGAAAGCTTCTGTATTAGACTGGAAAAGAGTTTATTTATAGCTGAATTAATGCTTTGGTTCATTATTTACTTGGGTTGCTTTTTAAAAGGTGTTGACATTTTTTCTTGTTGTATAATAAATAAAATTAAATAACACAACAGAACACTTTTCAAAACAAACACTATATTAAAACAATGGAGCCCACAGAATTAAGCATTTAGGAAGTACAGTTGTAGCAACCAGAGATACATCCCTCAACATACCTGTGTTAATTTACACACTTATAAGCGTAGGCTTGCACCTCAGAGAAAAAGCACAGCTCGGAAGATCAACACATCCACTCTTTTTTTCAGCAGCTCTCTCACTGCTGTCATTAGACATAGTGCAGTTGCTCTCACATGACAAGATAACGAGGCATTCTCACAGGGCTAAGAACAAAGCTCCTTCTGGTCAGAACTCAGATTGATAGTGAATGTGATTACTCCTCTTCTTTCCTTCAGCAGCCTTCAAATTGTCATTGCTTTGTCCTACTACCATGTTTTCTTATTACAATCACAACGTGATCAAGGTCATACAAACCCAACCTCATATAGATTCTAAGCTGAAAAATGCTTACTAACTGCTGAAAAATTGGAAGGTATTTATAGGGCAGCACTGGTAGATACTTCAGGAAATACTCACAAAATAGTTGATGTATTGTTCAGCTGTAAAAGCAAGCATAGGTCAGGGTACTCTTCCTTCGTATATAAACTTCATTGCCACCTCACAGGGGCCCCCTTGTCACATGTGGGCATCAAGCTGCCACTAAAATAAATCAGTATATTAAGAGTTTCTAGCATTTGTTTACATAGGCAGCTATTTAGAACTACAACATAACTGTTAATGTATTTTGCAGCACTTTTTCTTTCTTTTTCTTTGATTATTAGAAGTGCCATAAAACTTTTTTAACATTATCTCCCTCTCCACATATTCAACAAATAGATGCCTCACTCACTAGACCAGTTCATCTCCCAACTGATTTCAACTCCTCCATTCCACATTCATTATATATGGAAATGCTGTTGAAAGCTTCCATGTTTCCAGGACAGAAGAAAGAGATTAATCTGCGTGTCCTCTAAAACAAATTTCTTACAAACGGCTGTGTGATTAATTGTATTTAAGTGCTGCTTGTTGTTATCGTTATCTGTTTCACGGTACTGCCCAAAACCTCTGCAGTCTAAGGCTTCTGTACCAACACAAAGCAAAAGATTATGTTCAGTAGTGGTATTTAGATCAGACACAATTTCATTAAAAGAGTGGATGGCAAAAAGGACTCGCAGACAGAGGGAGAATGTTTCCATATCCATGAGATCTGAATTAAAATGCATAACCAGGAGGCGGGGAGGGAACAAGAGAGGGAGTAATCTGCAAAACTTCTCAGCAAGAAAACCTGCAACTTGACTTATGAGTGTATAAAATAAATCTCAAAAAAAAAAAAGAAAACAAAGCAGTAAACAACAAAAGGGATTGTGCTGGATATTTAGGCAAGGAAAGAAATCTTATACTCCTTCCTCAGAAGGAGGAAGACAAAACTAGTAGCATTTTTTTTTTCTGTAACTACATCCATTTTTTGTTATGCTTTCTGATCTTTGAGGTCAAGGCCACCAGGCAATGTCCATAAATTCACAGAATAGTGTCAGACCTTTTCTCAGAAGTTTCCACTTTAAATGGATGTGAGTGAAAGAGCATGAAAACCTGTACAGAGCAATTACCACAACAAAGTCTTGGGCTTTCTGAGGAGACTGCTTTTTCTCCTTTACTCCAACTGATCTCACAATCTTTGTTTGGATAACCAAATATGCAGAAAGGGCTTGGTTTAACATTAATCCCAGTAGCATACACATAGTATCCAATAACAGCACAAAGGTTTCTTTGAAAAAAATATTCTGCAACTAGAGGGAGACAGGTTCCTTGAAACATTCATTCTACTGTGAAATCTAACAGTGACCGTGACTTCCAGAGCTTAGGAACTAGCTTTGTGAAACACACAGAAGCAGACAGTAGCATCCAGGTCTTAAATGTATCTGATTTTGATCAACAGCTTACACTCAAACTCACAAATAAGATGGGAGAAGCAAAGACCCTCCATTTGCCCATTCCTCAGCACTATAAATTTTAATTTGTGATTAACCAAGGCCAGTGAAGTTCACTGCTACCCCACTGACCTTCAGGTTACCTTCACAATCTTCTTCCCATCCCAAGAGAAAGTGTCCTAGAAACAACACGCAAATAAATACCTGGAGACCAGAGGTGAAAGGTGGAAAAAAATCCTGGAGAAGTCAAATAGAGAAAAGCAGATTTGGGAGAGGATAGAGAAATGCAAATAGCACCTGGCTATTGGCAGCCAGGAAAGACAGGTGCTGGTAAATGGTAAACACAAGACAAATGGTAGAACGCCAAAAAAAAAAAAAAAAA
>VZRS01012708.1:77615-87882 GCA_013398055.1 Ifrita kowaldi
AAAAAAAAAAAAAGCAGCAAAGTGCTTCAACAGCACCAGTGAGTGTTAGAGGGGGAGAAATTATGTTAAGAAATTCAAAGACATCAACCTTTCTACCAGACAGCAAATAAAATCAGCTCCACTCTGACATTTACCTTCAGCAAGTAGCTAAAAGGGAATCCACACATCCAAGTACATTTACAGAGCTCCTGACACCTATCCCCACACATACTAGCAATTTAGTGGAAAGAAAAATCCCAGGCATTAGATTTCTTTGTATATTTTTGCCTGTTCAATTCTGTAAGTGATGAATGATGCTACAAATGCCATCTGCTACTAATACGGATCACATTTTTGCAATGAAATAAATGAAAATATCTCAAAGACAGATGCCAAGGGGGTGCTGCCAGACTCTTTTCAGTGGTGCCCAGAGACAGGACAAGGAGCAAAGGCCATAAACTGAAACACAAGAAGTTCCACCTCGACATGAGGAAGAACTTCTTTACACTGAGGGTGGCAGACCACTGGAACAGGCTGCTCAGGGAAGCATGAAGATATTCCAAACCCACTTGGATGTGTTCCTGTGTCACCTGTTCCAGGTGACCCTGCCTTGGCAGGGAGATTGAACTGGATGATATCCAGAGGTCCCTTCCAATATTAACTGTTCCAAGATTCTGGGAAACCAAGCACTCTTACTCCCCAGGGAAAGAAGTTCTGTGAGGACCAGCTACACAAGATGTCCAAGTTCACATGCTGAGCACACTAGACAGAAGGTATTTTAACTGCTGGCTGTTCTCTGCACTTCGGTCTCCTCATTTTATGTATATAAGTCAGAGGTTGGTAAGAAAGACTGGAATCCAGCTGACTATTGCCTCACCTTACTGATTCAGGGAATCCAACCAGCATCACAAATAAAATTAACTTTGCAAAGACATTTTTAATCATTTAAACTACCTATTAATAATATATCCCAACAGACAATGCACCAAACAATGCAAATAAAGGGCATACCATAGCGATCACTTCCTAAGAAATGAAGAAATTAATTGTCAAAGAGAATTTCCTGAGGATGCTCTCTTAACTGCCTTATTTCTAATAGAACTTTTCAGGCAGCAGGAAAAGACAATTGGTTTTACAACTTCTATCATAAATTATTTCGGAATGGCACATAATTTTCTCTCATTTTAATGGGAGTTACTGATTAATTATACACAATTATACTGTTAAGAGCATGTACATCTCAAAGGCATCATTGCCAAAACAGAAATTTAATTTAATTTTAAAGCAATTTGTTACCTCTAACAAATATGAAAAACATAGAAGTAAAGAAAATGCAAGATTTTGTAATAATTTCCCGTTGATTATTAATTTTCTTTTAAAGGAGTCTGGACTAGTTAGGCTATTTTTGTAAGTTTTTTCTTCCCATTCTATTTGACCATAACTGACTTTTTTGGCCCTCTGATCCAGCAGCTGGGGCTGGAATCTGGCAAGCTTGCTGAAATCTGTGGTAATCCTATGAGTGCATGTTCAGGTCCTTCAAAGTTTCAGAGTGCTCAAGACAACTCTTGGCACTGGAAAGACCTGACTAACTTAGTCACTCTACACAATGTTGGCTTCAAAATCAATTTACACAATGTGAATTTCCTAAATGAAATATGAATCATGACTTCGAACAACAGCAGTTCCATTTCCACTTGGGCACTGTAACAGCTGAGAGCACTGCCTTTTCTGCATACTCATTTTATTTGGTGCCACATGTTTTACATTCGCAGTAAATGCTCAAGAAGTCAAGTGAAGGAAGAGAGGCCTCATGCAGTAACTCTGCGTGAAGTGAAGTGGCAGCAGTCAAGGACACATTTCCAGTCCTATTGAAAACCATGAGGATGTTTCAAAGCTAAATGAACACTATCTTCTGCAAAAGACAGCACTGCTACTTAGGAACTAGAGATGGACAGTGGCAGACAGCTCTTTCTTAGGACACAGAGGAACACTAAAGAGCACAACAGCCATAGTCCAAAACACCTGCTAGTTGTTGCTGTTAACAAAAAGTCAGTACATCCTGTTTCCAAGCACACAGTATGACAACACCTTTATTACAGCTCTCCCTTCTCAGGACTCATTCTTTAATAAGAAAATAATTCTGGAATGAAATTCAGACAGCTAGATCTAGGCTGGAAAGGCAACCATTAACAGATTTTGCGTTGGTCATTATGAGAAAAGAACAAAAAACAAAACAAACAAACAACAAAAGAGAGAGAGAGAGAGAGAGACAGGTCTTTGAATTCAATTGTCACTACTTTCATTGGAGTGCACTTCACACTATTAGATTCACAATAAAATAGTGTTAAATGCCTTCTGCCCCTCCGGTGACACTCCATGGGCTTCTAAGTTGAAGGCTCTCGGTGAAGCAATAAAACTCCAGTCCCATTAGCCTCCTGTTTGAGATAAGAAGCAAGACAGCTATAGAAAGATCTGTGACATCCAGCAGAAGCTGCTGTATTGTTAACATTCTCTTCTGGGACCTTTCCATCCAAAAGTACCACCACATACCCTACAACATAAATTAGAAGGGAATTTCTTCCGTTCACTCTTTGTCCTGTTCCTAACTTCAGAACAGGAATGACACACTAATTAAACTTCAATTTAAACAGCAACTTTTTACAGTGATATTTACCTTTGCATACATATGTAATATTCTCCCATAACTGATCTATTGTGCATTCTGAAAAATTCCTGTCTCCATTGAAATAATACCCTTCTTGACACTGATAGTACACTCTGCTCCATAGAGTCGTAGAGTTGTCCCAGGTCATTGTCGTGTGTGGAATCAGCAAAGGTTTGCCACAGTCTATTTCTGGAACAGAGAAAAACAGGAAAACAAAACCTTGAAATGAAAACAGGCAAGACATATCACAGTGTTTAAGATGGAGGGATGAACTGTCCCAGCAAGTTACACTGCAATTTTTTCCACTTAAAGATTTCTAGAAGTCAGGCCAGTTCATCAGAACCCAAAATTTTGTGACTGGAGACTTTCTAGCAGGGCGGGGCGTTTATCCTACAAGACGACTCATAAAATTAAACAAAGTGTCCTGATTAGGAATGGAGAGCAAGGATCTTTAAGCAAATTTTTATGAATAGATATATCTTCCCACGACACTCTCTTATCCTCCACATGCTATTTATTCCTTTATTTTACCTACCATTAGTAACAGTAGATATTAAAAAAGACACATGGTCCAAGGAGTGTTGTGAAAGAACAGCATCACGAAGGTTATGTTCCTTTGTCAATGTATTTAGTTCAAGGCTTGAAAAAAGAAGCTGCTACAGACAAGATGAATGAGCAATTCTGAGGGAAAATTTTATCAATTATTCAAACCACTTTATAGATAATTAGAAAGATGGGATAATGAACTTATAATTTAATTCATCTGCTCAGTTTTCAGGGGCTTCACAACAAAAACACGGAACAAAAAGAATAAAAAGTGAAGATGAAATAGATGGAACAATATTATTTAGGGTAAAATATGCTTTTAAATCCACAGTGAACCTTATACCTCAATAAAAGATTCTTCACCACTTCAGTTATAAGAAGCAAGCACTATAAGAATTAAAATCTTACCCTCATTAAATCCTATATGGAGAAAACAAGTTCTTTTAAAACCATTTAATAATTTAAGTGATCCTGAAATTCTACTCAAAAAAAGGAAAGCAAAGAAGTAAAAACCAAAGCTTATAGAATCATGGCCTTTATGACCTTTACAGGATAAATCAAACAAATGTATTGCAAGGGGCAGTACATCCACCATCACGACCACTTTCCTTTTCATACCCCAATGTGTATGAATGTGTCTATTATAAACCATCAGAACAAGCCTTGGAACAACTATTGTAAACACGCAAGCATATGCTTAACTCAAAGAAGGACAGTATGTGATGAGACACACAAACTCCTGCTGTTCCAGCTACCTGCCCACGGCTGTTCCATAACAGACTGAAATGCAGAAGCACATTCCGGTGTAGCACTGCAAACCTTCTACTTAGACTCATGACCCAGAACAAGAATATTAGAGGGCACTCTAAAAGTAGAGAGTGGTTATAACATACGCATTGAGCATTCAAAAAAGTTACACATTTGATTGCAATAAACTGAAAGCTTGACCCTGGTGGATCAAGCTGAAAAGATATCGATCACCCAACAAATTGAAAAGTGCAGCTGTGCAAATGTGAAAACTGACTAAAAAATGTAATTATTCTAAGGTCTCCTAATTCAGAATATAAGCCCAGATTAAAAAAACAAGAGTTTTTTAAAAAATGTGCTACTGTGTTTCATCTTATTGAGGTACTCTTTAGGCTACATTCTTCCAAATCATAGCACTATAAGAGACTTGACTCATCTCAAATAACAATAGAATGCTTGAGCAATCATAGTTTGCAACTGGAAACTGTCCAAATATGGGAATTTTGAAGGGATGTTAATGACTAACAGCAGTTTGGTTTCTGATAGTGTCTTCAACTGCTATCAGAAAAGTAGAGTAGATATTGAACTAGAAAAATGTCAGCAACTTAGGCTGTATTTTCATCTCATGGTAATCCCAATGCCTGACATGCATTGGGATTATGTTCTTGGAATGTTAACTTTTAACAATTTATTGCAACTTCATTAGCAACACAGATGAAAAAAACCCTGTTCAACATATGGGTTTTGTTTTGTGACTGAACTTTCTATGCCAGAAGACTGTATAAACTGAATGCCCAAAGAGGACCACTGATATTTATAACAGTGACTTAAATGGTATCTATGCTAAATAAATCTGAAGGCAGAGTTTATTTACCTTTGCACACCAAACCGGGGCCATCCCACTGTCCTTTGGCATTGCAGACTGCAGTGTGGCTGCCGCCTGCCGCCAGGTAACCACGAACACAGTCGTAAGTAACTTCACTTCTGTACGTGGTCCCGCTCACAGATGTTGGGTGTGCGTGAGGAACAGAAGGGGGAACCCCACAGTCCACACCTGAAGACATGAAGGAAGAGGAAGGTAGACTTGTTAGCCAACCAGCAGGAGCAATGACAGCTGCACTCCCATATTTCTTCCATCTTTACCAGCTAACACTCTTCTCCTGTAGAAATACAACACTTCCTCAGGTTCTCTGCAATATTTCCACAATGACCGACAGTGCTGTAGCTACTCAAAAGATCTGCTTCCAAATGAAAGGAGACCTTTCTGCCTTTCTCATGGCATGCTAAATCTGTGACTCCCTCCTCAGTCTAGTTGCTAGTTCACAAAAAAAATCCTAGTTTTGCTCTGAATCTTTAAAGATTCCCCTGCTTTTACAAACCCGATTACATCAGATAAGTTTGTTCTATACCATTTGCAATGAGCAACACTCTGAGGGAGACAGATGAGCAGAAACTATCTTCAGAAAGCAAAACTTTAAAAATTGTACAAAAACTGTAAAAATGCAAAACCATAGAAAGGGTTACAACATACAACATGAAAGTTTCCTGTTAAGGCAAGACATTCAAAATACACTGTAATGGTTGCTCTATTCACAAACATGCTGAGTTGGCATTGACAAATGCTTAAAGAAAGCAGTCAAGTAGCACACACACACAAACAAAAAAAGAAGATTTGTTAAAGGTACATTTACTAGTATTTAAAAAAAAAATCAGACTTCCTGGTTTTACAAAAAAGAGAAGTCCTAATTGAAAACCAGGAAAAGAGCTTGCAATGCAAAGGGGAAATAAGTTTGACATTTCAGACTTTTGGCTGTTTCTTGGTGTATCATGTATTTTATTTCAATTAACCATAAGAGATGTGCTCAGAAACTCTAACCTGTTTGATTGTAGAAATTTAAAAAATCACATGAAAAAGCAACTTCTGAAAAATATTAACAAAAACATATATACCAACAACTCACAAGAATTGCATTCCACAAGCTTTCTCTAGGGGCTTCTTGAGACTCTGGGCACTCCCTTTTTGTTTTCAAATGTGTTGTCCTTTACTTACTTTTGGGGAGAAAATTGGTACTTCCATTGTTCTATAATAGTATTATCTTTTCTTTCTTACAAATTTCTAGTGATAAAATAATTAGAAACCAATGACTTTTGCCATTTCAGAGAAAGAGAGAAAGAACTCTTCTCACTAAGCCATGATTTCCAGGATGACAATTCTCCCCTGCAGAGTTGCTATACACAGTGTATGTTCTGCTAGCTGGCACTTCAAGTATCATTTAACTAATATACAGATTTTCTAACTACTCACAGGAAGACAAAAAGAATCCTGCACTCATAAACAGTAATATTGCCACAGAATGGATGATTAGAACACCAAAGCAAGTGGCTGTTTTAAGGACAGTCACAGGAAACTTAACTCTTCAGAGATGTGAAAGTGTTTGTTCATGCACAAATGCTACTAAAATCATGATGACTGCCCAGAGATGAGGAGTGCTATGATGCCTCTATTTTGCATCTACAGTAGACCTTCAGAAAAAACTTCATGAGGTGGCAGGAAAATTGATGTTTTCATGAGAGGTCAGTGATGCCTTCCAACTCAGTGGCCTTTCCCATGAAATGCCAAAGAAATCTAGTTTTCTAGGCCTCAGTTCACATGCAGGGACCAGCATCAAAAATGTCACTACACTAAAGAAAAACGTAAACAATAACGTCCTTTTATTTTCTTCTTTTTTTTTTTTGCAAATAACCAGATCTTGAAAAAAAATTTCCTTCAGATTGTGAAAACAGTCTACCCTCCTCACAAACACACTTCCCGTGCATAAAACGCTTTAATGAAGAATTTAAGAAAGATTTAAGACTCTTTTCACCTTTACAGCTTAAAGTGGCAGGTTCCCAAGTTTCATTTGCAGTGCAGTATGAGAACTTTCCTTCATTGCTGTAAAACCCTTCCTGACACTCATAATGAACTGCACTTCCTGGCAGCAAGCTGTAGTTCCCCACGATGTAGCCATGCTTCATTTCAGGAGGGGAACCACATCCGATTTCTGCAAAGAGACTGGGTTAAAAGATTTCACAGTACATAAATCACAATGCCCAACCACTTTAAAATTAGCTGAACTAGATGGTCACATCACAAAGGACACCTGATCCCATGAATCTGGGGGGTTGCCAAAGGGGTAGAATATTAAAGTTGAAGAATTGTCCCGGCCACAGTTGGAGGAACAGAGGGAAGCAGTCATTGAGCTACACCTTTACTAACATACAGCTGGAGCCATTCACAACACCAAGATGAGACACTGCAATGTGACGGTGCTCTGCATGGGCCAGTCTTGTTACAGCAATGGCTGAATGATACTTCAGCATCAGAGGAAAGTTTCGGGCCCCAATGCACAGCTTTATTTCCCTGTGCATGGGCAAAGTGGAGCACTTTTCAGCAGATAAATTGAAAATGAATGTTCTGCCCCTCAAATCCTTCATCTCATTGAAACAGCCTGCACACAAAAGCTCCACTCCTCCAGCACATCTGCTTGGACAGGGCTCCCTTGTGCAACTCTGCAAGAAACACAATCGGTACAGACACTCCACCACAGAATATGGAGAGGCAAGTCAGTGAGATAAGAAGCAGGGTTATCAGCAATTCTGGCAAACAAAGTGGAGCACTCCAGTCAGAAAAACTGAGCAATTACAGGCTGTGAGCTTTACTGACGGTTCTGGCAATAATTCAGAAATAAAAGCTGAATATAATCTAGACAGCTCCTTCCACCTGGGACACCTGAGTTCATTACATACTCTGATATCTACAGCCTACACTGCTAGCATCTGTGAAAACTGACACTAAAGACAGATTTTCAAATAGAAAACATGGGCTTGGTTGAGGTTTTTTTGTTATGGCAACATAAACTGAACAGTTTATTTGTGCAGGAGGCACAATATGTAATAAATTGCTAAACTATTATTTTATTATTCCTTTCCCCTAGGCTTGTTTCATACAACTAACCTCTCTTATCAGCTTTCTAGTCTCTCTTCTCTTCCCCTTTATGTGGTGTGATTATATAAACAACAGGATTACAACACACTTCCTTTTCACTCAGAAACTATGTTACTTTCATAGCATTATAAGCTTCTTGGACCCTGTACATCTGAAGCACAGCTGAGAACCTGTAGGACTATCTGGTGTTGACTCTAGGATCCTGACATCACTGGGACAAATCAAATACAAGAGCAGAAAAAAAATCACACAGCAAGCAAAGTCCAGACACAGGGTTTCTGCCTGTGCACAGGCCAGAACAGGCACTACACTATGGAGCAACATGTGATTTTATCTGCTAGCAAAAACAGCATCCAAAGACTCTCACCTTTGCATGAAACTATGCTTCCATCTTGATGAAAAGAATGCTCTCCATTTTCTAATTTATAACCATCATTGCAGTAACACATGTAGCTTCCTTCAGTATTCACACATCTTGCATTGTGACCACACAGCCCAGACTCCTCACATTCATCTATATCTAAAAATTCAGGGAAAAATAGATGCACTTCATAATAGGGTTCTTTGTTGCAATGTAGGACCCAAGCTTAACTCTTCCATGAAGAGTTCTACACAGCATCCCATGGCTCTTCTGGGATAACAAAGGAGCTTATCATTGTCTCACCTTCAAGCATCTGGAAAGAGGATTGTTGCAATTTTGTAGCTAGCTATCTTTAGAATTATTGCTGGTTTACTTGACAAATAGTTTCCAATGTTATCTTCTGTTCAAACAATTCCAGAAAAATCCTGTATCTGCACATATCTTGAACAGTTACAACAGATCATCACTTTAACAAGGCACTGGGTAATATTCTACACTAAACACAAATATTACATTCTGGGGAATTATAAGAATCATCATTTTTCTTTAATCTAGCTGCTGCTGCTTCTTCTGAGAAGATCATTGTTTGAATGAGACTGTGAAGCAATGATTTGTAACATAGCAGAGTTCAAAATGGAACTAATTCACAGCTGTTAGGAACCTGGATGTCAAACGAGTGCATCGACAACAGAAAGTTCTCTAATGTAGTGTTAGAAAATAAATTCTACAGTGATGGGAAAAAATAAATATTTGTGAAGTAGAAAATCAACTTCTAGATTCATCATGCTCAGGATTCTTTGTGATGTCTACCTGTGCAGTTTGTGCCATCATTGGGAATAAATGTCTTGTTGTTGTTGGAGGCTCGGTATCCCTCAAGGCAAACACAGTAAAAACTTCCATGTGTATTGTGACATAGCGTATGATTTCCACAGATTTTGCTGGCTCCAATCTGGCATTCATCTTTATCTGTCAGTACATTCAAAAAACATCAGAGAGAGATTAAAAACGTGGGGTATCCTCCTCTCCTCACTCATGCTCAAGTAACCAGACTTCTCCTTACTGATTTCCTTTATAAATTATTTGGGATGTAAACACTGCTAGTAAGCTGGAGACCAACAGAAATTGTTGTCCCTGGATAAAAATGAGAATAGAGTTTCGTGACACAGCTTTAGCTGATCTAATAGTCCAAGATCTGCTGCAACCAGAGGGCCTTGCTCTCTCCTTCTGCTTTTCCTTATGCCATGCATTTCATGGAACATCTGGGTGGGGACAATCCCAAGCACAGTCTGGGTGGAGAATGGATCAAGAGCAGCCCTGTGAAGAAGGCCTTGGGGGTGCTGGTGGGTGAGAGGCCGGACATGACCCAGCCATGAGCACCCACAGCCCAGAAAGCCAAACGTGTCCTGGGCTGCATCCAAAGCAGCGTGGGCAGCAGGGAAGGGAGGGGATTCTGCCCCTCTGCTCCTCTCTGGTGAGATCCCACCTGGAACACTGCATCCAGCTCTGGGGTCCCAGCACAGGAAGGACATGGACCTGCTGAGGCAAATCCAATGAAGGCCATGAAGATGACTGGCAGCTGGAGAACCTCTCCCACAAGGAAAGGCTGAAACAGTTGGGGATAGCTCAGTCTAGAAAAGAGAAGGCTCTGAGGAGCCCTTATTGTGGTCTTCCAGTACCTAAAGAGGACTTACATGAAATCTGGAGAGGGACTTTGGACAATATCCTGTAGTAACAGGACAAGGGGGAATTGCTTTAAACTGAAAGAGAGTGGGTTTAGATTTGATATTATGAAGAAATTCTTCATTGTAAGGAGAGTGGGGCACTGAAACAGGTTGCCCAGAGAAGTAGTGGATGCCCCAATGCCCCAAGCCTGAAAGTGTCCAAGGCCAGCTTGGATGGAGCTCTGAGCAACTTGCTCTAGTGGAAGCTGTCCCTCGCCATGGCAAGGGGGTTGGAATTGTGTGATTTTTAAGGTCCCTTCCAA
>VZRS01012719.1:0-17611 GCA_013398055.1 Ifrita kowaldi
CCCTTGTCCTTTGTCACCTCCTGTCCGGTGTCGCCCCCTGCTTGTCCTCTGTCACCTCCTGTCCGGTGTCATCGGCTGCCTGGCCCGTGCCACCCTATGCCTTTCCCTACTACCCGCTGTCCGGTGCCACTCCCTGCCTAGCCCCTATCACTCCCTCTCCAGTGACACCCACTGCCTCCCCTGTGCCACCTCCCTCTTGTCCCATGCCACCTCCTACCTGCTTGATGCCACCCGCTGCCACGTCCCGCCTGCCCCATGCTACCCTGTGCCACCCCTTGCCCGACCCATGCCATCATTCCCTGGCTCCCCGGTGCCACCCCCTGCCTGTCCCGCGCCACCTCCTGCCCGGTGCTAGCCAGTCCCCGCTCTCCTGCTCCAGCAGCTGCTGATGCAGCCCTCGCGTGCCCCACGCCCTGTCCAGGTGTCCAGCGGGACGGCCACCCCGCGCCCCAGCACATGGCATCACCACCATGCTAACAAGCACCGGGCTTCCTGCCCTCCGCGGGCTGAGCCCTCCCGGGGATGTCCCCGGGCTGCGGGGGCTGTGGGCTCCCCACAATCGGCAGCAGCAGCCCCGCACGGGGCCTCCCGCCTGCCCTGCCCTGCCCAGGACAGCGTGTTATTAATTAGCGTGCTCACCAGCCTGGCCGCCACATAATTAGCCCATTGAGACAGCAGCACGTCCTCCCCTGCACACCCCACGCGAACGCTCCTACCTGTCCGTGCCAGGCTCATCCCCCGCTTTTCCTTGCCCACGCGGTCCCGTGCCCCAGAGCCCAAGTCCCGGGCGGCTGCAGCTCCAGCCCTGCCTCCCGCCCGACCCCAGCACCGCGGGCTGCGGGGCAGCGGGTCCTGACAAAGGCACTGCGGTACCTCTGCCTCACGGGGGCTGAACTTCAGATGGGAAACAGACCCCAGCTGCAAGCGCCTGCCTCGGGAGCGGTTTTCGGAGCCTTTCCGTCTGCAGCGGGGTCTCTCCCTCCCTCCTGGCAAGAGGTAGGAAAGGGGACCTGGCTCCTGAGGTTTTGTGCTCGTCCCTGCAGGCCCCCGTTCGCGGAGCCCGTCAGGGCTGGCACAGGCTCGGTTTGGCTCTCTCCTGTGTCTAAACAGGCTTCTGGCTCTTCTGCTTGCAGAAGAAAACCTCTTACAACCTTTTAAAACCCCGGAGAAGCAGGAGGCGAGTTGGAAAACGGGCGATCCTGGGATTTATTATTTTTTACAATCTCATCATTTTGGGCCTGACTCACGGCTTTTGAATGTTTGGGATGGGCAGCCAAGGGGGAGAGTAAGTTTGCTCAGCACAAGCAGAGCGGCCAGGCAGGAGGGACAGATATCTGTGCAGTGACAAGGCGACAGAGGGGGCCGTCATCGTGCTTCCAGCTCCTCTCCATCCTCGCCAGGGCTCACGGCTGCTCCCGGACGCAGCACGGCAGGTGGGCTGCCCACCGCGGCCCCCCGGCTCCCCAGCATGGCGCAGGAGGCAGCCCCCGTCCTGCTGGTTGTCCTTGCCAGGCTGGTGTCATCCACGTGGCATGAAGGTGAGTGCCGGGGAGTGCGGGCACAGCGGGGCTCCTGGGGGCGGCAGCTTGAGCAGTTCTGCTCCTGCTGAGGAGCAGTGGAAAGGGATGGAGAGTGCCTGGATACAGCGATGCCGGGAGAGCATCAGTGCCGGAGGGCATGGGGTGCTGTGGGGGCGAGCTGTGGGTGCAGGGAGGAACGGAGGGGATGCTGGCAGGCATCCAGGGAGGAGCAGAAAACCAGCCTCTCTTCCTCACACCCCCGCCTGCGGGAGCGCAGTTTCCCGCTGACTCCCTGCTCCCACGGGGCCCATCGGCCGGCAGATGTTCGCTGGATGGAGCACACAGTCCCAACCCAGCCACGGCTGGACCACCAGGTCACAGGCCTTGTTTGCGGTGGTTTCCCCCTTCCCTGCTTCCATCCCGTCCCCTGGCCATGCTGCCAGCACGCCCGGCTGGGGATGCTCCTGCCCGGTGCAGCCGGGTCTGAGCTGGCCCCAGGTGAGAAGGAAAAGGCAGCGCTTGCAACAGAAGGAAACACCACCATTAAATGGCACATCTGCCTGCAGGGACACAATGCACTCTGTCCCCAGGGCCCCGGCGGGAGTCTTGGCAACACCCCCGGGAAACACCTTTGTTCACCAGGTCACGGACACATCCCCACCACCGCCCCCACGGGTACCATCCCTGCTCCTCTGCTTCCCAAGGCATCCATGGCAGCGGGAAAAGGGCAGCAGGACAAACGCATTGTGAAAACGAGCGGCCAACTTGTGGGAAGCGGTGGGGAGCTGCTCCATAGGAAAGTTCGTGTTGGAAAGATTCGTAATGGAGTTTCCTATCCGTAACGGCGGGGCTTCTGCTCGGGTTGGCCCTGGCGGATATCCCCTTCCCAAAACCCAGAGCAGAGACAAGGGGAGACTGGGTGCAGCCACGGCGGGGCTGCCGCTGTGCCTGGGGTTCCTTCCCGGGCCGAGCATCCATCCCCGCCATGGCGGAGGGGAGCGCGGTGGGGTGGGCTGGCGGAGGAGGGGGCAGCGCTGGCGGGGGCCAGCGGAAACGCGGCGGAAACGTGAGCTCAGTGCTGGGGAATGCCGCGGCCGGCCGAGGCGCCGAGGGGCCACGGGGAAGGACGTCAGCCCTCTCCCCCTGCACGGGTCCCTCCCCGCCGGCGAGTACCTTGCCCATCAAGGCACGGTGCGGGCCAGAGGGCGGCCCGCGAGGATGGCGCAGGGCTGTCCTCTCCCCATCCGTGGGGCCCCTCTGCGCTGCGCGGGTGGCGTGGGGCCAGCATCTCCGGCCAAGCCCCTTCAGCAGCTTCATCCTTCCCTGGAGCACGGGCAAGGGGCTGCAACCCCACCAGCCCCGGCCGGGCAGCGTGCTCACCTTCCCTCGCCTTGGTGAGGGGATGGGCAGGAAAGGGCAGCTTTCCTCCTTCCCTTGGGATGCCCCGTGGCAGTGACGGTGCCATGGGAGCGGGTGGAAGGACTTCCCGGCAGCACGAAGCTGGGGGTCGGTGCCAGCCCACTCCGCGCCAGCGCCCATTTCCTGCCACAACCACGGCTGCTCCTGCCGCTGTTTAGTCTGCGGCCGGTGCCAGCGCACACCATGTCACAGGGGACTGGGCTCGCGGTCTGCCCGGCTTAACCCTTGACAGCAGCCCCGAGGACAGGGTCTGCCCAGGGCTGGAATTGCTTGCTGGGAGTTGCGGGACGTTTTGCAGCCATGAGCTACCCCGCAGCCTGCTCGTCTCTTCCCTCCTTCCCAGGGTCTGGTTACTACCTGGAGAGTCACACCAATGAGGTGTACGAAGAAGAAACCCCCCCTGAGCCTGCCCTGGACTACCGTAGAGGTAACAGCACCCAACCCATCCTTTCGGTCCTCGTGGGGAAACCGAGGCACGGCAGGTTCCTCCGTCACCTCCCTGCTCTCCCGCAGTGCCCCAGTGGTGCGCCACGCTCAACATCCACCGCGGAGAGGCCACTTGTTACTCGCCCCGGGGCAGCTCCTACCGCAGCAGCCTGGGGACACGCTGCGAGCTGAGCTGCGCCCGCGGGTACCGGCTGGTGGGTCCCAGCGCTGTCCAGTGCCTGCCCAACCGCCACTGGTCCGGGATGGCGTACTGCCGACGTGAGTGTCCCCGGCCCTTGCCTTGCCGGCATCCCCACAGGCACCCACCGCGGCCAGTCCGGGGTGCTCTGGCCACTCGCGTGGCCGGCAGTCGCTTCCCTCCCCTCTTTGCTCTCTCCATCCCAGAAATCCGGTGCCACGTGCTGCCAGCGGTGCTGCGGGGCTCCTACGTGTGCTCAGCAGGCGTGCAGATGGATTCCCGCTGTGACTACACCTGCCTGCCCGGCTACCAGCTGGAGGGTGACCGCAGTCGCATCTGCATGGAGGATGGGCGCTGGAGCGGAAGCGAGCCAATCTGTGTAGGTAAATTCTCACCCCACGCTGCTGGGGCACGCAGGGGCTGATCATCCATGCCTGGGGTGTCTGCAGGTGTCACCCCACATCCAACCCTGACATTTCCTGCACCTCCCTCCCTTGCGACCCCTGTCCCTGCTGCTCCCCGCAGTGCCATTAGCCCTGACGCACCGGCACCAGCTCGGGACCGCGGCACGCAGCGCTGGCTTTACAGAGGGTCCGGATGGCTCTGAGGTCCCTGGGGTGGTTCAACACCGGGGCTGGTGCCTCGTTCTCATAGCTCAGCCAAGATATCCACAGGTTCCATGAGTCCCTCTCCTCCCTCTGGGCAGATATGGAGCCTCCCAAGATCCGCTGTCCAGACTCCCGGGAGCGCATCGCGGAGCCAGGCAAGCTGACTGCCACTGTCTACTGGGACCCTCCCCGCGTGAGGGACTCTGCTGACGGAGTCATCAAGAGGTGAGGGCAGAGGTGCTGCAGGCCCTGCCAGCGAGGGCTGGAGGCCGTGCCGGGTGCCCCTGCCCGGGGTGCCGATGGGGAAACCCGTCTGTTGGGTGCAGGGTGACGCTGCGGGGCCCGGAGCCCGGCTCCGAATTCCCTGAAGGAGAGCATGTGATCCGCTACACCGCCCACGACCAGGCTTACAACCGAGCCAGCTGCAAGTTCAGCATCCGCGTCCAAGGTGAGAGGACTCCCGTGGGGCCGCTTGTGCTCCCCCCAGCTCCAGGCTCCACACCCACTGCTGGGGCTGCGCTCCAGCGCCGCCAGCCCTCAGCCAGCTTCCCTCTGTGCAGTGAGGCGCTGCCCTGTCCTGAAACCTCCGCAGAACGGGTACATCTCCTGCACCTCCGACGGCAACAACTACGGTGCCACCTGCGAGTACCTGTGCGACGGGGGCTACGAGCGCCAGGGCACCTCCCTGCGGGTTTGCCAGTCCACGCAGCAGTGGACGGGCTCCCAGCCCCTCTGTGCGCGTAAGTGGTGCTGGCAGGGCAGGACTTGAGCATGTCGATGCCCAGCGCTTCGGGGGATGCTGCCTGATGGGTCGAACGGATGATGGGGGCCACGACGGCAACTCCCCCCACACTTGTCTCTTGCCCCAGCCATGCAGATCAACACGGATGTGAACTCAGCCGCCAGTCTGCTGGATCAGTTCCATGAGAAACGCCGCCTCTTTGTCATCTCGGCCCCCGACCCCTCGAACCGCTACTACAAGATGCAGATCTCCATGCTGCAGGTGAGGAGAACTTGCTGCTGCCCTCCTCCCCACCTCCACATCCAGCACACCCTCACTGTCCCCCTCCCACACAGCAAGCTGCCTGCGGGCTGGACCTGCGCCACGTCACCACCGTCGAGCTGGTGGGGCAGCCCCCACATGAGGTGGGACGCATCCGGGAGCACCGGCTGTCCCTTGGCATCATCGAGGAGCTCAGGTAGGGAGACAGGGGGCTGTCCTGCAGAGCCAGGTGCCTGTTTGAGGGGACAGGGAATGGGAATGCCTCTAGGAATGGCAAAGCATGAGATTGCAGTTGGGTTCATGAACAGCCCCTTTCTGCTGCACCAGAGGGGCTCGTGCAATGGGGGGACCCCCCTGCAAGTCTGAATGCAGTATCACCAGAGCTTCCCAGAGCTCACAGCCCCGAGGAAAAGATGGGAGCCCCCACTCCAGGAGGACCTGAGCATGGTTGCAAGAGGTGGGCAGGCTCAGCCCTCAGTGCAAGCCCCCAGCCCTGAGCAGCGACCCCTCCTTGCACCTGCAGGCGCTTCCTGCACCTCACGCGCTCCCACTTCAACGCGGTGCTGCTGGACAAGGCGGGCACCGACCGCGAGCGCTACATCTCCCCGGTGAGCCCCGACGAGCTCTTCGTGTTCATCGACACGTACCTGCTGAGCGAGCACGAGGCGGCCAGGCGGGCACAGAGCGGGGACCCCTGCGAGTGAGCCAGCGCCGGGCACACCCCCCGCCACTGCCCTCAGGGGATGGGCACCTTCCTTTCTGCTTTTCTAGTCGCCCACTGTAGAGGAGGAGCAGGGTGCCAAGGACCCCGGGGAAGGGGAGCCCCTCTCTGGCTGTTCTGGCACAGAGAGGCGAGCAGGGACTGTGCACCAGCAGCGTCCCACTGCCCAGCAGCCCGGAGCTGTTTCCAGCTGGGGGACGGTTCAGCCCAACCAGGATCATGGCAGCAGATGCTGGAGTGCCCCTGCTCAAATCCCAGGGCAGGGGAGAGACAGGGAGCCAGAGGAGAGCGGGCAGGGCAGGGAGGGCAGGCTGGCCAGCAGTGTGATAGCCTCTAACACAGCAGCTTCAGCCTCCCCTGTGCACAGCCTGGACCCGATGCCTCCCACTCCAAAAGCTCTTATTAAAAGCAGATGGCCCCGTGCTCAGCAGAGCCCACAGCAGCCAGCCAGCGTGCAATCCACCCCAAAGGGTTTGCCATAGCCCCTGCCACTCACTCCCTCTCCCACCACCCACAGGGAACCCTTTCTGGGAACTGCTTTGGCAGTAGAATATTAACTTGAAATAAATACATTTGTACAAAAAGTCAGTGCTGGCACATATGTCACTGAGAGGCCTGGGAAACAAATGTTTCCTGGGGAGCACAATCCCCAGCCTCCTCAGGCTGACCCCACACAGTTCCACCCACCCCATGCTGCAGCTGGGGATGGGCTGTGTATGGGGAAGAGGGTGCAGAGGACAAGGAAAGAGCAGACTGTGGAATGGGGTGGTAGGAAAAAGAATGGGAAGAAATAAAAACACAATGACATTTCAAAGCATTTTGCCTGGGGGAGAAGAAGGGAGGGTCCACAAGGACTCCAGTTCAGCCTGAAATCTGGTACAAGGCTTGTGACAAGAGAAAAACCCTTTAAACGAAGCTAGGCCAAGAAGACTTTCTGCCCAAGCCTGTTTAGAGAAGGTCATGTTTATTAAAGTTTAAGAAAAAAAAAACCAAGCCACATTTGGCAGCCCTGCCAGGCTGTGCAGCAAGCGTGGCTCCCAACAGCAGTGCCAGTCCTGGTGCCACAGCCTACGGCCTCAGCTTGGCCATGGTGGAGCGGAGCTGGAGTGTCCCCTCTGCCCAGGAGCCTGGATACTGGCACATCTTCTGCCACAGGTTCAGTTCCTCACCCATGGAGTCCATCCAGTCCACAGCCTGCCCGTTGCTCATGCCTCGGAAAAGGATGGAAAAAGTCCCTGCCGGAGCAGCCTCGTGCCCGCAGCACGGCAGCCCCAGCAAGGCTGCTGGTGCTCAGATTCTGATGTGCCCCAGGCTCCTCACCACTGCCCATCCCGAGACGGACACCCCCAAGGAAGTCGTTGCTGGACAGCGGCTCCCGGTCCCAGACCGTCAGCTCCAGGCAGATGTGCTGCAGGTCCTCGGGGTTGATACCGTTGTAGACAAAGGTGTGGTTGTAATGAGGGTTCAGGGTCTTCTTCACCACAGGCGTCTTCCTCTTGGAGGCTTTGTTTTTGTGCGGCAGGAGGTAGCTGGGGGAAGCAGCCCCTTGGGGTTAGCACATGCCAACTGCCTCCTGCTCTGCAGGCTGGGGCACCTCAGCACCCCAGGGCCCGGCCTGGAGCCCCCTTCCTGCCTGTCCTGGCACGGCTCAGGAACAAGGACCATGACACCCTGCAAGGGGCCCTCCTCCAGGCCCCCCGGCAGCTTTGGGAACACAGTCAGGGAGGGCGGTGCCCTCATCGCTCCCCCGCCCAGGACCCTCACTCACCCCTTGACAAAGCTGTCTGAGGTCCCCCCGGACTTGGCAGCTGTGAGGTTTTTGGCTTCTTTGATCCAGACCTGGAGCTCACCGCCTTCCCCCGTTTTACCTAGGAAAAACCCGACACAGTAGAAATTATTCAAATTTAATTTCCACCACTGCAAACTTCTGGGAACTTCCTGCTGAGCACTCTTCATCCCAGAGGCAGGTGCAGAGCCCGGGCTGCCATTTCCTCTTGCCTCCTCTTGTATTGGCCCTGCCTGATGAGGCAAAGGCAGACAAAATTGCTTCATGCAGGGCCCAATGGTCGAGCCTGGTCCAGCCCCAGGGAAGTACTGGGATGGTTCAGGCAGCCTGAGAACAGCCAGGTGTGCCCCGACCCAGGGCATCTCGGCAGGCGTTGCAGAGAAGGCTGCAGTGAACCCCATCCAGAGTCAGCTTACGTGGCCATGAACAGGTCCTGCAACACTACACACTGATCCTGGAGCTTCAGCACTTACCTTTCCTGCCATTCCCAGCCCCAGGATGCTTGGCAGATGGGATGTACTTCATGGAGACAACCAGCTCCCCCTTGTACTGGTGGAGACCAGCAGCATCTGCCCCAATCTGCAAAGAGGTGAGAATTACCAACCACTGCAGAGAGGCCACGGCACACACAGTGCCAGCCTGGTGTGCAGCACCTCCCCATGCTGGGACAAAGGACTTGGCTTCTCCTAGATGTGGCCGAGCTGGCACAAGTGCCTGCAAACTCTCCCCAGCATGACCAGTGTAGCCTTACTCCTTTGGGATCTTATTTTGGCTCAATCACATGACAAGGAGGAGGGAAGCCAGGCTCACGGCGGAAGATCTGCCCTTTCTTACTACAACAGTACTGCTGTCCCCACTGGGGTTTTTGCATCCCCAAATATTTGACTTGGTACAAGCCTTTTGACAATGCTCAGCCGAGGTCTCCACACCCCTCTGCCCACTGAGGGCTATACCCCAACAGGAGCAGGCAAGGGAGGCTGTGGGCAGCAGGGCTGGGGTGGCAGGGGCACACCTTGCCATGCAGGGGCAGGAACTCCTCCAGGTGGCTCTCGAAGTTCCAGGCGTCCAGTGGGACCTCCGCCTCCCCCAGGAACGTGTTGCGGCCAAAGCGATCGTGGTGCCACACCGAGAACTGCAGCGTCCTCGCAAGCAGGAGGGACTGGTTAATCTCATACTGGGGAGAGAGAGGAAAGCCACTGGTGAGCAGGCAGCAGAGGGCAGGGGCAACACCAGCAGCTTGGCATATACCACCAGCTACAGCTCTTGAGAATGAGAGAAAACAGGTTTGAGGAGCAACGGATCACACAGGAGCCTGTTCCTCTTTCTGTCCATGCCTGCTGAAACCTCAGAGTCCCAGGGCAGTGGTGCAGGAGCCTGTGCTCTCCCAGCAGATGGCCCTCAGAGCCAGGACCCACGGCATCCGGCCATCCCACCACAAACTGAGCTCTGCCAGCCCACTGAGCCTCAGGTGGTCAGAGCACAAGACCTCAGCAAACCTGGCTGTGGGAGCCTAAAAACCAAACCACAGCTCTCACTTCCTCCTGTGCAAGAGTGCCTGGCCTCAGAGGTGCGCTGCAAGGCACAGGGACAGAGTCAGCCAGCAGGGATGGTGAAGGGCAGTGCCAAGTTGTTCTGCCCTGGGGCCCAGAACTGTCTTATCTCTGCCCCTGCAGATGTGCTGCTCTCCCTCCTGCCACTGTAACCTGCCTCCAGGGGCCTGGAAGCCTTTGCCATGGAAGGAAATGTCCAAGGTAAGCAGGATGCCCCTGCTCTGGGGAGTGCCACAGGAACCAGGGACATGTCCCATGACATGTTCACACCTGCAGCTGTGCCTCCACCCCACTGGGGCACTGGGGCTTGGCAGCACAGCCAGAGCAGAGCTGCGAGTGAGTTTTTGCAGCTTTCAGGGTGCAGTCTCTGGACACGGGCCCTCTGCAGAGACCCCGCTGCAGGGTTAGGAGCTCACCCCTCCCTTTGCTTGTTCCAGCAGCATCCTGTGAGTACCTGCACCCCAACCCATCCCCACCCACCTTCAGCAGCTCGTTGTACAAGGGGTTGATGGTATTGCGTTTGATGGTCGTCTTGCGTTTCCCCTGCCGGGATTTGTCGGGCAGGAGGTAGGTCTTCACATACCTGAAGGGAGGAACAGGCAGCACTTCAACAAGGTCCCCCCCACAATTAATCCCCCGAGCTCCCCAGGGCAGCCCCAGACCTTCTGCCTCCCCACGACCCTCCCACTTACAGCTCCCATCTCTGGTGGGCACCCCACAACCCAGCTGGGCACCACCAGTGGTGCCAGCAGCCATCGCCCCCCTGGCTCTCACGGGTTGGAGCGCTTCCTGCCCTCGTCCCCATAGGCCAGCTGGCGACACTCCTTCACGTGAATGAACAAAGTCTGTGTCTTCTGCTCGTAGCTCAGGGAGAAGGAGATGCCCCCGGTGACAGCCACACTGCCGAAGTCGCCGGCCTCACTGTAAATGCTGACCATGCTCCCCAGTGTGCTCTGCAAGACATGGCAGGGCTGAGCTGGCACAGGATCACCTGACAGTCCCTCTTCACCCTCAGCAAGGCTATTCCCCATTCCTCTTCTGCACAGCTTCACTCACCTCCCCGTGGCTGGGGATGGCCACCAAGTGCCTCCCACCCTCACACGGGCTCCCTGGAACAGAGCTGAGTCTCTGCATTTTGATTCCCTTCAAGGGGAAGAAGCTCCCACACACAAGGCTCTTACCCCTTCCCTCCAGGAGCTGCCTGCCCTGCCTCCCTCCCACCCAACCATCGGCCCTGCCTTTCTCCATCACTTCTCCCTGCAGCGGAGCAGGGCACAGCCACACCGCAGAACTCACCGAGGAGGTGCCGCTGCGCATGCTGCCCCGGGCCACCCGCTGCCGGTGGATCTCCACCAGGTTATCGATGTCCTCCTCCTCCTCCTCCTGCAAGGAGAGAGACAAGCCGCCTGTGTGGGGAGCAGTCAGGCACAGCCAGACAGACACCCAGCTCCTCCAGCTGGCAGCCATCTCTGTGGCACTCTGAGGGTCTCACCAGCTCCATGTTGAGGCCAGGGACTGACTTGCTCCTGTCCCCCAAAGAGCCACCTTCCCCCACAAGGTCCTCAGGGCGCAGGTCAATCACCGACTTGGTGTAGTCTGCACGAGAGGTGGTGAGCGGGCGGCAGCAGCACAGAGCAGGTCTGGCAGAGCCCTGCTGCTCCCTCACACAAGGGACTGCCCCAGCCTCTCCCATCCGCACTGAGAGCCCATCGCAGCCCAGGCAGGAGCGGCTGCCCACCCCCGGCCGCGTCGGCACCCAAACCCACGGCACCCACGCAACTCTCACCCGCGGGCCTCACCACCCGACGGGGGTTCTTCTTGAATATCGTTTCGTGCTCGTCCACCAAGGTGCTGCTGCGGGTCCCCACGGTGGCATCCTGGGGAGGAGGAGTCCCTTCAGAGCAAGGCAGGAGTGGGCGCCCCACAGGCCTCCCAGCTCCACGCCCCAGGACAGGGCTGAGCCTGCCAGAGCAGTGTCACACACCCGCCCGTCAGAGAACGCAGTTTTGGAGCGGAGAGGGAGGGTCAGGCTGGAGGAAGCAGGTCCTGCTGGCGCAGCAGTCTGTTTTCCAGGGATGGCTCTCTCCAGAGAGTTCCTCCTGTGGTGGAAACACAAAGGTCTGTCCCAGGCCACAAGCACAGCTGGCAGAGCAAGTGCTGGCCAGGAAGTGCCACTTGAGCTGCCTGTAGCAGCCGGGGAGCAGAGGACCTGCCTGCCCAGGGACAGGCTTCAGCCCAGCCAGAGGAGCCAGCTTCCCCTCACTAGACTGAGAAAAACACACTTCAGATGAAGGTCCTCATCCTCTGCCAGCCAGTCTTGCCAAGGACAACCCACCCCAGGAGCCTCTCACCTGCCCCCCCCATCAGCAGGACTAGGTCTGTAGCCATCCAGGCTCATGTTTTCCATGGACTCTGTGTCGCTTTTGCCATCCCGAGGGTCTGAGGCATCTGGAAACAAACTGCAGACAAGCAAAACCACAGGTATGTCCTGTTTGGCGAGGACGTCGGTCTGAGAGAGCTTCTGCACCACCAATGATCCGCACGGCGCGGCAGATTCCTCTCAAACCTGCAGCAGATGGGAGCTGGTGCCTGGAGCATGGGGGACAGCAGGGATTCTTACCTGGACCCCTCCCGGGGTGCAGGGGGGCTCGGCTGCCGAACTGCAGAGGAGCTTTTAGGCTCGCTGAGCTGGGCTTTCTGTAGGAGGGTTTGTCCCACAGTCTCTCTTTTGTTGGCTGGAAGGAGAGGGGCATCAGGAGGAACACTGCTCCAAGCTCACTGCCTGGAGCAGGAGTTGCTCCCACCCAGCTCCACACTGGGCAGAGTTCACTGGGGAAAGCTGGAGCATCCCAGATGGCTGGGCTGTGGGAGAAGGCACTGCTGTGGCACCCCTACCTGCCGGCCTGTGCCGCAGGGACAGCCGCACCATGTCGCTGCCCAAGTGGTTGGCGAAGCGGTTCACCCTCTGGTCATAGAACCAGTCACCCGTTGTCTTCTTCAGCTCACTGCAGGGCAGGGCATGGTGGGGGCAGTCAGGGGCAGTGGTGGCTGTCCCCTGTCCCAACCCACCCTCGGTGCTGCCACAACCCAAGGAGAACACAGGCACAGTGGGCAAAATCAGCAGGTGACTGGGCACAGACAATTCACTGGGCAGTGGACAGGCTCAGCTACATCCTCAGCAAACACGGGAGCAAGGCAAGTTTTGTAGGACAGGGGAGGCCAAAAGGGAGGAAATCTGGGATGTTTGAAACACAGGCCGTACAAGGGGCACAGGGGGATGCTGCAGCCAAGTCAGCGGGGTGAAGGAGCAGGGTGGACGTGAGGGAGACGCAAGAGTTGGGTATGACCCATTTCTCCATCACCCAAACATGGGAACCCTCTCCAGGAGTGACAGCAGAGAGAGCTGCCCTGCACTGCAGAGGATTAGCCAGGCTAGGAAAGGCTGGCCATGGGGCATCCAGCTGAGGCAACTGAGAAGAGGAAGGGGACAGGAGGCATGTACAGAAGGTGCCTGCCACTTGTCCCCGGCTACTCACGCCTCCTTGGTGCAGACTTTGCAGCGCCAGGAGCCGTTGGGGCTGTAGGAACGGCAGTCCCGACACACCAAGTGGTTGCAGCCCCGGCAGGTGTTGGCCTTGGGGCTGACGCGGCCCAGGCTCTGCTGGCAGCGGGCACACGTCCTCTCGCTGTAGCGCTGGCTGCCCCGCTTGGCTCCCTTGCGCCGGATCTCCAGCAGCTCATTCTTCAGGCGCCTGCTCAGACCCGACACCAGGAGCTGTCAGAGCCGCCCCGGGACCCCGGGGGACTCCCGTCACCCCCACTCTCACGCACCCACCCGCTTCCAGAGCGGAGCGGGGAACAAGCTCCTGCCCAGCCCCAGCCGCGTTCGCACCTGATCCTCCTCTCCTCTGCTTTGCGGAGGTCCTCGTCGCGCTGCAGGACCTGCAGGATCAGATCTCTCTCCACGTCCGACAGGAAGGACAGATCCACGGCCTCCGACATCGCTCCACCCGGGATGGCTGGCCCTCACCCGCTGCCAGCTAGGGACATGCGAGCTGCTGAGCCCGGGTCCCGCCCCGCGAGATGCCCCGTGCCCGTTCCCGGGGCTGGACCGGATCGCGGTACCCAGGACACCGGCCCGCCCGCCGTCTCCACCGCCCTGCCCCGGGCTGGGCTCGGGCCGCCTGCCAGCCTCGCCGTCCCGGTGACCTCAGCCGGCTCCGTGGGACCGGGCCGACGCCCAGCACTCGCGGGCAGCCCCGGCAGGAAGCAGCCGCCCCGGGCCCGCGGTCCCAGCGCGGGCACCGGGGCTGGGACCTGGCCCCGCCCCGGGACACCGCGGCTCGACCCCCCCGACCGCAGAGGGACCCCTGGCTCCCCCCGATTCCCCACCAGCCGAGGGATCCCCGTCCTCCCCCGTCCGCGGAGGAACCCTCGGTACCCCCGGCCCCCGCCGGCGGAGCGACCCCCGGTCCCACGATCCTCCCGGTACCTGCAGCGGCTCCGGCCGGCGCCTCCCGGCAGCGGGAGGGGGGGCCGGGAAGGGAGGGCGGTGCCGGTGCCTTAAAGGAGCCGCGCCCGCCGCACCTGCGGCACCGCCGGGGCTGCCCGTGCGGGAGGCGGTGCCCGCTCCCTCCATCCCTTTTCCCCGGCCGGTCCCCCCGGCAGAGCTGCGGCTCCAGCCCCGCGGCCGCTTTCCCCCCGCTCGGCAGGGCGGGGCCCGGTGCCCCATGGCCCTGCCTGGGTGGGCAGCTTCTCCCGCAGAGCACAGAGCGCACCCACACCCCAACTGCGGGGGACCCCCCGGGATGCCCAAGGAGGAGCCCCGGGGCCGCGGCCGTGGTGTTCTCCCGCCGAAGGCTCCAGCCGCTGCCCTTGTCCTTGGCAGCAGAGATACGGTCCCCGCAGGGCGCCTCGCCCCTGCCCGCAGCAGCGCAGGCACCAGGGGAACCCGGAGCACACGCGGCTGGACGAGGCGTGGGGCTCCACCCGTGGGGAGGTGGTTTCTCGCCAGGCAGGACAGCGGGGGAGGCCACCTGGGTGCAGCCCAAGGCAAACGAGAGGACGCGGCTCTGCCCACACTTTCGGCCGCACCCCAGGGACGGGAGAGCCAGAGGCTCCCAGCCCTGTGGGAAGCGATGGGACACTGACACAGTGGAAAAAACCACGGAGACATCAAAGGGCCAGCGGGAGCTCCCTCATGGGGCGGGGGTTCGCTCGACCGGGAGTACACACGTAACAAACACGTACAGAGCTTTGGGCTTGCAGGCAGACGATGCCACAGAGGCTTTGCTCCCTGAGCCCCTCCACACACCACCCTAGGACCCAAAGTCCTCACGCCAGACCCCCACACTTGCACCAGTGTTCACGTTTTAACTGGACACCAACAACAGGTGGTGAAAAACATCTTTATTTCTGAAAAAAAGATACAAAGAAAACGAGATGAACAGACTTGTTTCCAGTACATTGAAAAAGCATGCTGGTAAATACAAGCACAAAGCTTGTCCCTGACCTGCTGACATGAACCCAGCAGGAACCCAAGGCTTCTCAGCCCTGTGGCTCTCTCCTGTGTGAAAATGGGTCTGAAGGTGCTACCACGAGTCCAAGATCTGGGCAGCGACTGGCACAGCCAGGGCAGAACACTGGCACTCTGAGCCCCAGCTCACGCCATCCTTGTCTGGATCCTGAAGGGATCTGCCATGGGAGCACAACCCTGGGTGCCCTGGGCACAGCAAGGCACTGTTGGGCAGTGCTGCCACCTGGGAACTAGGGGACATAAGGCACATCCAGGCCGGCAGCAGGACACTGCTGGTAGCATCTCCCTGCCCCTGGTGCTCGATACCACCCTTACATGTGAGCTGGAGCCCCAGCAGCACCCGTGCCCAACTAAGCAGGCAGCACTGGCTGGCACTCGAGGTCCAGCACGAGGTGATGCACGTGTGGTGCGTAGGACTTCACTGCCTCGATGTGCAGCACGCTGGTGCGCCACGGCCGCCCGTGCAGCTCTGCCAGCAGCCCCTGGATCCGTGTGGCCGTGGCTTCAGCCCACCTCTGCCACTCGGGTCTGAGCCTGGCCCCCAGCACCTCCTTCCCGCCATCCTCTGTTGGGTGCTGCGCCTCTCCCCCAGAGCCGGCTGCCTCTGGAGAGCCCCGCTCAGCCGGCGGGGCCGGGCTCTGCGGCGGGGCCGGCGCGGGGGGAGTCTCCACGTTGTGGTGGATGTGCAGAACCCCACCCGTGTCCTTCTTCAGCACGCGGCAGGCCACCGGCCAGCCTTCCTCCGAGCTGGGAATCAGCCCCAGGTTCACCCTGTCTGCGACGTCCCGCAGCTCCAGCTGGGAGGAGAGAGGAGGTGAGGGGATGCCTGAGGGGATGCCTGAGGGGATGCCTGAGGGGATGCCTGAGGGGATGCCTGAGGGGAGGGGGGTCCGCGCTCACCTGCCGGCTGTCCCCAGCGTGGATGTGGCAGCGATCTTGCACCCCGTTCAGCACCAGCGTCCTGTGCAGGGCCTCCACGGCGTGGCTGTTCCACTCACAGGCATGCACAAAGGCGGCTCCCGCGTGAACCAGGAATGGCAGCGTGAAATAGCCGATGCCTGCGGGCAGGAGGTGGCAGTGGCTGAGGGCAGGGACCCGCCAGAGATCCACACTCCTCCCTGAGGGCAGGGCAGCATGCACACTGCCTCCCTGGCTCTCCAAGTCTGCTTTGCTCTGGGTTGGAATAAGCCCAAACACTGGAAAAATGGAAACTTATCCCTCCTTCTTCTGCAAAAGCAAAATCTGTCTTGAAAAATGTTTAGAGGAGCTTATTTTACCTTCAGTCTTTGGCCATCAGGTTGAGACGTGCCCTGCTCTGCAGAAGTGTCCAGATTACCATTTATTTTAATTAATCCAGAGCAGTTTTGTGGGTGCCACGTCCTTTCAGTGTGGCACAAATTGGAAGCACTAACTTCCTTAAGCACAGTGGCAAATCTTTCCCCTGGATCCAAGTGATTCCCCAAACCAGCAGCAGGTACAGACAGCTCTGCAGAACCTGAGTGCAGGACATCCTAAGTGTCTAAAGGCCACAGGGACACAGGAGAGACAGCAGTGCCAGGATAGCCGAAGGGCTCACAGACAAGACAGGAGCTCCGTATTTTTCATTCCAGGCTTGGAAATGACATTTCATGTCTACCTGGACGCCATCAGCACCTGCACCACTGCTCTGCCAGCCCATCCTGCCCGACCCCTCCTCCATCCCCATTACCTGCATAGAGATCCACCAGGACCTCCCCGGAGCAGGGCAGTGAGGCCACCCGCAGCTTCTCCGTGATGTTGCCCGGGGAGAACATGCACTTGGTCACGTCAAAGGTGTACCTGGAAGACCCCGCCGAGGTGGTGAGGGCAGTCCCTTTCCTCACCAGCCGCATCCTGCGGCTCCTGCCTACCTGATCCCGTTGTCCACGTGCTCCACCCAGCCATCCTGGCCCAGCAGCAGGGTTACGCTGGGGGTCCGCATCCCATCCGGCATCACCCGTCCTCGCCTTGCCACCCGCCGGGCCCCCAAAGCTGAGGCGACCGTCTCCCAGAGCGCCGAGCCTGCAACGCACCCGTCCCGGCGACTGGGAAAGGCGGGCAGCTCCGCGGGCAGGAGCGGGGCAGGCACACCCTGCTCTCCCTTACCCAGCCGCTGCCACGGCGCAGCCCTGAAGCTCTCCTCGCTCAGCAGGACCAGGTCCCCGTGCCTCTGCCAGGCGTGGGGCACCTCCCGCTCCAGCTCCTCCGACCAGGTCGCACCCAGCAGCCGCCGCAGCTCATCCCGCAGCTTCTGGGCAGGCGTGCGCCGGCGGGCGGCCCTGGAGGGGACAGGGTCCTGCCGGAGGGATGGGGCACGTGGGGCCGAGAGCCCACCGCCCCACGCAGGGCTCAGGCGCAGGGAGCTCTCCCGACCTGGATGCGGACCAGCTGGCAGGGCATGTCCGGGGGCAGGCAGAGCCGGGGGAGCCTGTCCTCCAGCACGGGCAGGGCCACGCGGCCGCCGGGCACCCGCTGCAGCTGGAAACGCCCGTCCAAGAGCTGCTCCTCTTCCAGGCATCCCCTGCACGGCAAGGCATGCTCAGACCCTCCCGCTGCAGGACTGGCCCTGCGACCCTCCTGCCGCAGCAGCACGGGGCTCCCATTCCCCCTCGTTCCCGCTGCCCCTCACCTGAGGCGCTGGGCGAACCTCGGCTCTGTGGCCAGCGCAGGGACAGCCATGGGGACGTCCGTGGCTTCCATCCTGCCAAGCCCCAGGCGGGGTCAGGCTCGCCAGGGGCTGTGCCTCGGGGCCGGTGCCCGAAGCTGCATCCCCGAGGCGGCGGGGCTGCCCGGGGCCCGGCTCCTCGGTGCCGGGGGATGCCCCG
>VZRS01012743.1:0-18059 GCA_013398055.1 Ifrita kowaldi
TTTTAACCCTATGCTATCAGGGTGGTGCGTGCCACAATGGTCCCTGTTAAAAATCAGATTGCAATCTCAGACTGAGCTGAGAGAGGAGATCTCGTCCCTACGACACCATGGGAACTGCCAAAACAAAAGGTTTGATGTTAGCACTGCGGTTATCAGGACCTATGATTTGTATCATATATTTACGTTGTTGACTAATACTCGCTCCACCAGTTTCTGAAAGGTTTTGTGAAACCAGAGCTAGAGGCCAATTCAGCGGCCACTTAGCTTGAGAAGTTACAGTAACATCTGCTCCAGTAACAATTCCAGACAGTAGTATGCTCTGTCCCTGATATAAAAGCATGCGCTGGCGTATTGGATGCTTTTCTGATATCTGCTGTGTCCACCAAATTTCTGGGGCTCCTGTAGAGCCGAACCCCTCTTCCTCCCTGTTGCAGTCCTACAAGGGTAATGTACGAGATACAGAAAAGAAAAGCAGTTGGGCAATGCGGGGCCTTGTAGGTACAGTGCAGGGTAGAAAGAGCGTCCACACCATAATTTTGATTTCCCTTGTAAAATCAGAATCAATGACTCCAAGAAGCACAAAAAGACCAGAAAGGGTAACAGAAAATCTCCCTAGCAACAACGCACTGAGACCTCTGCCCAGCGGTCCAAATGTCACAGTTGATAACAAATGCACTTAGGGGTCTAAAAGGGTTACTGTTGTGGAGGTGACCAGGTCCATCCCGGCGTTGCCTGCTGTAGCTGGGCGTAAGGCTAAGGCTGGGGTTGAGGAATCCCTTCGAGCTTCACTTATACGGGTGACGGGGGTACTTGTATTGTCGCGTGGCGCCGACCCGTGCTCTGTGACCCGTTTCCTGACAGTGGTTTTCCTTCATAATCATGTGGCACTGATTGGCAAAATGCCTTCCTTTTTGGCACCAAGGACATATGCCCTGAGCTGTAGAGAGTTTAGTGGAATTTCCCGTAGCTTGAAAACAATCCTTCTTTAAATGTCCTGGCTGACCACAACTGTAACATACTACCACATTATCAGATGGACTTTTCATAGCTGCAAATGCAGCTACCATATTTTCATATTGATACTCAATCGATCCAATGTGATTGCAAGCTTCGGTCATTTCCACTAAAGTGGGATTAGGGTTAGTGAGCGATTTAAGAAGTTTCTTACAGTCAACATTAGAGTTTTCCACAGCCAACTTCATTAGCAAAATATTCTGCACCTTTGGGTGATCAATTTGTTGTTCTAATGCTTGCTTTAAGCGGTCTATGAATTGCATGTAAGTTTCTTTGGATTCTTGAAAAATAGCAGTAAAAGCCTTTTCAAGTCTTTGGTCATTAGGGATTTTTAGGAGGGCTTGGCGAGTAGCATCTCGAATCCCCTCTAATGCTTCCCTTGGAATAACTCGGGCTTGGCGCTGGGGATCCGTATGACCTCTAGTGCCCATAAGGTGATCTATAGTCAGGGCAGATATTTGTTGGTTATTATTGCCTACATAGGTAAGCAAGAGTCTATCCAGCCCTCTATGCCATACTGTCTCCCAAATAGTTTCTTGAATAGGTGTTAATAGCAGTTGCGACAAAGATTTCAGGTCATGGGCAGTGAGCACATAGGAAGAAAAAACAGAAGTGACCATGCTCGCAAAAAACGGTGAATGAATGCAGTGTTCTCTAACGGTACGGTGCAGTTCTTTAATGACAGACCAAGGAATCGATTCCCACCTTGGATCCTGCCCTTGACAATATATGACAGGCGCAACTATTTTTTCGGCTACGTCAAAAAGTCCTTCCTTCAACGCCTCCTGTCTAAGGTTAGCCCAATGATCATGGGCATTTGGAGGAAACAAATCGGGCTCTTGAGTAGGGTAAATAGGTCCGGGATCATCTTTCAAATCTACTAACAACGCATGAGGGGGTTTAAAAGTGACTTTCGTAGCAGGTGGGTTAGAGGGATGAGGATACGTGGGAGCGGAGGGTACAGCGGCAGTTGGAGAAAGCGCAGCGTCAGCCGCCGGCCCCTCTGTGGAAGGGGAACTGCTTTCAGAAGCAGCTTTCTCTTTGCTAGTCTTTTCCTGCGCTCTAATGGCTTCCATTATCGCCCTCCAGGCAGGCAACATTTGAGCAGCCGCCTCATCTCCTCTTGTAGCGTGATCCCATAATATATCTCCCGCTTCGTCCCACACCTCCACGGGAAAGGCAGTGCTCGGGTTTAGCGCGGGCACTTTGGAAGCTGCCCAATGCAACATAATTTTAAGGGATTGGGGAGGCATGAACTTTCCATGTTTTTCAAGTGAACGAAACGCGAGTTCAAAACCACGGGTGTCCGATGAGGACTGTCCAGCCCTCATGTCCCCCGTGGCTCACCTACAACTTGCAGGGATTAATTGCTGGCCAGCTTTCCTGCTTCTTTCAGCAGCACTTGGGGCTGCCCGTGGGGCTCACCGATGGACGCGCAGTTCGGTGTATAATAAACTCTTCACACTCTTCCCCTCTTCAAATACAGGTCTAATATATGAAACTGGATACCCTTTGTATGCGTGGTGGTCCTACAAATAGATAAGAAAACTTCTGCTGTTGCTGAAATAAGTTGTTATTCCTTCTTAAGTATCTCTTGGTTACGGTTTTTCAGAATTTAATAGACTAATTATCCTACATTGAGGTTTTCTTTGTAGAATGCAGCTGCCAGTCAGAGTAAGCTTATTCTTTAACAGTAGGTAGCTGTTACATTCAGTGAGTATTGAAAACTACATGATCTTCCAAACTGAGGTTTCACACTTGACACTGTTAAAATGCTTTGGCATTTAAACGTAATGAAAAATGCTGCAAGCTTTTCTTCATAATTTATGTGATTAAAGATTCTAATTGTAATGATGCCATTGACAGAAACATTTGAGATTTATCAGGTTCTCAGTCTGGTTAATGTGTTTTATGAATGACATTTTATTTTAATTGGTGGTGTATGACATGTAAAGGCAAAGGCTTTACACAAGTTTTTTACAATTAAGAAGGTATTTTTTCAATCACACTTGTGATGACATGAATGTAGAAGCCCAGAAGAAAAGGGGCTAATGTGTGTGTCTCAAATACCAATAGCCAGATGACCGTGGAGCTAATCAAGAATTGTTGATAAGAACAAGCTGTGAAAAGAACAGGACGTAGCTGCTGAAGGGGGCTGTATGGCGGTAGGGTATCCCTGGGACAAATGTCCTTGTTCTAAATCCTGGAGATAAGCACAACACAGTACAGCACAAGAATGAGGTTTAAAAGTGGGTATGGTCTGTTGACCAAAGGTCGACTCAGTAGTGGAGGATTAAGATCATCATAGACCCTTGACCCTCTGAGCCCTTTCCGAAAAAGTCTAGAAGAACAAACTGCACCTGATAAATAATTTGCATAGAAAGTGAGAAACTTAGCTCCAGGGCAGGGAAAACTTGTCTATCAAATGGGACCCCTGCAAAGCCTGTGCAGTGGCTGCAGGACCCTGGACACCCCATCAGCTGAATCAACACTGGAGCCAGGATTGGTGGTCTTTCATTCTTTCTTCCTTTCTTTCTTTTCCCTCTCCCTCTCTTTAAACTCTCCTACTCTCTCTCTTTTTTTTCACCCTACCCCATACTCAAAATCCTGTGTGTTTATAGTGGGAGATAAGGGACTAACATACTGATTTCCATGCCAAGTGTATAATGCACTAACAGAACTTTGTAAGCTTTTGCACACCTTCTGACTTTTGTTGTTCCTTTTCAACCATGAGCATTTGTGCATTTGCGTGTTCCCTTCCCTTTAGGGGTGGGGTGTCACAATGAGTAGTTGGTAAGACTTGCATGTTGTCAGTATTGATTGTGGATATTATTATATAGCGTATCTCTAAAGCAGATCTTATTGATTTGACTCATATAGAAGCTACTCCTTTTTTATGCTAAGATTTATACTGGATTAAATGGGGAATAGTTACTGGGCTGTTTTTTATGAGGTTAACACTGACCCAGCCTTCCTTCCAGCATTGACTTAACAATACATATGGACTAGCTGCCAAACTTTCCTCATCTAAAATTAGGAGCAAATGAAAGACGCATTTTTTTCTTAACAGTACCAAAATGATCAACTGAGTCTGTATTTCACACAATGAGGCATAGCAAAATTTTTCCTTTATGTTTCTAATGGCCAAAACCTGAAGGCCTCTGAGAGGTTTCTTCATTTAGAGTCTTTCTAGAGTGGCATAATATTGAGTGTGCATTAAATTGTGCATACTAATTTAAAAACCAGAAAAGCTTATCATATTGTAGCTCCATCTTTCCTGCCTGCCCTATCAGAAAGATATGAGATGTAGTACAGCTCTCTGTTCTGACTTTGAGCCATGTAGAGATTTGCCTCTGTAACAGGAGTTCCCAGCATTCCCTTGGAAAGAAGACTTTCCAATGCAGACATGCTAAAATAAAAAAGGTGGGATCTAATTAAACCATAAACGTTAATCACCTTTTTCGACAACATGAGAAATTTTTATGCTCATGCTATAATAATTTCCGTGCTAATGGTAGCTGCCAGAGGAATATTTTGTAGGGAAAGAACCAATAAATGGAGTTGTAATAGGAAAACAAGTCTTTTGGGTTTTTTCTGCTAGGTGTATACATACCCACTATTGCAGATGAAAAGATCCCTGAACAAGCAAGGACTGTGTAACAAAATTCTAGTTGGAAAGACATAGTCTAGAAAACAACTTTGTGGAAAAGAGAGGAAGGAATGAAAATAATTTCAGTAAATCAATTTAGTGACCCAATTGATGATGTCAGCCACACGCTATTCATGTGCCAGAGCTGGGTAAGCATTTGCACGCAACAGCAAGGGCCATCAAAACTAGCATATCACAGAACTGGGCTCTGATACAATAGCAGAGTATGAATTAACTTTTTCAAATTTTAAAGTGGATCGTAACACTAGCATAACAGCAAATCTGCTATGAGGTTACTTTGCTGTGACTCACTTTCTCCAAGCAGAAGCAGCATGGTATTAAGGAATCTGTTTGAAATGATGCAGGGGAATATAGAGTAAGAGAGAGCAAAAGGGAATAATTTTCTTTTGAATTGAAGCACTACCTCATAAAAGAATTCTATTCTATCTTTTTATGTGTATCACTTAAATTGTGGTTAAAATTGAATGCCAGCATGTGTTATTTACATTACCATAAATTTCTTTAGTTGTAGTGATTCATCTTGCTACATATACTGACTCCAGTATAGATGAAAGAAACATTTCTCTTTGGCAACAGTAATAATTATGCAGTGGGGTCCATAGTCACTGACAGCCTATCCCTGCTTAAGAAATTGATCATTAAAGCCATCCAGAACAATTACAAAATACATGTCTTTACATATTATTCTATATTACCCATTGCTGTGTCTAACTACTGTAGATTTTTGTCTAATAAACATGTCCATTTAGGAAGAACTCCTTTATAGGAGACTCCATAGAAACCTTAGAAATAGCACAACAGACGTGTCATTGCTCTTCTCCGAACAAGGCATTGTCAAGTGCCCCAACCCAGTGCCCACTGCATTCTCTGCTGTCACACAGCATTCATTTCCTTAAGAAGCAGAATTCTGTCTGCTCATACTTACTTAAAGACCTATGGCACCGTCCAAGGCAACAAAAGCTTACCTGTCTACCTTCACCTGGTACTAAATACTTAATTTGTCTGACCAAGAGCAGTTATGCTGTGCTGCGGAACTGGAAAGAATTGTCCTCAATTTAATGAAGCTCTGCATTTCTTGATAGGAGAAACACACAGAACAAAGCATATTCCGTGAGCTCGATGGAAGTTTTTAAAAGAAAGGCGCTTTTAAACCTTAGCTATTATAGTTATATATGGGGGTATCCTGCTAATCAAAGGACCTTCTTTGTAGACTCTGATGTTGAGGAACACATTTAGTGCAGGCAGCTCAGTGTGCAGCTGCAGGACAGCTGCGGATTGAGCTCTGGGTGTCAGGAGCCCGAGATGAGAGGCCATGAACTGCTGACCCTTTGCATAACAAAGGGCCCGGGGACCTGTGAGTCCGGGCAAGTGAGAGGACACCCAGAGGTAATGCAGGAGCCCATGGCCCTGGCCCCAGACTTTCGTGCACTTAGACAGTGAGGGTATAAAACCTCAGGGTTTCCTTTTCTCCTCCTTGGAGGCACCCAGCTCCATCTGTTACTTGTTGCAATGTGGTTAAATTACTTAAAGGATCCAGACGTCTGAGACTCTGATGTGGAAAACCTGATGTTGAGCTGGTAGGGAAACCTTGTTCTGACTGTGTGAGTGTGGGATATGCAGGCAGTCAAGAGAGGCACCCATCAGCTCACTGGAGCCTGCTGGGAATGGGCCTCAATCCCAGCTCAGGTGGTGCAGGTCTGACTGCAGCAGTGGCTCTTGGATGGTCAGACAGGAAACTTTAAAATTTGTGTTGAGTTTTAGATTTGTGTTGAGTAGATTAGAAAGAGACTTGCTGGGTGTGACGTCCTCCTTTGAATGGCACAGATTTTGATGGGGAAAGTTCCTTGGAAGTTCGTGACACTTCAAGAAGGAGAAATGTTTAGATTACTTGCTTATTTCTAGCACAGCCAAGAGAGGTAAAATATATCACTAAGAAACTAAGATTTATAAAAACATGCTGTAAAGTAAATTGTACTGTCAAGCAGAGAAATAGTGTAGTGAAAGAGACTAACTCCAATAGTGGACTTGGATTCTGCTTGGTGTTGATTTAATTTTTACAAAGGACTGTGTGTGTCAATGCTCTATATTGAATCATGAGTAGTATAATAATGAGGTTTTCTTCCATGTAAACTTAGGAAAGCTACTTAATTTCTGTGTCTCTCAGAAGCAACTCTTAAGAGACAAATCATTGTCACATCTGCTTTGTTCTAAATGACCCTGGAATGTTTGGGGTCTTTTTTGCCGCATTTGTTTGTTGTTCTACAATGTTTTTTCACACAGGTTACCCAATAGGTAAAAGGATTAAGAGCATTAATCTATTTCCATAAAGGTGAAGGGGAAATTTTTGTAGCTTTGAATTGATAATGTAAATATTTTACAGAATGGAATACTATTAGCATCTGTATTTTCATTCATTAGGTTATTTTTTAATAACTTCAAACCTTATAATGTGACATTTTTGTTTAGTTGAGTAGTTGCTTCTTAAGTGGTTTCATAATTAGCCATCTTTCTTTGTCATGGCCTAATATGGTAGAGCTTATTATGTTATTTTTCTTTTGGCTTTTTTAGGTATGAATACAAGCAAGAGCGAGACAGTGAAAGAGCATCCATTAAAACCTTCTAGAAGATCTATGCCATGCCTTGCCCAGAGCCAAACACATCCTCAGAGCCTGAGCAAGCATTCATCATTTCTGCAACCAAATCGTGTGCAGCCACAGCTCCAGCCCCAGCCTTTAAGTGCAGGGACATCAACAGCTACAGTAGATGTAGTGTCAGAACGAGGTAGGAGGTTCTTGTCCTTCAGGAGTTTGTTCCAGCACTGATAAACTCTGATTTATTTAGATATCTACGGTTTGTTGAAGAAATGTTTTTGCACAAAACACCTACACATACCATATTACCAGGTTCTTGAGTGAATCTTTATAATGTTTGAAGTGAGGTTTAAACTAGTTTTTATTTTTCTCAATAATGACATTATTTCTTTCTCACTGGAAACAAGACAAGACAGTGTTGCTCATTTATGCTGAAGAAGAGTATTAAGGTTTCTGTAGTCTGTCCTAGGTGAAAAAGATAGAATAAATATTAGGCTTTTGGCAAAAAAAGTCTTTATATATGAACATGTAGGAGGAGATGCAAATAGAGAAAATGCGTCCAAATTTTAGCATGTGTTGGAATAAGAAACTACTTTTATTTTAGGATTTCTGATTTTACAGATACACATGCCTTATCAGAGAAACTAGTCTAGTTGGAATCCCAATCACTGTGTGTCTCCTGTTGCCAACTATTGCCAACCTCTATTGCCAGCTATGTGTGAACCTTTGTAGAATAAATTAACTTACCTGACTTCTGCTACTGGATTTTGATAAGTCTTTCCTTAATGTTGACAGACACTAGGCATTAATTATTGTTCTAGTCAGTTATTTTATTGAGTTAAACTTCTCTCAGGAATAGACTGAAAGTGTTCATTAAAGTGATCTTGCTGTTTTTTCTATTGATAGAAAGTGCTCTTCAAAATTTCAGTCCAAAGTTTTTTATTTGAGTTACTGACAGCTTTAAAAAGTTATTTTTTTAAGTAAAGATTCCTTTACTTACAAAATACATGTGAATGCTGATACAGATACTGCATTTATTCCAGCTAAAGTGATGGAGACTTTGGAAAACAACTTGCTTAAGCTGTCTAATACAGAATATGGTGATCCATTTTTAGGTAAGTTGTTGTCTGAACTGAAATAATGACAAATTAATGATTCTTTAATTACACTTGCAGTATTTAAGTGTGGAAAGGCCATACTTACCCTGAACTTCAATTTTTTTTGAAAGAGGAGACTAAGTGTGACTAAAGAAATGTGTGTTGTCATAAATTTCCTGATACTGCCTTACCTTTTAGACTAAAAGTAAATAGGGACTAAAGACAGAGAAGTGTCGTACATTCAGTATGTCCTTTTCCCATAACAATCCTTCATAATACAATCATTTGGAAGCATGTACTTGAAATTCCTTTGAAGTTGTTATTATTCACTTATTTTTCCTGTATAGTCATGTCATTCACTATTGTTGTGGCTGTAGTTCTGATGTTTTTGTTTTTAGATATTTTATACATTTGCTTTAGATATTTACATATAAAAAGAATTAAAATTTGGGAAATAAACAAAGAAGTAATGCAGAAAATAACTATATTTCTACTGCATTACCATCATTTTGATATTGTGATTAAGTCAGAGTAAGTAGGAAAGAAGTTATTCTTAGAATAATCCCATCCTTGTAACTGCAAATGGAATCTGTAAATACACACATGGGCAGTAATTTACAACTTCCAGAATTAAGTGGTTTTGAAATTCCCTAGCCATCTATTTTACCCATACAGACACAAAGATATTGCTGCACCTTGCACAACTAATATGAAAGATACTTCTGCTCACAGTTGATGAAGCATCAAACTATAAATCATTAAAAAAAAAGCTTTTGTAGGTACTCCGGCAGTTTGCTGGAGTTTGAAAAATAAGATGATTAATGGGTATCATCATCTTAGTAAACATTTTCAAACTGCTCTCCTGAGAACATGAAAGAAAGCTGAATTAAGTGAATGTGGTGAATTTTTATTTAGGCAGCGTAATAGAAATGTAGGCCAAATGGCTTTGTCCTCTTCCTGAATTGTCTGTAGACAAACTTGTCTTGTGTGAAGGAGATTAACAGGCATCAGATAAAGGACTTCAGTGGAAAGCTTCTCTTTTATTTCAGTTGGCTATAGATGAGGCCATGAATCTGTTGGACAAGTTTAGTTAATGATGTTAATGGATTTATGAAGTAAAAAGTTTATATGTAATAACCTTTGTTACTTACACAGATAAATGAGATCAAGGACATTATGGATTTGTGTTATTTTTCCTCTGTCAGTTTTAGGTGTTAGGTAGTGTTTTTAGTTTGAGGAATCGGTAAATTCAATCAAAGTGACAGGCATTGAGCTTCTATAACATATAACATGAATTTTGAGGTTTCAGACATACTGGAATGCCCCTCCTCCTGACTCAATCACTCCCCTCCCACCTCTGGTGGGAGACACAAAAGGTGGAGATTACCAGGTTGAGATAAGAACAAAAGCAACACTCAGTAGCGAGTAAAACATCACTAACTAATTTATTCTTTTTTCAATTCTGTTTTTTCCCCTAATTTAGATTAGTTATGAGGATTTGTGCATAATAACTAATCTTGCTTAGCAGGGTTATCTATCCTTCCTAGATAATAAACAATTTTGTTGTGACAGATATTCTGAATGTATCCTGAATCCAATTACTACAATGTTTATATATATAAAAACTCCGTATTTATGTGCCATGCTGCAATACAGTGAAGTGACAAATGAAGAGCTGAAGCAAAACTAACAATCCAGCAAGGACTCATAATAACTGCATGATAAAAACTTTTTTCAGTGCTCAATTACAGAAGTGTTTGTAAGTCAATTTTGTGATATTATGGTAAATTGAAATGGACATATATATATATATGTGTATATATATGTATAACCTGTGCAATATGTACAATGATTGCATGAAAAGAGGGACTGAAAGATCACAGAAGACATGATTCAAGAAAAGCAAGTTCAGTTTCTGCTTCAACAGAAATACGATGTTTCCATTATGCTTTCTAGAATAATTTTTTCACGACTTTGTGGTCAGTGCCTGCATAAATAAGGGCTGTCACATCTGTTCTGATTGCATAGTGAGATGGCTGAAAAGCTGCATTAGAACAGTTTGTCTTATACCCAGAGTGGTCCAGCTCCCATATTAGAGCTGGTTCATGCCTGGAGAGCTGGCAGTATGGATGAAGAAGCTATGTAAGCTATTCAGTGCTCATTGAAACATAATAAGGATTAGTCTTTGGACTTGGTATTGCGGTTCAAAATATTGATGTGCTTTAGCCATTTAATCTGCCTCTACCAGTTCTGTACACCATCTTAACTCCTCTAAAGAGCAATAATATATGCCTGACTCCCTTTTTAAAAAATGAGAAATATTCTGTGTAATGGTTACCACTGTCTGAAAGTTCATAAGAAAAGTCTGTGTTTGTCTGTTATGATAGTTTTTCATATCTAAATATACATACACAGGTAGATGAAAACCTTTTTATGTTATGTGTATAATATACTATTCCAGATGCACAGCAAAATAAAATAACACCTAAATCCATCACAATGTCATTTATATAGGTGTCTGGTGATGTTCTTCTCCAAGATATTTGCTTTTTCTAGGAATAAAACTGGGACAAAAGGGGATTATTTTCTTGACCAATAGTCTCTTTCTTACTAAAGCTTTGCAAAGCTTGTCCTTAAACGTGTAAAGGCTCAAAGGATTGAGTAAAGAGTCACATCAAAGTTTGTGAAGCAGAAACTATTCAGGAATATTTATATTAATTTTCCTGTCCATAATTGTGCCACATTTCAATTGAAAACATTTGCTACCATGCACTATTGTGTATGTATAAAATACATTGGTGGATTGCTTGTTACAGAGAAATCAGGACAAGTGCTTTTTATTCCCTGTCAGAAAATTGGAATGCACTCTTGGCCCTTCAGAAAAGTATGATAGTAAGAAAGATAGCCATGCAGTTAAGAAAGATAGCCAAGCAGTTAAGAAGACCCAAAAAGAAAGATTCAAAATGTGGATTTAGATATCTATTTTTAAACTAAATACTTCTGCATTTTTGTGTAAAGGATTTCCAGAAAAGAAATTGTCTCCAATGTTTTATCATGTAAGTGACCTTACAGGGCAAATCTTATTGTCATGCATTAAGTGTTGACAAATTATGTGTCAGGAAGTGTTGATAGGTTTTTGTGATGTATGAAGACTGAAGTTAGTCATCATGCTTTTATATAACAAGATAGCAAAACAAAGCAACTGCTAGGATGAAGAGATCTGTTATCTGCTTACTTAATGCTTGAGTCTTTTTAAAATCACTTTATACTTGACTGTGACTCCAAGGTGACGTTATTTAGTTCCATGTTCCGTTGTTTTAACAATTACATGGGTGTATCTGCTTTAAGTTTGTACTTAATTAAAGTGAAATCCTTGACATACCAAATTGAATACTGAAATTCATACAGATTTTATTGAGATAAGATTTGGACTCTACATATAGAATTGGAAGCTTATAGCCCTTTTCTCTGATTTAATACCCTTCTCCTTTTTTGCAATTCAGCGTTTTTTTTCTGTCTTATTTTTATAGTATTGGTGAAAGCTAAACCATTTCATACAGAAGCTTTTCTGACTCAGAGTCATAATAGCATATTAATTTTCCTTTCTGTAACAGGTCACTTGGGAATTACAAATTGTATGCATAATTTTAATAACTTTTTTCTTAAAACTTTTTATGTGACAACAGTTCCAAAAGCTCTCAACCACCACATAAGTTTTAATTAATGTAATTGAATAGGTCAAATACATCAGCAAGATGCCATTAATTGGTTATACTAATTTAAAAATGCACTATAGTTGCTTTGTATTGTAATACTGCAAGCACATCATCTTTTAAATGTAAGATTTTGTAAAAAGATTTATATTTAAATCTTTCTCCTGTTAGTAGATACTCTGAAAACGGACATAAAGAGGTCATGTAAAGGGTCGTGCACATTGTGTTTGCATTAGTGAGAATCATTTACCTGAACAGCTGTATTGGGTTTGTGTGGTAAGTATTAGGTAGCTGGGCAGGGCTACAAGGGTGGCTTCTATAACAACCTGCTAGAAGCTTCCCCTATGTCTGGTAGAGCCAATGGCAGCTGGCTCCAAGATGGACCTACTTCTAGGCAAGGCTGAACTCATCAGTGACAGTGGAAGCGCCTCTGGGATAATAGATTTAAGAAGGGAGGAAAAAAATACACAAGGGCAACTTCAACTGGAACAGAGATTCTCTTGCAACCTGTGATAAAGACCATGGTTATGCAGACTGTTCCTCTGCAGCCCATGGAGGTCCATGAGAGGTGGAGCAGAGATGCACTGGCAGCTCATGGAGGACCCCATGCTGGAGCAGGTTACAGCTTCAAGGGGCTGTAACCCTGTGGGAAGCCCATGCTAGAGTAGGCTCATGACAGGACCTGTGAAGGGAGGAGCCCATACTGGAGTAGGTTTGCTGGCAGGACTTGTGATCCCATGCTAGGGCAGTCTTTTCCTGGGGGACTGCATCCCATGTAAGGAACCAACGCTGAAGTGCTTCATGAATGGCTGCAGCCTGTAAGAAGAACTCATGTTGGAGCAGTTTATGGAGGACTGTTCTCGATGGAGGAACCTCATGCTGAAGCAGGTGAAGACTATGAGCTCCCCCTTGAGGAGGAAGGAGAAGCACAGTGTCTGATGAACTGACTGCTGACGCGATGCGAGGTGGGAGGCTGGAAAGAGCGTTGCGTCCTTCCCAATCACGTCTTTGTCAGAGCAGCTCCGGGGGATGCTGCACAAACGCACTCGGACATACTCTGACACACCGTAGTTGGTGGATACTCGCAGCCACTCATACGCACAGAGCCGGACAGCTCCTGCAGCATTGCCGGGGACAAAGAGGTTGGAGGGGTCCTTTGTATGGAGTTCCAAGGGGTTTATTGGGGTCCCCACTCAAAGGGATCCAGGGACAAAGAACACAGAATGCTGAGGGATCCGAGGTTTTATCCAGAGTGGCACCAGAGGTGATCAGAACGTCAGGGACCAATCTTCTGGGGGCCAAGGGGTGGAGAGGACATGGGCTGACAGAACAGTGACGAGTGGGGAAGGTGAGGGGTGGAACAAGGGGACCAGGAACCAGTGGGGTATTAAGAAAAGGAGAACTATCTAGAACATGGACTTAAAAGGGGTTAAAGGGGGTGGTCTTAGACCTCTGAGCCTGCCCACCAGCAGACCTCCACTGTTTTGGGGCTCCGTGGCTCCTTGGTCACTCCTGCGGTGCACTCAACCACTGTAACAGACTGCAACTCCCATTTCCCATCCCCTTGTGCTGTTCCTGCAAGAGGAGATCAAGAATTCAGGAGTAAATTTAAGTCCAGGAAGGGAGGGCTAGTGGAAGAGTTTTGTTTTAATTGTCATTATTCTCCTCTGAATTTACTGGTAATAAATTAAATTTATTTTCTTCAAGGTATGTCTTTTTACCATGACTCTAACTGGTGAGTGATCTCTCCCTGTCCTTATTTCTACTCAGGAGCCTTTTGTTGTATTTTTCCTTTCCCAGTTCTGCTGAGGTGTGGAGTGACAGTGTCTTTGGTGGGTACCTGGCATCCAGCTAGGGTCAAGCCACCACAGCAGATGTGAAAAAAAAATAAAATTCTGCAAGGTGCTCAAAACTAAAACGTGAGAATGTTCAAGAATGAAAGCAAATGTCGTTTTGATCTTCTTGTTGGTTTGAGGACATGGGCATGAAGATACATGAGTTCCATCCTCCATTTGCAGGTCCCCACTGCAGCAGACTTTTTTCTTTTTTCCACCAGTTATGCTTCCCCATCTCCCTCTACCTTTTCCTTTATTCATTATATTTCTTGAGCTTTTGCACAATCTCAAAATTTTTCAGGTAACTCAAGATCTTCCATTTATTTCAGCATTAATGTAGGGAGGTTTTTAGCCAAGTGTCTCCCCAACAGGTCAGATTTTTTATTTTATTTTTGTTTTTTGGTCCTGCAGTAGAGGAGAAATGGAAAAATGCTTTGTAAACAACTATAACTTTTTTCTGATTTTAGCATATTTTTACATTGGTTAAAGGTTTTTTACCTTAGAGAATTAATAACTGCAGTATAGATTAACTAAAAGCTAAATACAGCACATCTGGTCAGCTGACATATTTCGACATATGAACATTGATCATTGGACATTTTGATAGAGTAGTTTTTAGGGATTAGATCTACACAGTTTGAATCAGATCAATGTTTTTTAGCTCTGTAAGGAGGAAAATTAATAAAATGCAACTAAACATGTTCAATAAAAAAATTGTAATGGCTTGCAAGTCCACTGGTGTATACAGATGGGACACTCCTAGCTCATGTCTTTCAGTTGTGCCCAGCAAAACACAAATGGGATGGCATTTATTAACAGCAGCAAAGAAAACATAGAATCATACAATGGTTAGGGTTGCGAGGGACCTCAATCATGATCTAGTTCTGACTCCCCTGCCATGGGCAGGGACACCTTGCACTAGACCAGGTTGCTAAGAGCCCCATCCAACCTGGCCTTGAACACCTCCAGGGATGGGGAGTCCACAACTCCTCTGGGCTTGGACAAGTGAGTAAAAACTGAGGTCTATTCTGGACTTTTCTTTCTGTCAATTGGTGTAAAAAGCTTGAGCTTCTACAGCAGTATTAACTGGCTTTCTTTTTCTTCCTGGCTGGTTTGAAAGTAAACCCACAGGAGAAATGAACCCCACACGATTGCCTTGAGAGGGATTTCAGGTCAGAGTTGCAATTTAATAGAAAGATTACAATAAGTGCAATGATATAGAAAAACTGGCTTAAACTCACAAAGTCAGAGTACAGCGTGGCACCCTGTGGGTCAGGGTGGTGGTTGCAGTCCTGTTGAAGTGATGGTTGCAGTCTTGTCAAAAGCGGTGGTCCTGTGGAAGTTCTGGTCCAGCTCTTGCTCCGTCCAGCGGTGGTGCTGGTGGTGTCCAGAGCCCTCAGTTACCTATGCTCAGGTCCAGGCAGGAATGCTCAGTACCTCCCCCCACCGGGGCCGTGAGTTTCACAATGGAATGATGTAATCCTATAGGATATTTTTTTGAGTCCTTGGTGGTCATTGCAGCTGCCTGTTCTGCTGGTGCCATTCAGTTCATTATGGCCCATTAGGAGACATGACCCCCTCAGGATGCGTGGAACTGTGCTGCTGCTTCCCTGGAGGAACTTATCAGGGCTGAGTCACTGGTGTGAAGAAAAAGAAACATTGCCCCGCCTTGCCTGGTTACCTCTTATACCTTATTTAACACCCAGCTTGTAGCCCAAGGGGTTGGGTGAGCATTAGGCATCTACTGTGAATGACACATCATTAACATTTTGTCAGAAATTATGTACAGGGGAGTAGAATACAGTTTGGTTGCACCCCACATTGGCACTCTCCCGCTGTAACCCAGGACACTCCTATGGCTTGCCTATCCAATCTCACTTCCAAAGTCAAGGAGACTAATTGTGATGGTTGGCATTAGAGCTTATCCAAGAAGTACAAGAATAGAGAGCACTGGCAGCTGATCTCGACAGTAACAACCAAGTGGGTTGTCACAGGCCAGGGAAGACATGATGGAAAATAAAAATGCAGTAAATAGTAGCTTTCCCACAGTGCTGAGGGAGAGAACCTGGGGCAGTCAAGCTTTTCTTGTGATGTTTTGTGGAGCTGCAGCCAAATAAAGATCCATGTTTGAATATGAAGATGGATACTTATACTGCAGATCAAATAGAAAGACTGTTAGTCCATATCATTGCTTTTGGGGTAAGTTACATTAGAAATATCCTCGAGCAGTACAACTCAAAACAGAAGATTCAGGGATGCTGTCTTGGTTTGCAGTGTGGCAATCCCACATGGAAGATGAAATACACAACCAAACAATAGAGATTGTGGAAGAAAGGATGACAGAAAATAGTGTTACTTTATAGACAAACATGGTATAAAAATGTCACAGAAGCTTAGGAATTGCAGTTATTGAAGAAAGTCTCAAGGAGTAAAAGCACTGTGCATTTAGTATGCATGTTATCTTTAAAAAAATATGATTTTGACTTAGTGGGTGTGAAAATACAGGAAAGAGACTTTCATTTTAATAAAAGTAGTGGATACCTTATTAAAGAAAAAGCACCTGGTCATAAAATATAGGAAAACAGCCAATGCTATTCGTAACAAAGGTTAGTTGCGGTTATCTTCTCTTAAATTCTTTTTCTAAAATCAACATATTTTATTCTTTGTTCTTTAAAAACATTAAAAATAATCAAAAGAAATTTGCAGAAAGTTCAACTTAAGAAATGAAATGACCCTCCCAAAACACATGTTACGATTGTGCTTTCTAACCTATTCTGGTATAGAAATACTGTGCATTCCATTGAACTTTTTCTTCGAGTATAATTATTTTTATTAATGATTTTCTTTTAATATATGCTGCAAAAGAGGAAAATGGAATAGTCTGTTCTAAGTATCTACAAACATTTTAGGGGTTTTGTTGACATTAGCGTCCAAAACTACATGAACGGTAAGAACAATGCACACTTTTGAATATACTTTTGAAATACAGATTGTATGGTATGTGTCTCAGTTTTGCACTTTTTCAGACAGGTGTAACAAATTGTTATTCTAGTGGAATGTTTAAATGGTAAATATTCTTCTCCTTTTTACTGTATTAATATCATTACATAGTGGGAGAGTGCTTTATGTGCATAAAATAAGTAATCAACTGCTGAAAGATACAATAGCAAGTATCTTTAAATTTTATATAAGGTTTCTTTATAATTATAAATTTCTTTATAATTATAAATTTCTTTAATTTTAAGGGTTGTTTTGGGTTTTTGTTTTGCTACAACAGTTTTTGACTACATTTCAGGCAAGATAGAAGGTATCTCTAGGTGAAAGATAATTTCTTTACAGAAGAGAGATGCTGCAATTTAAAATACGTGTCCGTGAAAGAAAGCATAAAAATGTTTAGCAGGGAAAGTGTGTTGAGCACAGAGGGAAAACTTATTAATAACTTCAAATTATTTAAAGAAAAAAAGTTGCAAAAGTTTAGCAAAGGTTTTTTTTTTTTTAGTACTAAGTGTACTCATAATGTCTAATCCTCTAAAACTTCCCTCATAAAAATAGATTTCTTAATGTAAGTGTAGTCTTTCTTTCAGCTTGAATGACCTAGTTTAAGTTTCATAGGCCTGTCTCTTCATTTTACTGGCTCCTATTACAAGCTCTTGATCTTTAGTAAAACTAAGACATCATCAAACCTGGGCATATACCTACCACCCGAAACCTTCTTTTAACTACATTAATTTTTGTTGAGCCGAGAGTAAGTTGTATATTAAGTCAAAACATTGTTTAAAATAAATAAAATCCCTGTGTTAGGCACTTTGACAATTAAAATGAGCTATTTTGTACATTAAAAAATCCCATCACAGATTTACCGTGGTTAATATCAATATTAGAAATTATCAAGGGAACATTTTGTATAATCATTATGTAGTAACTAAATTGAAGAAAAAATAGTGCTCAGTAAATGTTCTGGTTTTTAATATTCCATCTCAGAAATGTGAAATGCTTACTGTATGTGAGATAATTGTGGTTATTTTTTAAAAATTTCTGTAGTACTTAGTTTGGAGAATTTATCTGAACAACTTAATAAAAAATACTTAAATGTTGCAGATGAACTTCTATGAATTTAAAATTGTTGGGGTTTTGGGGAG
>VZRS01012747.1:10447-21310 GCA_013398055.1 Ifrita kowaldi
CCCACCTGCAGAGCTGCCCCAGCCCTGGGGCCAACAGCAGAAGGACGTGGAGCTGCTGGAGAGAGTCCAGAGGAGGCCACTGGGGCTTGGAGCAGCCTGGGATGGTGGGATCCCTGCTCCAAGCCCCAGTGTCCAACCTGGCCTTGGACACTGCCAGGGATCCAGGGGCAGCCACAGCTGCTCTGGGAATTCCAGCCCAGCCCCTCCCCACCCTCCCAGCCAGCAATTCCTTCCCAAGATCCCAGCCCAAGCTCCCCTTTCCCACTGGGAAGCCATTCCCTGCCTCCTGTCCCTCCAGCCCTTGTCCCCAGTCCCTCTCCAGCTCTCCTGGAGCCCCTTTAGGCCCTGCAAGGGGCTCGCAGCTCTCCCTGGAGCCTTCCCTTCTCCAGGGGAACATTCCCAGCTCTCCCAGCCTGGCTCCAGAGCAGAGGGGCTCCAGCCCTGGAGCAGCTCCGGGGCCTCTCTGGACTCATTCCAACAAATCCACACCTTCCTTCCACAAGCCTTGGCCGTGAGCTCTTTTCCTTTAGGGTTTGGATTTTGCTTTCCCGGAGCTCTCAGTCAGGACTGGACAATTTGGGATCTCCTCTGGTGCCATCCAGTGGCAAAATCCGGGATCGTGCCTTGGCTGGGGCCATTCCCGGGATAAGCGAAGGAAATCGGGGAACAAAAGGACTTTGCTCAAGGATGCAGCGAGATTCCTTGGGATGTGCCTGGTGCGGGAAGGGCGGGACACGGGAATATCGGGAGAAGGACGATGGATGATCCCATCAGTCGCGTTTTCCCTTTTCATGCCTGGCCTGATTAATCCCGTGCATTGATTGGTTCAAGGAATTTTATTGACTTAATTTACAATTAATTTACATGGACTGCAATTAATTTACATGGGTTCCAATTAATTTACGTGAATCACAGTTAATTTACATGATTCACAATTAATTCAGTACTTGACTGAGCTGCGCAGGGCGGGTCAGGTGCTCAGGAGCAGCGAGCCGAGGCCGCAGGTCGATCCCAGTGTTCCTCTGGCAGAGGGTAAAGGACATTCCCAAATCCTGCAAAACCATCCCAGGTTCTGCCCCTCCTTCTCCTTCCATCCCTTGGAATTACCTTTAATTATAAATTAAATAGAGACATTAATAATTTTATAGAATTAATATCAATATCAGTACTTTGATTAATGTGATTTTTAATTAAATCTAAAATACAACATAAACCCACTGCTGGGACCAGCCCAGTTATTGCCCTTTTTCTCTGTTGCCCACACCTGCACCACGAGGAGAATTTGGGTTTGCTGCTCCTCATAAATATTTTGTGATCCCACTTTTCCAAGTTACCTTCCCGGGCTTGCAGAAATGCAGTTTTTGGTGGATTCTTGACCCAATTCCCCCTTTCAGAGAGGCTTTGAGTTGCCCTTTTCTGCTTTCTCCCTGCTCTGAGCCGCAGCAGCTGCGAGATCCCGGAGTTCTGGTGCTGGGTTCCCATTTCAGGAGAGCAGGGGACGTCCAGGGGATGTTTTTTAGGTCGTGGGTGTGGTGCAGGTGCCTGATTTTCCCTTGGCTGCACAATCCTGGGGTTTGGGGACAGTCCCGGTGCCCTGGGAATCCCCCTGGGAAGGAAAGCAGATCCGTGCTCCAAGCAGCAGCGTTTGTATCCCGAATCCCCAGGGCGGGAGTTTTCCTGGGAGAGCGTCAGCAACAACTGAATTCTGTGGAAAATCCTCTTTTCCTCAGCCTGGGCTGGGGGTGTTTGGAGAGCGGTGAAATGGGAAACTTCCGACGGGGAGAGGGAGGCACCTGGAGGTGGATCCGGGATGTATCCATAGGCTTCAGCCCCACAAACGCTGTTTCTGTGTGAGATTTCTGTGTCATACAGAGCTGCTCCAGCTCTCCAGAGGGAACAGCAGGGTTTTCCCCCTTTCCTCTATTTTTCCTGCGGTTTTGGGGCTGTCCTTGGTGGGTTGTCCCTGCCTGCTTGGATCCCGTTCCGTCTGTGCCGTGTTTGTTCCCGCTCTCCCCGTTCCAGGTGCTTTGGTATTAGGATCCCCGGGAAGGCTCTGGAAAATCCTCGTCACCATCCACATCCCAATTTTTTTTCCTTCAGCTCCTCTCAGCTGCTCACTCTGGGGTGTGGAAAAGCCCAGTTTAATCCAATCTGGAAGCCCCAACATGCAATTATAAATGGTATCATCCAGAATAGCTCCCAGTGCGGCTTTGGGGTGCTCAGGAGTTGTTGCTGCGCCCCAGGATGGTTTATCCAGCCTGGAATTCCCTGTTCCCCGCCTGCCCTTCCCTCAGATGCCATTGAGGGCATCCTGGGAGCAGCCCTGGATTTCCCAGAGCCGCCAAAACTGCCCAAATCCCCTGAAAAACCATCCCGAGGGTCACGGGGAGGCTTTGAAAGGACAAAGAAGTGATAGGGGAAATAAAGGCCAAGTTTAATGAGGGTGAGAATGGGGCTAATGAGCTTCTTTAATTAGATTGAGGCAATTAAGGGAGAAATGAGTGGAGCTGGGTGAAGGACAGACCCCAGGCACGGACCTGAGGATGGGGAAGGCACTGGCAAAGCTCAGCCAAGACCTTTTTATTCAGAATTATTTATTTATTCCTATTTATGTATTTATTCTGATTTATTTATTTATTCCTATTTATTTATTTATTTATTCCTATTTATTTATTTATTCCAATTTATTTATTCCTATTTTTGTATTTCTATTCCTATTCCTGCCCATTCCCGGAGTCCTTGGGTGATCCAAGCTCCCCCAAGACCTCTTTATTCCCATTCCAATGCTTTTTACAACCTTTTCCATGTAAAATTTTTCCTATTATCCAATCTAAACCTCCCCTGGTGGAGGAGGGGGCAGAGCAGGAGGTGTTGGAGTTTTCAAGGAATTTCTGCGTAGTTTCTGCAACATTTTGTGGAATTTCTGTGACGTTTTCAAGGAATTTTCATGGAATTTCTGCAACGTTTCCGCGGAATTTTCGCTACGTTTTCGCGACATTTTCAGGGAATTTTCGTGACATTTCTGTGATGTTTTCACGTAATTTTCAGTGTTTTTGCGGAATTTTTGCGACATTTTCACAGAATTTTTGTGATATTTTTGTGACGTTTTCGTGACATTTTCACGGAATTTTTGTGACTTTTTGGGGACGTTTACATGGAATTTTTGCAGAATTTTCCGTGACATTTTCATGGAATTTCTGCAGCATTCTCACAGAATTTCCGTGACATTTTCATGGAATTTTTGCGACATTTCCACTGAATTTTCACGACATTTTCACAACATTTTCACGGAATTTTGGTGACATTTCCACTGAATTTTTGTGACATTTTCGTGACATTTTCATGGAATTTTCACTTCATTTCCACCTGTGAGCACGACATTTGTCTGGTTGGCGGCTGCTGCACTGAGCAGGGTCCAGCCTGGCAGACGCTGGATGGTCGGATTGACTCTTCCACTTCTGCTGGTGGTTTCCACCCAAGGCTCTGGAAGCACAGATCAAAAACGATGATTTCTCCTTTCTGCTTTGAATCCATTCGGTTTAAGATTGCAGTGATTTTATCCCATTTGTTTTTCCTGAATTAAACAGCTCCTTGGACCTTTTTTTTATTTTAAAGGAACTTATTCAAGGTGGATATGAGGAGAAATTCCTTCCCTCAAAGAGTGGTCGAGCATTGAACTCAGGGAGGTTTTGGAGTCGCCATTCCTGGCAGTGTTCAGGAAAGGAGCGGGTGAGGCACTTTGGGATGTGGTGTGGTGGACAGAGGTTGGATTTGATGGTCTTGGAGACCTTTTCCAACCCTAATTCCATGATAATCACTTCCAGTAATTAAATCGCCTCGGTGTCCCTCCGAATTAGCAAAGCAGGGAGATCTCTCCATGTCCAGACACATCCAAGGTGCTTTGGGATTTGCCTGCCCGGTGCTCTGGGTTTGGAATTTCCTTCCCAACCGAGTTCCCAGGAAAGGTGGCATCACTGTGGTTTCACACCCTGTGGTGGCCCTGGTGAAACTCAGAGTTCCACTGGAGCTCAGGCTGAGAATCCCCCAGAGCAGAGCAGAGCAGAGCCGCTGATCCCCCTGAGCTCTGTCCTGTGTTCCGAACCCCACAGCTGATCCCATTCCATCCCTCCCGGTGTGCCCCATCCCTCATTCCAGACCCCACAGCTGATCCCATTCCATCCCTCCCGGTGTGTCCCATCCTCTGTTCCCACCCCCACAGCTTATCCCATCCCATCCCATCCCTCCTGGTGTACCCCATCCCTCATTCCAAACCCCACAGCTGATCCCACCCCATCCCATCCCATCCCATCCCATCCCATCCCATTGTGTCCTGTGTTCCAAACCCCACAGCTGATCCCATCCCTCATTCCAAACCCCACAGTTGATCCTATCCCATCCCATCCCTCCTGGTGTGTCCTGTGTTCCAAACCCCACAGCTGATCCCGTCCCTCATTCCAGACCCCACAGCTGATCCCATCCCTCATTCCAAACCCCACAGTTGATCCTATCCCATCCCATCCCTCCTGGTGTGTCCTGTGTTCCAAACCCCACAGCTGATCCCGTCCCTCATTCCAGACCCCACAGCTGACCCCGCTCCGTCCCCGCCTGTCCCCAGACGTGCTGGGACGCGCAGCAGCGAGAGGCACAGCGGAACATTTGCGGTGCTTCCCATCCCCATCCTCCCATTCCTGTGGCTTCGTGTCTGCCCCCTGATTTCGACACTTTTCCCAACAATTGTCCATATGGGATGAGCATTCCAGAACTCGGAGCAACGTGTGAGCCGGGCCTGTCGTGGATTCCGTTCTTGGTTTAAGCAGCGTTGTTTACAGGCATTGTGAGGATGATTCATCCCTGCCTTGATGTTCCCCAGCTTGGACGCGCTGGAATTTCTCTCGCCTGGTTCTCGGAGCGTTCCCATCCTACACATGGCTCAAATCAAGTGTCCTTCCCGCTTGGAAGAGCCGCGGAGAGCGGCTGACGCATCGCCTTTGTTCTGGGGAATTGTTTCCATTGTCCTCCCAAAAAGGGGACCAAAGGGAGTTGGAAGCTCAGCTCGTGGCCACCTCTCCCCATCCCGGCCTCATGTCCTGGAGCTGCTCTGCCTTCCCTGGATTGGGGTTGTTCCCTCCGTTCCTGGCTCTTCTGGAAGCTGGACACGGATTTGTTCAAGCTCCTCTTGATGGCTTTGAGCATCTGAAATTCCTTCTTTAATAGGGACGTTCTAACCAGGTCGTTCCATTAGATCGTTAATTAGGGGAATTACCCTTCATTTCCTTCGGCATCTTGCCTGGCAGGGAAGAGCTGGATCCCATCCCGGAGGTGGCTGTGGCTTTATGGGGGCTCAGTTTTTCCACTAATTCATGGTCTGAAAGGGCTTTGTTGTCATCAGCGAGCTCTGAAGGAGACTTTGGAATATTCATCCAGCACAGGGTGCCCAGAGCAGCTGTGGCTGCCCCTGGATCCCTGGCAGTGTCCAAGGCCAGGCTGGACATTGGGGCTTGGAGCAGCCTGGGACAGTGGGAGGTGTCCCTGCCCATGGAATGGGATGGGATTTAAGATCCCTTCCCACCCAAACCATTCCATGGTTTTAAAGCCCTGGTCTTGTGCGAATGAGGGAAATGGGGATTTATCTGTTGCCATCAGTGAAAGCTGAGTTGGGTCCTTAGAAATCCTTGGAAAAACCTGACAGGATTTGATTCCCGGGGTCAGAGCCATCAGTTCCTTCAGCTCCTGGGAGCGCTGGTGAGGATCAGGGGGGTTTCCAAGGAGCTCCAGCTCTTCTGGAGTTGAAACTGTGGAAAACGGGATTTCGGAGACCTCCAGAAGCCACCCCCCGAATCCTGTCCCTGCCCGAGGAGATGTTTGGTCTCCGTAGCAGCAAACGCACCACGGCCGCTCCTCCTCGCGTCCTTCTGACTCATCCTTAGGGATGATCCATTTGAAGAGATCCCGGGACACGCCCTGGTGATCCCTCCTGGATTTCAGCCCCTCTCACAGTCAGGAAACTTCCCCCAGTGTTTAACCTGTTTCTCCTGGGCAGTTTGTGCCCATTCCTGTTGTTCTTCTCTTCAGCAGACACAAATATTCCATGGGAATGTGAGTTCTGGCCTCCTCCGGTCCTCACAGATCCTAAATCCATTGCCTTTGGATCCAGCTTTCCTCTCCGAGCATGTGGCTCTTAAAACACTCCTCTGATGAAGCTTTTGGAAAGTTTAATCAGAAATTCATCATCCCCTGGTCCTGTGCATCCCTAATTTTGATGGCACGGGTCCTGGGATGTGGGGGAGCGTCAGCCTGGAGAAATGAGATGGTGGAGAGCTACGAGGGGAGAGTAACACACAGGAGATCTTCTGCCATTCCCAGTTTTCTCTTTTGGGAAGCCCCAGAGTCAGATGGGTTTTTGAGGATGTGTCCTGCAGAGCTTCTCTGCTTTTGGGATCATGACCTGAGTCTTCTCCCGGGGATTCTCATTCCTAAACCCCCTCGTGGAGCGACTCAGCCACGGAACCCGCTGTCCCTGGTGGATGCTGGGATGTCCCGTGTGGCCTCCAGCTGCCTCTCCCCACAGCACTGATCCCCTCCAGGTCCCTTGCCAGGCTGGGATGCCAGGCGGGTATCCCCGAGAGTTCCAGGATCTGGATTCCAGCACCTGGAGCCTCCGTGTCCTCTAATCCGAGACTGGCATGTGAGTGTTGGAGCAATAATGGGGCAGGAAATGAGCCTCTCCTGGGGCTGAGGCTGTGCTGAGGAGAGGAGCGGGGTCAGCACATTCCTGTCCCTGCCCAGGGTCCCCGCTGGGGCCTTTCCTTCGGGAGCCGCTGCTGGGATTGCTCCGGTCCTGTGGGATGAAATGGATCGGGGGTATCCCGAAGTTTACCAGGAGCCTGCTCTCTCTGGGTGCTGTGCCCAGGCTGGTGGGGCTCTGGAAGTGCCCCGTGGGCAATGGGGTGGTCTTTAGGGTCCCCTCCAGTCCCAACCATTCCGTGGTGCTGGGAGAGGCCGCGAGGGCCGGGCAGGCGTTCCTGGGGCTGGCAGGGAGGAATTCCCCCGGCACAGCTGCGTGCAGAGCGTGGATCCATCTGCTGCTGGGAGCAGGAGCTTCCCAGCACAATGGGTTGGCAGCCAGGAGCTGGACTGGGCCATCTCAGTCAGCTCCTGCCCCGAGGGAGACCTCGAGTTGACCTCGATACCGACCCAGGCGCTTCCCTGGGAGGGAAGGAGCTGGAAGCTGCCGAGACGGGGATGCGGTGCCAGGCGGGGAGGCTGCTGCCTTCCTCTTAAAATGCAGGGATGAGCAAATCCAGGGATGCTGCTGGCTGGTGGTGCTGTCCCGCTGCTGGAAGCGATCAATCAGCCGCTGGCCGCGGGGATGGGCTCTGTGCGGCCTCCCGGTGCAGAGTGTTTAACGCCGGGCACGTCCCGAGGATTTGTCGTGCCGCCGCTGGATGTTGTGACAACATTTCTTCCCAGTGGAGGCGGGGGGGGCAAGACTCGGAGCCAAGAATGCTCCGAAAAAAACCCAAATCAACTTGTTTAAACAATGCAAAAGACAACAAAACGAGCTTTGTTCGTAGGGAAGGAGCTTTTATTGGGTAATAAAACAGCAAGAAGAGGCATTAAAATCGTTCTGTGGTAAAATAATCTGCTCGGAGAGCTGGGGAGGGCTGGGAGAGGGAGGCCGGGAAGTTCATCGGGATGAGGTTTCCTTCAGCTCCGGGGCCAGCAGCACAGGGAGGACGTGGAGCTGCTGGAGAGAGTCCAGAGGAGGCCCCGGAGCTGCTGCAGGGCTGGAGCCCCTCTGCTCTGGAGCCAGGCTGGGAGAGCTGGGAATGTTCCCCTGGAGGGGGTCAGGGATTGGAATGGGAATTGCCTTCCCTGGAAGTGGTGAAAGGCCCTGGATGTGGCACTCGGGGCAGGGTTTGTTGTGACCGCGGTGGTGCTGGGTTATGGGATGAGCTGCGGGATCTGACAGGGCTCTTCCAACCTGAATCGTTCCATGTTTTTTTAGCAGAGGGCTTTTTCCGTGGCTTTGTGCTCCCCATGTCCTCCTCAGCCTTTTCCTTCCAGATCCAAACCCAATTCCTTTGGTTTTTCGTGGATCAGTAAATCAGGAGCTGTGGCTGGGGGGGAATTCGGGGCCTCTCCTTCCTCCCCTGATCCCTTGGGACTCCTGATCCCGCTCCTGCCCTTTCCTTGGACCTGCGCTGACCTTCACCCTCCTCGGCTTCTGGAATCCCTCCCAGTTTCCCTTCCCGAGCCCCGTGACTCCCTCAGCTGTGGTGGCACCTCCATCTTCTCCAGGAACAGCTGGCACCGGCTTTCCCAATTTCCTCCCGAAACCGCTGAGGAAAGCCAGGCCCGGCGCAAACCCACGAGGAAGCCCTGTTGAAAAGCTCCTCCCGGCCGAGGCCACACGAGTCCCGGGGGGCTTCGGGGTGGTTTTCGAGGAGCATTTGGATGTGGTTTGTGGGAATTCTCCGTGCTGGCTTCCTCCTGGAGCTGCGGGAACGCCCACCTGGGGCCGTTCCTGGCTGGAGCCAAGGTGTTCCCAGCTGGAAAACCAGGGTTATCCTGAGGGAAATGGACCTCAGCCGTGCTCTTCAGCAAGTGCTTTGCTTCCTGCCTGGCAGTAACGGCGTGTCCCTGGTATTTGGTGGAATTTCACCGCGGTTGGAAGGGTTTCTGTTGTAAACGGGCGGTTGGATGGGGAGGGAATTGTGAGTGGAAGAGGTGAGGGCGTGAGTAGGACAAATCCACATGGGAATGCTTTTGGAACGCCGCGTGGTTGTGATGGAAGGTTTCAAACTCCTCCCAAAAGGACAAAAAATGGGATTTTCTGTATTTTTGGTGTGAATGGGGACCTGTGTGGGTGAAAGGGCAAAGCAGAGTGAGCTTAAATTCTGGGCTTGATTTTGTGCTTAAATTCTAGACTTGAATTTTGGGCTTCAGTTCTGGGCTTTAATTCAGTTTTGGGCTTAAATTTTGGGTTTAAATTTTGGGTGTGGGCTTTAGCTTAAATTTTGAGCTTGATTTTGGGCTTAGATTTTGGGCTTGATTTTGTGCTTAAATTCTAGACTTGAATTTTGGGCTTCAGTTCTGGGCTTTAATTCAGTTTTGGGCTTAAATTTTGGGTTTAAATTTTGGGTTTAGTTTTGAGCTTGATTTTGGGTTTAGATTTTGGGCTTAATTTTGAGCTTGATTTTGGGCTTCAATTCTGGACTTAAATTTTGGGCTTCAGTTCTGGGCTTTAATTCAATTTTGGGTTTAAATATTGGGCTTAAATTTTGGGCTTGATTTTTGGCTTAAATTCTGGGTTTACAATTTGGGCTTAATTCACTTCTGGGTTCAAAATTTCAGTTTAAATTTTGGGCTTAAATTTTGAGCTTCAGTTGTGGGCTTTAGTTCAATTCTGGGCTTAAATTTTGGGTTTGAATTTTGGGATTAATTTTGAGTTTGATTTTGGTCTTAAATTTTGAGTTTAAAGCTGGGGCTTAAATTTTGAGCTTCAGTTGTGGGCTTTAGTTCAATTCTGGGCTTAAATTTTGGGTTTAAATTTTGGGATTAATTTTGAGTTTGATTTTGGTCTTAAATTTTGAGTTTAAAGCTGGGGCTTAAATTTTGAGCTTCAGTTGTGGGCTTTAGTTCAATTCTGGGCTTAAATTTTGGGTTTAAATTTTGGGATTAATTTTGAGCTTGATTTTAGGCTTAGATTTTGAGTTTAAATTTAGGTCTTAAAATTTGAGCTTCAGTTGCGGGCTTCAGTTCTGGGCTTTCACTCAGTTCTGAGCTTAAATTTTGGGTCTAAATTTTGGGCTTCGATTCTGGGCTTAAATGAATTCTGTTTAATTGGCAGAACGAGAACAAAAAGCGGATTCTCCTCTTGCTTTCCCCCCCCAGGTAACTGGAGGTGTAACCCAGCCCCTCAGTGGGGAATCTTCGGAGTGCTGGGGCTGGGTCAGAGTTGGATAAACCTCGGAATCACGAGGCTCAAACTCCTGCCGGTTCCATCCTAACCAGGCATTAATCCCGAAACTTTCTCTGCCCTTTTGTTCCGTGGAGCTCTTGCATCACTCTCGAACCCCTCGCCTCGTTCTTTTTCTGCCGTGCTCGGTGGTAAATTTGTTTATTACGAAAGTTAGACGAAGATTAAACAAACTGCTAATGCTTTTATGTAGCTTAATGAGAAGAAAATGTTTCGGAGGGACTCAAACCACTACAGAAGTTTTAAGGGGGGAGGGGAGAAAATTGAAGTCCGCAGCAGAGTCAGGAATTTGTTCCTCTGTTAATTGAAAACAAAACCCGCTCGTGTTGCGCTGTCCCCAGCTCGTCCTCCCCGCGTTGTCCCAGAGCTCTTTCCTTCCGTCCCCGCAGATTTCCCTCCTCTCCCTTTATTTAGGTTCCTTCTGCGCCTCGTCCTGGAGGAGCTCTGGTTGGGAACCGAGCTGGGGCAGCCGTGCCCGCGGCCCTCTGCTCTGCCTGATGGGGTCAGGGAACGCTTTGGGGTGCAGGGACCTTAAATCCCACCCAGAGACACCTCCCCTGTCCCGGGCTGCTCCGAGCAGTCCTTCCCCATCCCGGGAAAGTGTCCCAGGCCAGGCTGGACGGGGCTCGGAGCCACTGGGATAGCGGGAGGTGTCCCTGGGTGCACCTGGATGGGTTTAATGTCCCTTCCCAACCCAAACCCCACCCTGGGATTGTCCCCTCCTGCCTCTGGCCGTGTCTGAAGGAGATTTCTGCGTGGGCTTGGAGTCTCTCTGGGTTTTCTCTTGGCTGTACCCCCCAAATCTCCACTTTTCCCCCAGTTTTGGCTGCTGTGAGTGGAGAAGTGGCCGCGGACACAGGGGAGTGTCCGGGGAGTGTCCG
>VZRS01012748.1:0-73606 GCA_013398055.1 Ifrita kowaldi
AAAAAAAAAAAGTTTTACAAAAGGAGAAACAATATTTATTAAGGTTATATAGTTGCACACCTTGTTTCATTTCAAACTTAATCTCCAGATGTAAAATTTTCCCTCTTGCAGAGTAATGTTCCTGCAGCAGCCAAATCCCGTCCTCTCTTGTGTCCAAGGTGAGCTAAGGACAGGGCTTTTTATCCAGCGGCTTGCAATCAAAAATGTCAAATAAATATGAAAATATTGTAAGTTTGGCAGGACCCTGGTGTGTCTCACCGGCTTGTGTCACTGGAAGTTTCAACTTTCAGCTGAGACTTGGTAACATTTAGTTTAGAACACCAGTTTGAATGATACATATGGGCCTATAAGGCTTTTATCCCCAAAGTAAAACCAGTATATGCTGATAATTCATCCCAAGTCAGCAGCTGTGTAGGTGAGTGAGGAAACACCTGTCTACTTTCTCTTACTTCAAAAAACTGGACACCATAAGGTTCCAAAACAACCTGGATCTTTCCTTAGAAATCCTGTGCACTGTATTTCATGGACATGCTAAAGCTTCATTGAAGCCAGTGCTTTGCTGAATCAGAGTTTGATTCCCACCCACGTGGCAGTATTGCAGACTACCTCCAGTTGGAAGAACCAGAGGGATCATCAGTCCCTGCTGTGGATGGATCCACACCTGCAGGTGAGGACTCCTCGTTAACACTGCTAGGTCTGCACGTCCAGCAGCCTGAGAGGTGTTGGGAGCAGAGCTGTCTCTTTACCTGGTTGAAGTGCAGAGTGTTCAGTGTTTATTGTGTTTTTAACAAAGTCTGTTATCAGTGGGTTTCAAGTTTGTTGCTGTCTTAGACTAATCACAGTAATGAAGGCATTGAGCAGAGCCCTTCTCAGGTGGCATTTACCATTGTTTGCTGCAGATAACATAAAACTTTCTGATTACAGTCGGCTGTTACCACTTCAGAGCAAATCTACTCCACTGAAATGTGCTAATAAAACCCACAGAAGCAACAAACTGGAAAGAAGTGTTACAGCAATAAAGGAACATGAGGGAAAATGTACAGCTTTTGCCACTGTTATCATTTTCAATTTATTAAGATCTAACCATTTTTGTAATATGGTGCTATTGCTGGGGGTTAATTTAATCTTCTCTAATACCAGGCTCCAGTCAGTTTTCAGGGTCAATTTAGATGTAGTGCATATTTCTGCATTACAGTCAGAGAAATCCCCTCCATGGCCCCATGGTCATATGGTTTCAACAATCCAAGTGTAAGTGTCCAGCAGTTTACACATCCATTTATGAGATTAGCTCCAGCCTTTAAACACACAAATCCCAGACAGGATCTTGGGCATTGTGGCTCTGAGGACAGAGTGGCTGCCACAGGGAAGCATTGAGAGCCATCCTCCTGTGCTCCCCTTGGAAAACCATCCCCAATTCTTCTGCTGCCTCTCACTGCAGCATCCCAAAGTCAGCGTAGACAACTGCTGGGTTACATCCTAAGATCTTAATTCAATCTTTGCTGGAGACAGCAGCTGGTTTGCACGTGTAAGGGTGACAAAAAACCCAGCAAAGATTCTATGTTGCCACGAGAGTGGCTAAAGAGAGCAGCCAATACAGCAACCTACATAAAGTATAGAGAGGGGAAAGCTGGATCCAAATATCTGGGCCAATGCAAGAGAAGGACAATCTATGTCCTCCACATCTGCACATAGGAGACAGGATATGTGAAGACTTTGTATCTATAATCACCCAAAATAAATAGTACCAAACTTTGTGTCTGCTTTGCATGAGAGACACTGACCTGGCCAAGATTTCAATCCATGTCTTTGGCTTCAAGTTACCTCTTGTAAAATGAAGGATATCAAACCTCTCCCCGTACCCCACCTCCCTGGTTGATACCTGGCTCCATTTTGCCCTGTTCTCCTATGATCTGTGTTGTTTTCTTCTGAAAGATTCAGCTCCTGCTCATTCTCTTTTGATATGCTCCTGTTATGCAGTTAAAGCATTCATCTGACAGTAGGAGCAGGAGTGTAAAAGGAAGTTACTTGAACACACTTCCCTTCTTTGGTGCCTTGTAGGCTCCTCGATTTCACTGGACATTGTTCAGCCTCTATGATTAGAGACTGCACATTCTTGGACTCATTACCATTGACATGTCCATCTTGGGGGACATGTTTCACAACCTGTTTCCTGATCCATGGGAGCCTCCTGGCTGTTCTCCCAGCCTTCACTTTTTTCCCTTAGTGGGTATGCTTTTAAGAAGGGAGAAGAAATGGGTATTAAAGACAACAGATCTCACATCTCTGGTATGCTCAGCCCGACATAAATCCTTCTGTCCTAACAGAGCAGATGGAGACATTGAATCTTCAAAAGATCCAGTCATTTAGCAAGGTCACGCAAGACCGAAGAAGCAGAGATTGAATTTAAGCCTGAAACACTCAAGTTCTTTTTCTCTCTTTCTGGTCTCTAATGAGAGTCCCAAGTGTGGAGCCAGAGATGTCAGAGGTACAAAATGGAAAGGCACAGTGCCTGCAGCATTTTGTCAAAACCCTTGCACAGAGATCACTCACAGTTCAGGCACCTCTAAGAGAGGTCATGCAAGATCTCACAGGCAATTAATGAGACTTCCAAGGCAGTGGGTAAATTAGGTGCCAACAGAGAGACTTCCAGCTTCCTACAGGGCTTGGGGTGAGCAAGAGGGGTGGATGCAGAACTGCAACACAGTAGGGAGGGAGGCTCTGCCATTCAAAGGCTTTGCCATTCCCTACTCCCTCACCCCCAGAGCTCCTGGCATGAGCATCTCCACATGTGCTGTGTAATCCCAGGAAGGGCTACAGGATGCCGTTTGCGTGGCTGGTGTGATAATGAGTGATGCACTGGAATGAGTTACAGTGCATAAAGAGAGGAAAACATTGATCATATCTGAATCTGAACGAATGGGGCTGGGTGGGAGCATGGAATGGCAGAGCCTTTGAATGCTCTACCTGCCAGGCCGTGTGTCTTGTTCAGGGCAGGCTAGAAGGCATTGCTTGCTGCTGAATCAAGATTTCTTCTTGAACTCACTCCAGCATCTCTCCTGCATTTGCCTCAAGGCACCAGGCAGATCTCGGGGTCATTCCTAACAGAACATCTGCATCCTCCCTGTCACGAGTGCTCAGGGCTGCAGGTGAGACTGGGGGGGGGGATGGGCAGAGCAGCTCAGGGGGCTGAAAATGATTGAGCAGCCCCACAGAGAGAATCCTGGGTACAGAGACCTGAGGGCAGAAAGCCAGAGATGGCGTTGATAAACTCAGTTCTATGCTCCAGAGTCCAGGTGAGCACAGAGGCTAGAACAGGCAGGGCATGTATGTCCCCTCCTTTCAATTCCCCAGCTCAGGAGCTGCCTTGTGAGCAGCTAATGAGATTAATGGAAATGGGTATGGTGAGTTATACAACATATAGATGCCCTTCACACAATGACGGACACCTTCTGCTACAATTTATTTTTCTAGCAATCATCAGTAGCACTAATAATAATTAAATCCCAGAGGCTGTCATGAATAATACATAGCAGCATTCTGGTAGCAAAACAAAAAAAACACCTTTAAAGATTTTCTTCTAAGCTAACATCAGTGCTTGTTTCTTGCAGTGATTTATTTTTTGTGATGTATTAAGCACCTTTAAAGTCTGTGATATTGAAACATAGTACTGAGTCACAAAATAAGCCCTAGAAACAGAGAAAGGCAGGTGCCACTAAGCTGAGCATTTTTATTTGTGTGTAACTGGCAGAGATGAGCAGAGTCACAGTTGAAGCTGGAGCAAAGGACAGGAATGTGAGGGGCTGAGGGGAGACTGAGGATAGCAGGGGTTGAATCCTACTGTGTGACCTTGGACACATCGATTAGGGAAGAAATCCATCTCTTCCCAAAGTTAGGCATTGAGCTGGGGCTAATCAGTGAGGCTTTCCAAGCCAAGGAGAGGGCAGAACTGGAGAGATCTGTGCCTTCCAGGAGGGGTTTAGTAGCTTTTGGTGGCCACAGTGATTTTGGCTGGTGTTACCTGTGCCGGTATCTCAAGACATCAGGCAGGTCCCAGTAACTCTGCTGGGCACCAGCCCTACTGCAGTTACGGTCCTGCAACTCAAAGTCATTTTCCAGGAGAGCATCCCCCGTTTCCAAAACTGCAAATTCTTGTTTCCTCCAACTGCTGTGTTTGCAGACCTGCAGGAGAAAAATGACCACGTCAAATGTTTCTATTTACTCCAGGATGTAACAATCTGGTCACCCAGAGAAGCCTCCAAGTGTCATCCCTTACAAAATGCTCTTGTAACACAGTGGTTACCCAAGGATTGTCTGAAGACCAGAGATGGAGTTGGTTCAAGAGAGCCCTGACAGCTCTGACACAACTTCATTGCCTGTGCAAACCCCAGATCCAAGTTCTCTTCAGGACTTACACAGCCAGGACGCTTTGTGAAAAGTCAACCACAAGAAAACCTCAATGTGAACGTGGTCTGGAGAGCAGAGAAAGGGCTGATTTTCCTCTCTCATACCAGATCAGACAGCAGAATTGCCTACTAAAGGAGCAACTGGTTTAATCAGTTTAATCAGATATCACAGGGATAAGCATAAGATAAATAGCCCCATACCACAGCTACAAGCACAGCATGAAAAACACAATACCCCAGCAATGAGCTCAACAGCAATAACCCAACACCACAGCAGAGAGCTCAGTATGAATAAACCAATACCATGGTGATTATCTTAACATGAACACTGTGATACCACAGCAATTAGCCCAGCATAAATAACCCCAAATCCCAGCAATCAGCATGGCATGAAAAATTGCATCCCGTACAAACAACCATAGCATAGCAAAGGCAAAAAGAAGACAAGTGGAAGAGAATTTATATGTGTTTGTTACTGCACAGGTTTATACAGCAGTACCTGCTTTGGAGCACTCCCAGTTTGTCCCTGTGTAGGCAGCTGCCCCCTACAAAATCAGGGTTATAGGCTGGGCACAGTGTTCCGGAGGGAGCAAAAGCCAGTGGAGGAAATTAGGTGGGTTTGGGGTATTTTTAAGCAGGTGGGATGAACACAGGCCTCCACTATCCTCCAAAACATTCACTGGTTCTCTGATTCTGCTCCCAACAAAGTCAGTGCAGTGACAGGACAAGGGTGAACGGCTTCAAACTGAGAGTAGGTTTAGATTGGGTACTTGGAAATAATTCTTCCCTGTGAGGGTGGTGAAGCCCTGGCACAGGTGCCCAGAGAAGCTGTGGCTGCCCCATCCCCAGAAGTGTCCAAGGCCAGGTTGGACGGGGCTTGGAGCAACCTGGGACGGTGGAAGGTGTCCCTGCCCATGGCAGGGGGTCGAATGAGATGAGCTTTAAGGTCCCTTCCAACCCAAACCATTCTGAGATTCCATGAAGAGCATTGTGCAGAGGCCCCAAACCCTGGTAGGCAGCAGCTCCTGCAGGGATGGAGGCAATGGGGCTGGAGCTCAGTAATTCCTCCTGGGGGTCCGTCTGGCAATAGTGCCATTAATCCGCCTGCCAAATCCTGCTCCAGTGATGAATCTGGCAGTGTTACCACCCTGACTCCACTTAACACAGGAATGCTAAATTTATATGTGAGTCACAAACACATCTTTTTATGCACTCTTAAAAACCAGAAGCATAATTACTAAGGTCAATATATAATGTTTATTTCCTTTATAATAGACATTATTATTTCACTTTAGGGAAAAGCAACTGTATGCATAAAAATAATGACAAATATTAAAGTCACCAAAATAATGGAACCAGATCACTCTACTAATCCTAAATTTAAATGCATTAACAATCTCTGTAACATTAAAGGTCTGATAAGCCAAATTGGGTTTCTTGTAAGCATAATTAATCTTCTTTTTCAATGAAGATATTACAAGGGAGTTAATTTGAATCCCAAAGGCATTTCTAAAATTGAATTATATAGATAAAGCAAATATTTGACCTTTTACTGATAATTGCTATAAAAAATCAACATGCAAATGAAGCTTATGAAAACCTCTCCTGAAAATGGTATTATTGGGGTAATAAAATCCTCTATAAGCAAAATGCCAATTATTTAATGCCTTAAAAGACAGGTAACCCCTACCTTAACCTATAATTTGAGAGTATTAAATCACAATAGTGAGGTCTGTGTTTATTAACAAATAATTGAACGGAATCAAACAGAAATTATTATGTCAAATGCAGGGATTATCTGGTTTTATTCATAGGTCATTAAATTTAAAAGACTGCTGGTATTGGCTCACCTTCTCTTCTGAAATTATTTTTTAGTGTCATTAAATGATGGTGATATTTATTGATTTAAATTGCTCTCTGACTGGAAGAGGCTTTTTCATGGCACTGAATCAGGATATCTTTGAAGAAAATTTCAATGTGGAAACAGCATTCACTTCTCCATCACAAACTGCAGCTCCTAAAATCTCACACAGCTGGAGACTCACTGGATAAGTTTAGGATTAGTCTCTCATGCCTCAGTCTCTCATGGTGAGCGTGGAACCCTCTGGCTGGTGGGATTTGCAGGACTGAACCACAAGTCATCAAACAAATAACAAGGAAACCCAGGAAAAGCTTTTTTTGCCAATGTTTTGAATTAAAATGACCAGGACATCATTTCCTTGGGGTTGGTCTGTGCTTATGGCCACACATCCCTGCATGGACTCATAGTCCAACAGGATAAATCTGGGTTGAAATTAAACCTCAGTGTCACCCATTAAATCAGCAAGTTTCTTATTAGCCAAACTTTTGGCAAGTGGATAGGCCAGAGAGTAAAGGAAAATCTTTCTCATGCTTTGAGCTGCTCCATCCAGCCAAAATTTGAGGCCCAACAAAGCACTAGAACTGAACTAAAGCTCATTTTGTAATCATTCTGTCCCTGTTTTCCTGCTAATTAGAGGATTTTGATCTCCAGAATGGCCAATCAACAACCTCAGTGTGCTTTGAATGTCCATCTCCAAACTTCTCGAGCTGCTCAAAGCCAGAACTGAGTTATCCAGCACAGCTTTTGTCTCAGTATAAGGTGTAAAACTCCCTTCTGACGCCATCAGCACCAAGCAGGCCAACCGACAGCAGGCCAGAGCTGGTGCAATCACTTGGATTGGCTCTCTGGCTGTGCTGTGAAGCATTTCAGAACCCGGGAGCCAACAAGGCTCCTCAGTCCTTTAGGCTCTTTGGAAATATCTACCTGGGAACATATAATAACCTGGTTTTGTCCAGATCTGGTTTTGACTTCAATAGCACTGATAGAAGATGCTCTCCAGTGGCAATTTGACTCTGTTCAAAGTCATCAGGATCCTGCAGAGAAGCATCATTCCTATATTGAAAGACTTTTCCCAGACAACATTAACCAGTCTGTTCTATATCAAGCCCCTGGTCTTTAGATACAATTGCTTTATTAAATGTCACAAATGTTCATTTGACTTAGATGGTGTCTGTCTGTCTCTCTCTCTCTCAAAAAGAGAAAATTAAAATAAATTAATCTCAAAAATTAGGATTTAGACACAAAAAATGGCCCATTTGCTATCGAATTCAAAGCAAATACCCATCTCTAACTGTAAACTCAGTCTCTTCTGTTGGAATGTTTGCAGTAAGGGACATTTAAATGGCCTGAAACAAAGTCATTTTCTTTGTCATTATTACACTTGAGTTTTCTATCTCTCTGATTAGATTAGAATTGAATCTGGTCAAAAGAAATTGAATTTGTAAATTTCCCTAATCATATGATCTTCAAACACTGAACTTTCTAGTACCAATTAGTTTGCCCCGATTGGAATGAACCTTCAGAGATGTCCCTATTGATGGGAACAAGGAGTGAAAAGCTGTTGATGAAAGTGATGATCAATTGATAAACTGCCACCTGCATATACACTCTCATGCTCTTTTCAGGTGATTGCATTTTTGGCATCTTCAGAACTTCTCCAAAGCTAGTGGCTACTGAAAAACTGTTCTGCTCTGTGTTTGTAGAGAATTCACACCCTTCATTCTGGTGGTCATGGTCAGTTGTGGAATTGCTGTGATAGGGTATCCCTGACATGAACTTGGTTGAATTTTGGTGTTTTCATCTGGCAGTAGGAAGCTGATTTCGTGTGCTGGGGCTTGAAAATCCCCTCTGAGAGCAACTGAGTGTCCCTGTGCCTAGTGTGCCCCTAAAAACTCCATCCAGGGCTCTCTTGGACACTTCTATCTAAGCACTGAAACACAAATTTGTTGTTACACTTTATTTTCTGGGCATAGAACCCTCTTTCCATCTGTTCCTGTTCACAAACTTAAAAAACCCCAACAATTTTGTACCCCCATGTGTGCCAATTGACTGTCTTTTCTCAGTAGGAACCATTTCTAACTTCAGAACAAACAACCCAGGTCAAGATGGCAAAGGGCAGCTGGGTGACGTCTCCTCCAGCAAGAAGCAGGGGATAAATGTGGGTGCACATTGTGAGTGTGTCAGCTGCACACAGGATCAAAATAATGGTCAAAAAATGGCCAAAAAGCTCAGGGCCAGCTCTCAGCCTGTCACTCCTGTCAGCTGTGACCCCTCTTTGGTGGTGTCTTGGTTTGAAAGACAGGTGTCTGTTCAGGAATGCAGGAGCCTCCCCTGAAATGGGAAATGCAACCCCCTTCCCTCCGAATTATTATAATTTTGAAATTAAGGGGCTTTCAGGCAAAGATATGAGGGTTAGGAATAACAGTTCTTTACTAATACATATAACAAGGCAAACAAACAACAATAACTCTGGCAGTAACAGAAAACAGAACCACAGGCCCAATACCAGTTCCTCTCGGCCGCAGGCCGTGGGCACTTTCCCCTCTGGTGCAGTTCAGCTCACAGCCGGCAGGCCCGGGGGCCCGGGGAGGGGGGATGGACGAAAAGCTTCACAGACCCTCTGGGCAGCTGATCCCAGGTGTCCGGCTGGACCCTCGGGAACAGCAGGCTGGAACAGCAGAGGCGAGCACAGATTCCAGGTGGCAGACAGGATGTATCAGGAGCTGCAGCAGGAATCCCGGGAGGTCCCAGCNGTTTTAGTGACTGCTCAAATGGAATATGTTTTTATATTGAGAATGGCTGTTTCAAGGAAACATCTATGTAGTATATGATACAAAATAATTCGTGCTAAAATTTTAAGGATTACAGCATTTTGCTGAGGCTGAGAAAGCACAAGCAAGTGACCACCAGAATTGTGCTGTTCAAGGGATTTCTGTTTCAATAAGGGCCCGGCAAGGTACATTCCCATTGCATTCCACAGATAAGCATTTCGTGAGATTTCCTCATCTGGCAGAGCTCCAGGATGTGTGTGTATATACAGAGATATGGTTCCAGGATGTGTGTTTCATGTATGTATATCCGTCAATAATGTACTCTCACCAGAAACTGATTCCAACAGCAAAAATCGACTACTGGCTTCAGGAACTGTTGTCAGACGTGGTGGAAAAACCAGGAAAATTATATTGTTGTATTGAAAAGACAAAATTAACAAAGAAGAAAAAAGTATAAAAGGACACCTCAGAGAAACCGCAGCTGTGAACAAGCGAGATTCAAACCGACAGAGGTCGGAACTCAGTTCACCCAACGCCGATCGCCTGGCTCGGTGTTGCTTTTGCTTCGTGTCTCTTTTCAAATTTTGTACTTTGATTATTAATAAACTCTGTTAATCATAATATTGATTGTCTCGTCTGTATTGCTAGATTTTGGCCAAACCAGCACACTCGTTTATAACAATCTATCAAAAGGGAAAACAAAATTTCAGCAAGCAGAGGCACTGTTAGATCAGAACCTTGAGAGATGAAGTGCAGGATCACTGTTAGTGGAAGAGGGGAAATAAAAAAGGAGAACTCCAGCTTTGAAACATTTGGCTTCATTACTCTTCATTACTCCTCAAAAAATCAGAGGTGCCTCAGGTCATCTTCACACAGGGTTTTTTTCCCCCTGTTTTGAACATTATTCCACAGGGACACTCTCTGAACTAGCTCACGTTCGTGCTGCCTTTTAAACTGACATATTTTAGGAAAGCTTCTGCAGTCCCCAGAAACCAGACATAGCCCTGTCTGGATGTTTGTCAGTGTGTAGTATAGCACCAGCATTAAAAAAAAAAAAAAGCTGTTCCAAATAAAATGAGCAGCTGGTGTTCATCTGTAATCAACAGAGAGNGATCTGAGCAGCAACAGAGGCAGGGCAGCCACAGCCCGACCCCCAGCGAGCAGGGAAAGGTGGGCTCAGGAATCCTGGATTTCTCCGGTAGACGGAAAAAACAACCAAAAAGTAGAAAACCTCCAGTTCTGACGAACTGCTTCTGAGCCTGGCCAGCACCAGCGGTCCCGGCTGTACCCACACCCAGGTGAAAGACGAGTAGTCAGTTAGACCCCCCACCCTCTGTGGCCAGGTATTCTGTTTTCTTAAGTACCCAGCAACTTGTCACCTCGGTAACAGTATGGGGAAAAATTCTTTAAGAGAAAAAGAAGAAACAAAAGGGGAACTCCCCAAACTCCAATAGGTGGGCATCACTGAGAGCCTGAGAAGGGTCAGGGAAGGGCTGGTGAAAAGCACAAGGGGAAAAGCACAGGATTGTTACAGATCAGGGAGCTATCAATGAGAAGTTAATCACAAGTATTCAAGGCAAAGAAGATGGTTTCTGACAGCCACCCAGAGCTAAATGATTGCTGAAGTGTCATTAAATTAAGCTGGTTTTGACACAGATGTATTTACCCCTCTGTGAGCAGAGAATCACCTCGCTGGGTCTGGGCTTTGTCTTCAAGCAAAGAGTGGAGATGCGAAGACAGTTTTAGTGACTGCTCAAATGGAATATGTTTTTATATTGAGAATGGCTGTTTCAAGGAAACATCTATGTAGTATATGATACAAAATAATTCGTGCTAAAATTTTAAGGATTACAGCATTTTGCTGAGGCTGAGAAAGCACAAGCAAGTGACCACCAGAATTGTGCTGTTCAAGGGATTTCTGTTTCAATAAGGGCCCGGCAAGGTACATTCCCATTGCATTCCACAGATAAGCATTTCGTGAGATTTCCTCATCTGGCAGAGCTCCAGGATGTGTGTGTATATACAGAGATATGGTTCCAGGATGTGTGTTTCATGTATGTATATCCGTCAATAATGTACTCTCACCAGAAACTGATTCCAACAGCAAAAATCGACTACTGGCTTCAGGAACTGTTGTCAGACGTGGTGGAAAAACCAGGAAAATTATATTGTTGTATTGAAAAGACAAAATTAACAAAGAAGAAAAAAGTATAAAAGGACACCTCAGAGAAACCGCAGCTGTGAACAAGCGAGATTCAAACCGACAGAGGTCGGAACTCAGTTCACCCAACGCCGATCGCCTGGCTCGGTGTTGCTTTTGCTTCGTGTCTCTTTTCAAATTTTGTACTTTGATTATTAATAAACTCTGTTAATCATAATATTGATTGTCTCGTCTGTATTGCTAGATTTTGGCCAAACCAGCACACTCGTTTATAACAATCTATCAAAAGGGAAAACAAAATTTCAGCAAGCAGAGGCACTGTTAGATCAGAACCTGAGAGATGAAGTGCAGGATCACTGTTAGTGGAAGAGGGGAAATAAAAAAGGAGAACTCCAGCTTTGAAACATTTGGCTTCATTACTCTTCATTACTCCTCAAAAAATCAGAGGTGCCTCAGGTCATCTTCACACAGGGTTTTTTTCCCCCTGTTTTGAACATTATTCCACAGGGACACTCTCTGAACTAGCTCACGTTCGTGCTGCCTTTTAAACTGACATATTTTAGGAAAGCTTCTGCAGTCCCCAGAAACCAGACATAGCCCTGTCTGGATGTTTGTCAGTGTGTAGTATAGCACCAGCATTAAAAAAAAAAAAAGCTGTTCCAAATAAAATGAGCAGCTGGTGTTCATCTGTAATCAACAGAGAGAGGGAGAGGTATTTTAAGGGGGTGACTCACCAGGAGATATGTCTGAGATAAGGCTGCTCAATGGACTTGTCCTCATCTCACAGGCTGTAGAGGGGCATGCTTGAGTAGCATAGTGGTGGATGGCAGTAGTCTGATAAAATTAATCCGTTCAAAGTGGCTAATCCCTTCCAGATACCTTGGGGGATGAATAGAATTCCACAAAATTGGAGTCTGAGCAAGAAATCAGTGAGACTGTAGAGCACCCTTCAGCTTTAGAGATCATGGAGGCACAGGGGCTTTTCAAGCAGAGGAATGTGGCCTTTGCAGAGCTCAGGGGACAGGATACATCCCTGACCACCCAGCACAGGCTGGCACAGCTCAGGTCTCATGGGACACAGTGAACACAGGCAGGATCAGGAAATCCAGTGGCAAAGCTCCTGGTCCCATTTGTAGATCCTGGCCCTTGAAGGGCTCATCTCATGGATTCTACACAGAGGATCCAAGTCTGCAGTTTATGCTCTGCCTGTTGCACGAACCCAACATCTGGCAGGCACCAAGGGGAAATTCTGCTCTGCTTTCTGTGTGGTGGCCTTTTTCATGTGATCCCTCTTGGAAGGACAGTGCCCTTTGGAGGGAAGTGGAGGATGGCTTGTCCCTCATCACAGCACAGAGACAGGTACAAAATTATCTCCCCCTCAAGACAGCATTAGTGACACTCATTTTTAGCTCCAGCAGTGACTTTGCAGAGGCTCCAGCTCAGAAGCTAATGAATGGCTGCTCAAGGAAGCTATTTTTGCCAGCTATTGGCAGTAGTTATTTTGCTTTTAATTGTGCATTCACATGCCTGAGTCTGATAACAGTGGCTGGTGTGGAAAAATGCAGTTTCATGAATAATAAACGCTCCCTTGGAAAAAAACTTCCACTCTGTTTTAGATACCAGGAACCTCCTGATCCACTGTTGTCAGATCTGCAAAGTCTGGTATTCACCATCACATTCAGCATCCTCCTGAATAATGATAATTCATCTGTGTTCACTTCACTAAACTAGCATTTTATGGAAGGAGTTAATTAAATAGTGATTTGCACTTCCGCTGAACATTAAACATTTAATGCAGATGCTCCAGTCATTGCCTGAGCTCTAAAGTGGGAAATGCCTTCAAAACTTCATATTTCCTTAAGGGGTTTAATGATGCTAGATCAGGCTATTTGCATACATACATATCCAGGCTTATTTTATACCAGCATTTATTGCAAACAAACCCAGCTTTCTCCTTGCCATGTTCTCAAGAATAAGAAGTGGGACACACAGATTGCAACTGAAGAGTTCTCTCTGGATGATTTGCCCCTGCTTCCATCAAATTAATGGGCTCATTAATGAGAGATTTTCTAGGAAGGCATTAGAAAGAAACATCTACAGCGGGTTGTCTCTCCTATAATTTAGAATAAATTAATTGGTAATAAATTAAGAATGCTAAAAATTAATTATTGTACAGCAGGAGTGGGGCTTATATGCATTGCCTTCAGTTGAAGTGTCACAGTGAATCCTCTGTAAGTAAATAATTATTGGGATGGGGGAGGAAAGGAAATTAATATGAATGTGCATTGGAGGGGATGACACAGAGGTGAAATGTAAAGCAGCCTTCGGATCGTGTGTGAGGAGCGTTTTTACTTCCGGAAATATGAATCCTCGTAGGAGGCAGGAAGAGAAAACGAGGAACTGCTGGGTGTCTTGCATCCTTCGTGCTCCGGGGGGCCCTGATGAATTGCCCTGCTCTGTCCAAACGGTGCTGTCAGCACAGCAAGTCACGCTGGAGAGGGATTCTTCTCACTAAGCAAATGAATGGCTGTCACACCTTATCTGGGATCGCTGTTCCAGGACTGCCACAATGGGGTTTGTGGAGAAGTGGTGCAGAAATGAGCCTCCACTTTAACAAAACTTGGCAGTTTTTTCCCTATTACCCTCAAAATAAAATGAAATTGGAATAGTTTCTCGTTTGGGATGCAATGCAAAAAATTTAAACTTTTTTTATTATTTTATTTTTATTTTATTTTAGAGTCACATGTTTTCAACTGAGAGACAGATGGGGAGAGAGTGGAGATGTTTCAACACATCTTCAAAAACAAAGAAGTTTCATTCCCTTCACTCCCAGCAACAATTTGAGAAGAAAAAGGCAAATTTTCTCTTTAAGCTGTTCCATTATTAACACTGCATCTTCCAAGTGCCAAATTGCTTGGGTCTTTCCCTCCTCCCAAATTCACACAACTTCAGTTTGAAATATAAGAAGCTAGAAGCTCTGATTTTTCAGAGCTAAGCTTCTTTTAGCCCTTACACAATCATCTCCCTCCAAAAAAAAAAAAAAAAGCTTAAAGCGGTTATTGTTGTGTATAACAAATGCTCTTAGAGTACCAGTCCAGTTATGCTTTAATGTACATTAATTTTAGATCTCCTTGCCCTTTTCCAACTAAGCCTGTGCCTAGAAATTTTTTAGGCTATGAAAAATTATTCACAGATCTGTCAAGCATAAAGTTAGTAAATTAATATAGGTTTGAATTCAATTTGTTTTAGCAAACTACTGTTATAAAGAGCCTAGTGTAGCATGAATTATTGTCCAGATTTATGCTCAGCATCTGACAAAACGTTAAGGTACTTTTTCAAGTGTCCACTAATTCTAAATAAAGGCGGAACCATGCCATTCCCACATGGCAGTTCTCAATGCCAGCTTCACACTCCATCACATTTTTAACTTGGTCCTGTTCCTGCCATTGATATCTCCCAACTCCAGGTGCTTCAGCAGAGGCAGGAGGTGGGGACAGAGCTGCCCAACACAGGCTCTGGGAGGAGTGACAAAACTCTCACACTTCATCACCATCTGAACAGCAGGCAGCTGGCAGAAGGTGTCCATAGGACTTAAAACAGTGATGGCTGAAGTCCATCTCCTCTTCCAAAGGTGAAATTATAGAAAATCTGGTTTGTTCTCCTACTAAGCATGGCAACTCAGGGGGTAGAAGACAATCCTCATGGCTGGCAGCTTCCAACCCTTGTGTTGAAAACACAAGGAGCAGAACAGGGTATTTCCACTGGGCTCTGTGCACAGGACCAACTCTGCATCTCCAGAAAGGAGCAGGCAGCAGCACCACACAACCCACACATCATTCACACCATTGACTGCTCTTCTGGTGGGCCCAAACATCTGATTAAACATTCCCCAGGCTGAGCTCCAGCCTCCCCCTGGAAAGGAGCCACCAGCACATTGCACCAGCAAGGCAAGATTTACAAGGAGCAGATGAAATCGAGCCCTACAATAGTTCATTATAATTAACAAAGCTGGCATTGCACTGGGCTTTGAGCTCTATATCAATGCTAAATATCTCATTACCAGTGTAAAATATTTATGTCTCATGGTCTTTATCAGAAGTGCAGGCTCACAGTTAGTGTGTCCTGGTCCAGAAGAGGGACTCCAAGGATAAAATGAATGGCTTGGAATAAAAGGCTGGCAGGCCCACAGGATAAAATTCCTTACTGCACATGACCCCAGTGATGGAGGGAGAAATGAATGTACAGCAAATGCACGGCCTGGGGCTGCAGAATTATAGTCTGTGTAGGCAAACACTCTCCACTTTTCCCCCTTGTGTCTCCTCAGGGCCAGATCAATCCTGGGCTGTCACGGCTTATGGTGGTTTGTGTTTTGACTTCATCAAGGGCTGGCAGGTGCTCCTGGGTCCAGCTCCAGGGGTGGTGGGAATTGCTGCTGCTCACCTGCTGATGGATCTGGAGACTTCCCTGCAGCCCAGCCTTCTCAACCTCCAGCCTGAGGGATTTGGGGATTTCCAGGTCTTGAGAGTAGAAGATAGGGCTGATGGACTTTTTCATGGGGTCTGCATTGTCCAGGAGCTTTGGCAAGCTCTCATAGGGTCTCCTTTTCTCTTCCTACTGGGAAGGATGCACCTCTGCCAGCACAACCTTCCTCTGGTCCCCTCAGCACTCCATGTGCTCATCACCAGCCAGGGCAAGGCTCCAGAGACACCATGGCCACATGCAAAGGAGACATAAAAGAGATCTTTTGTTACTCATTTTAATCTTTTCTCTAGAGAGCAAGGGTCAAGTCCTGGGCAAAGGCTGCAGCTCATTTTTGCTGGCTCAGCAGTGCTTCACTTAGGACTTGAATAATTTGAAGGTGTGAATCCTGTTCTGGAACTCGGAAGAGCTGCACCCCTACCTGCCATTGGCTATCTGTGCCTCTGACTGAGACATGTAGGCTTGATTCCCTTCCCCTTCTGCAAATGGAGGCAAAGAAATGTCCTTGTCCTTGTCCCCTGCCTTTGCCTGTCCTGTTGCTGTGGGGCAGGGCAGACACAGCTCCTTCCACTGGGACCTCTGGTCTCCACTCTGGTATGAATAAACAGTTTTCCCCTCTACTGCCTCTTACTCCAAATTTGTAAATAGTTCCCAGATTCACTACAAATGTCAGGCATGAAGCTTCAGCCCCTCAGAGTCCCAGCAGGAGTGCAGCTCTCTGGCACAGAACCGGGCAGAGGAGCACCTGCTCCACCCCACAGACAGATTAGTGCCTGGTTATTGTCAGACTGTCCTGGACCATTCCAGCCTGCAGGTCACCCTGCATCTTCCCCAGCTCCCTGGGCTTGCAGGAAGCTGGCTGGGAGAGGGCACACACTGGGAATCAGGCGGGAAAAGGTGATATAGAATTGTCAGCATTTTTTATCCGGGAGTTCTGGTGTGATGGATCCTGACCTGGCTGGAGCAGGGCAGGGTAGATGTATTGCTTTGCTCACACCAGCTCTCACAAGCAAGGTGCTGAACGGTTTGACTTGGCCACATTTAGTTTCCAAAGGCTGCCAGCATACTCCAAAAAATGGGGCAATTTTTAAAATTCCAATTAGAGAGTGAACAGGTTTTAGCAGAGGGAAGCTGGGAGAACAGAGGCACATTTTGTATACTTAGGACATTTATTTGGGAGATTATTACCTCCTAGTAAACAGGTATTAACTAAAATCTGTCTGAATTATGCTTCTAATTACAATTTCATTTGTGGTGGTGTTGTATTTATTACAAAAAGCTTCCTGTGTATTTATTGTATTATGTATTGGAGTGAGGCTCGGGCTGCTGAATGTATGTGCTGAATGTGAGGGCTTATAAGCATTGCAGCGATTGCAAAGCCCTTTATGAAGGGTGAGTCATTTTATTCAAACTTTGGAACCTTTCTCTTGTTTTAAATGCAAGAAATATTCTAGGTGTCCACCTTCATTTTGATCTTCAGAAGTTTTACTCCATCATCTTTGGTTCTTATTTTTCTCTCTCATTTTTAACTGTTGCCCAAAATGACAATTCTATTTTTTTGCCTCAATAATCTCTTTCTATTAGAAGTGCAACTAGTATTTGGATCACCCTGTGCTTTTTCTGGATGACCTGAAGGTATTTCTTCATCGCTATTTTTTGATGTGGGCATTCCCCTCCATTTTCTCAGGTACCCCAATCCACAGCTCTGGGCTTGGTTGCTGCTTTTTTCAGTGATGGCAACCTCCAAAGTGACCTAAGGAACAGCTGTGTACTCTAAGGATCCCATTCCAGACTTCATACTGTAATGTACTGAGTCTTTACACAAACACCCCAGAGCCGGGAGAGCTATAAATTGTAGTCAGACCATTGTGCTTTTAATGTTTCTCAAAAACGTATAAAGTTTGTCTCCAGAAAGCCATAATGAAGGAAAGCAGATTGAAGCCAGGAAGTGTCTCGTTAGCATGTGATGGAAATGTTAATCAGCAGTCTTTAAGGAGGATGCAATTAATTCCCCACACCATGCTGGGTGAGGTTCCTGAGGGCAATCAGGCAGCAAAGGGCAGAGCAGTTGGAGAGGGAGGTGGGGAAAAGGTTATTTAGCTGAGGGAGAGGGGTTCCTTGATGCTCCCTTCCATTTAATGGTTATTGGAGTTGGCCTGGAGCAAGGACCTACCTGAAACCTGGCCTTGGTTCATGGAACCAGGTAAGTTGTGACATCATTTCTTTCCGCTTCCGGGGGTGCTCAGGTAGCAAAGCTGTACAACAGGTACTGATAAAACAGGTACATAGCTGGAAATCTCCTACTAAGGTTCTGCTGAGTACCTGGTCTTCCCTCTTCTTTTCCTTCCAAGTTCTCTTCCCTACTGTTCTTACACCTGTGTTTGGGGTTTGTGTGTGTTCTATCCTGCTCTCTGGGTCAGAGTCTCTGATGTAGCTTGAGGAATACAAATTAAACACCTGGTGCTGCACAAATAACAGCAATGATTGTCTGTGGCATTGACTCCTACCCCCATGGTGTGTTCCCTTAAGCTTTGATCCCAAGAAATTCCCAGCTCCCTCTGCCACAGGCAGAATGGTGCCTCTGAGGGCTGTGTGTGCCTCTGCAGGGAGCTTGGGCTGGAAGCTGCCATGTTTTTCCCTAAATGAGCTCCATTTCCATTTCTAATGCAATCAAAGCAGAGCTCCAACTTTTGTGCGGAAAATAGTCACTGTGTTTCACACATCCCTCTCTATGGAACCTCTTGTATTTTTCCAGTGCAAAGGTCTTTCCATCTGAATAGAAACTAAGGTTTGAGTTTATTTCCTTGGACTTGAGAACTTTTGTTAGCTGTGTTGGATTCAAATTTCTTCCATGTTACTGTGCTTTTCACACTCTGCCTGCGGCCTCAGTGTTATAACAGAAAAAACAGTCCTGGTCCCTGGGGATCTGTATTGACTATGACTCCTCCAACATCTGGGACTTTCCCACCCCAACAGATTTGCAAGCCCAGAGAGACTTTTTTTTACTGGCTAATTTTGCGGAAAATAATAAAACATGCAAATCAGCGAGACTGTAAACCAACCCCATTAAACCTCATTATTGTCAATTTGTGCGTGGTACCTGCGGCTTGTCGAAAGTTCTTGCCTGTGGTTAACCAGCAATTGTTGTTTATGTGTTTATGAGCTTGAGCCCAGCATATGCTTAATGGCTCTTCTGCCCATCTCTTTTACTGTGGTTTTCCTCACTGGTTTTGGAAGGCATCGTGGCCACAGCAGTCGCAAACTGTCTCTGCCCAGCAAGGGCTGCTGAAGGCTTCTGGCAAGAGGTGCCTTCAGTGGCAGGCTGTGAACTTTTGTCCTCCTCTCTCACACTGCTTTTGGCTGAAGATCTGCAAGGAGGAATAAAATGGAGAGGAAAAGGGCTATGACACCAAGTCCTGGCTCTGAGTGGGATCAAGGCCAGACCCATGAGACAGGGCTGGTAGATCCGAGCATGATCTGGGCAATAGGAGAAAATATTCCTGCTGTGAGGTTACTGTTCTCCCCATGGGAGAAGAAAAATTTGAGGGTTTTTTTTTAATATTCTAGTGCCTGAAATTATTTGATTGATGACTGTGGATGTTCCTCCCATAGAGGAACACATCCTTTAGGGATTGTTTGGGAGGACTGCGGATACCACTTCCTCAAGGTTATTTCCTGAAACCCCTGCTGAAGGTGTCAGCTGCATCTAGAGGAGTCTGAACCCCATGGTCTGGGGAGTTTATTTATTTAAGTCTCAGTGGGAAGAGATGGAATGAAGTTGAGTTACAAGCTGTAAAACCTGCCTGCAGAGGCACATGGCAGCACAAAGGGGCACATGGCGGCTCACAGAGGCTTGTCTCCACCACACCCTGGGGGGAGGAGGTGTCACACAGCAGACCCCTACGGAGAGGAGCCTGCCAGGAGCTGACAGACGGGTGAACAGCGAGTGATCATCCCATAGAAGGAAGTGTGTTGCTGATGTGGCAACGCGGGATAGGTCACGTAGTGAGGATTACCATGTAAGGAAATACTGTGCCTTGGGAAATTGTATAAAACCAGCTCATTCCTTTGAATAAATGATTCAGATTCCCTGGCAGTCTGGGTCTGTGCCTCAATCGCCGACAAGTCTCTGAGGAAGCTGGCATTTTTATCCCATGGATAATGAGACTGGGAAAAATTTGTGTTCCCACCAAATGTTATGTCTGTGATCAGAGGGAAAAATTCATAGTGGAGTTTTCCTGGAAGAACTGGTGTGCTTGGGCAGGGAAGGAGTCCAGGAGAAAAGGACCTGATGACACACAAGGCAGATCTGGGCACTGAGGTCTGAGTGTAGGTTTGTGATTTCTGACAGCTCTGATATTGGGAATTCCAGCAGAGTGGTGTTATGAATGGATGATGTGGCTTTAAATCAGTCCCTGCCTTTTGCCCAGGCCTCTGGCAGCAGGCAGCTGTGTTATTGAGGTGTCCAGCACCCCAAAACCCCACTCTCATTTGCAAGTTATTTAATAATGGCTGATTCAGTCTATTATAAAATGAATTATTTATTAATAGACACAAAGCTAACAGACAAAAGGCTTAAAACGACTATTACTGCACAGGGATAAGACAAAAGGGGATACTGGTATAATACATGCGGAGTTAAAGGTACCATTAAATTTACAGCTAGCTAAGAAATAGTAAAACTTAGGATCCAGTGTTTCTTACCACCAGTTCTTGAAGGGGTAGACATCGAATTCCTTTCCCTCAATCTCTGGAAAAGTAACCGCAAAAGTTCACGTCCAGACTTAAGGAGAGAAATCTCGCATGTTCCCAAGGAGTCTGTAAGAGACTTCTGCCTTTGTATTAATTTGTGTGGACAGAATTAACCATTCGTTACAGACATAAGAACCGTGTCTTTTGGTCACTGATGTTTATTTTCTTTTATCTCTTTCCACATCTGCTCTCATACCAAGATGTGTATTCAGGGCTTGGGCTCAGACTCTCAGGAGCCTGGAGGTGACCTCTTGCTGGGCTATTAATCTGGCCTGAGTTATCTCTTCCAGATGCCCCAGCCATGAGAGAGGGGGGATGTCCTGCCACAAGTGGCTGTCTCTTAACTGCCCTCTTTAGTGAGGGATGAGTGGCCCTCCCCTGGTGCACCCAGCCAAAACTGGGAAGCCTCTGCTGGAGCCAGCCCTCCATGGTCAGTGCAATATCTGCTCTTTTCTTAACCAGAAACCCAGCACTCCTGCTCATGTTTTAAACTGAATTAGTGAGAAATGCAAAGTATTACTTCAATGCCTACCTTTCTCTTATGGAGCTGGGGGAGTGTTACCTTTCCTGAGCTGGTGAAATAGACATATTCCATAACTCTTCAGGGAATTCATGTTACTAAGTTTAACATGTTGCTCTCAGTTCCACATCTTTTTGGTTTAACAAGCAATTGCAAACTCAAAATGATGAGCTTGGTTGCAAATGCTGCACCTCTCTTTGCAGTTTGGGGATGTGAGTTTCACTAATTAAAGTGGAAATATGTTTGAACCGAGCAGTGGAAAAATCAACCGCCAAATTAGCAGTGTGTAAGATTAAAAATGCTTTGGTGGGACCTCACCAGAGACCAGTGTAACCCCCAGCTCAAGAGGCTCTCTGGGAGAGCTGGTTTTGACCCCTTTGCATAATGTTTGTCCTTGGGAGGCTTGTGGTGGGGTCAGAGCATCATTCCTGGACTGGGCTGCAGGCAGAAACCTTTCTCTGGGGTCAGTGCAATGGGACTCCAGTGGGTCTGTGCAGAGCATCAGGTGCAGGTGGACAAAAATATGAAATTTCCGGCATGTCTTGCCAATATCTGAAGCCAATCCTGTTTTGGAGAGGTTGATTTTTCTTTGTCTTTGTCTTTGGAGAGATGTTCTGTGTGTCTGGGAACCCAGAGTTCCAGCTCCTCTCCCTGTTCCAGGATAGCTGATGATTTCTGTCAAAGATACTCCCAAAAAACACCCTCCTGGGCTTCCTTTCTGACCTTCCAATTCAATAGGTGCCTTCATCCCTCCCATCTGCAATGCAATCTGTGGCACGCTGGGAATAGTCTTTAAACCAGAGAAGTGGTGATTAGAAAAATCTCTCCCACAGTTATATTGGAAGATACCAAGGTTCAGGTGCTCCCTTTCTGCCAGTCCAGCTCCTCCTTTGGAGGACCGTTTTGCCCAGCAAGATGGAAAAATATTCCTCTATTGCCTTCCTTCTCCGAGTTTATTTTCTAATGTGTTTTTACCTTTTACATCCTTTTGTCCCTGCATGTTTTCAGGAGTACAGTATTTATTTTTAAGGAGTGCAGTATTTATTTATTTATTTAGGAGTGCAGTATATTTATTTTCCGTGCATCATGGAAATCTGCAGTAGTAGCATCAGGTTACTTGCTAGAATGGGCAGCAATAATCAAGAACAGATGTTTTGGATGAAGTTTAAAGGTTTTAATGAGCAGCTTATTAGGAACCAGCTTCTGGAACACATTTGTTGAGATTTTCTACTGTAATCCCAAGCAGTGCCTGGTGTTTTTCTGATCTCTAGAAAGTTCTCAGATTTGAAAGAACACTTGAGAGGCTATTTTTCGTTTCAATTTAAAAAAAACCAAGCAAACCTTTGCCTGAAGCTCCCTGTATTCTCTGTAGTAATGCTGGTTGTTGTGTGGTGCTGAATTTCACAGCTAAAGCCCACATTGCCTTTCTAAAGTGTTTTCCCATCTGTGAGTTCTTGTGGCTCCTTCCGTGTCCAGGTGCCAGAGCTGCTGGGAGCTCTTCTGTGTCACTTTTTCTGACCTTGAGCAATTTTGATGCTGAAGCTTATGGCCCCTTCCATCTCCCCACCCATCTGTATGCACTTCCATAGATAAAGAAATAATAAACCTCCACACCATTAAATTCAGGCAGCTGATGCATTTTAAATGCAGAAAATAGAAGCAATGGAAAGTCTTGCTAATTTTAATACTAATTTACACCAGAGGGAATAAGAAGTCTCTTAAATCAGATGCTGATTTTGTTTACTTAACTTCCTAGTCAGCACAATGACCTTTCATCCATGAGTAGGAACAGATTAGTGCAGAAGTTCTTTGTGGGAGACAGGAGAACTTACCTCAACCTGATACTGAATAATACCCAATTATATGTACTTTTTAACAGCTCTGCCTTCCTTCCTAGAAGGAAGCTTCAGATGAAATAACAAAATTATATGCCTTTTTATTTGCCACTTTACAAAATCCCTCCACGTAATGCAAAAAACCCTAACCACTAGTGTGTCTGATGTAGGATTTGCAATGCTCCCAGTTTTTGGTAAGAGGATAAGAAGCTTAATACTGTTTATCAGGGGAGGATAAAAGATTCCCTGTTCCCCTTGCTAGGAGGGGAATGGATTTTCATGTTTATCAACAATCGGGGAAAGGTGGGTGGGAGGGAGGTATTTGGATAACAAAGCTGTAAACACACCAAAAAAATTTCTTTCTGGTAGGTGAAAAGAATGGGAGTTCTTCCTATTTGGTAATGGGATAAGAGACATTCAGCATGCTCTTTGGTGAAATAAGGAGCTTACACTCCAGTGGAACTGCTTTTTTGGTATCAATACAGAGATCCAGAGGCCTCCCAAGCATTAGGAGGCAGCTGAGCAGCCACCTGGGGATTGGTGAAGGGAGCAGGGGGTGCTGGATGTGGCCACGGTGGAGAGGGACCAACCAACTGCAGTTCGTCGTGCTTGGACAGAGGTTTGCCGCTAGATGGAGAACTGGACAGTGAATCACGGTGATAGGAAAGGAAATGAGGGGTAGAGTCCAGATGTGCCTTTGGTCATCAGGAATGTGGTGTGGAGCTGGCCAGGGGGATGGCGCCTTGGACTTTGGGACATGCAGGCTTGAAAGGTACTTGTGAGAGAGAGAGAGGCATTCCCAGTGTCATCCCTTCTGCCACCTCTGTCCAGACCTCCAGGTCTACTCTCCAAGGAAAACCAAGCTGTTCATGCTCAGCCTGGGAGGTGGTGCAGAGGAAAAGCAGAACCCCAATCCACATTGTGCATTCCAAGGGATGCCTGTCCCCTCCTCTCTCTGGAGGCAGCGTTTCATGTCCTCAGCCCTGCTGTCATTGTCAGGTTGATGTATATTTAATAACCTTGGGTTATAATGACAGAAACCAAACACGTGCCAGGCATTTGTCACACAGTCAATGAATGAGACAATATGGCATCAGGCAGAGCATTGGATTCACTGGGCTGTGAAGGCAGCTACCCAAAACATCACCTTCAAGGGCTTGTTATGGAGAAAATTGAGTGAATAGGCTGGTCGGAGGAGGAGGAGGAGGAGGAGGAGGAGGAGGAAAGTGCCATGGCAGCCCCAACCCTCCTCAGTGCATCAGGTGCTGAGATGCTGCAGGGGCTGGGTGGGCATCAGGAGAGGTTAAAAGTGAAATATATTGAAACTCTAAATCTGTGGCACATATCTTGTTTAAAATATGTTGTCTGACAGATGGAGGTGTATTTTGGCTATAAATGGCTCTGCTGCAGCTGGCATGGTGGAGGGGTGACCTCCCAGCCAGTCCCTGCACTGCTAGTGTCACATGATGCCATGTCTCTGGCACTGGCTCACCTGAACGAGAGCAGAACCCAATTCCTCTCTCAGTTCTTTATTAAACCTCCCCCTGGAGTCATGGCTGCTGTTCCATCCACCTCTGCCAACTGGAGCATGTTCTGTGGGTCTCCTATCCCCCTGGGAGTTGTAGAAGGACCCAGGTCAAGGAAGCAGCAGTGGGGTTTTTGGGATCCCAAGATGTGACCCTGGGGCCAGCTCCTGCCTGCTCTGCAGAGGGACTTTACTATGAGCAGGTCCATGGCTGCATCAGTGAAGTTCCTGCAGCTCTGGCTCTCTAAAGCTACAAATGCAGGGCTTGTGAGGAAGATAATGTGAGTTTTTTACCCATTAATGCCACTCGAAAGGAAAAGAAGTTATCCAGCACACAGACCTTGCTCCAAACACGTAGTGCTGTGCAGATGGGAGCGTCCCATCTGTCCCTAAAACTTCCTCATTTTTGTGCTTTGTATCAATTTTACATCCTTGCCAGTCTGTGCTAGTGTGCCTGCGTCCAGATAAAACATCCCAGGAAAGTTCAGAGACAAACTGTGGGAGAAAAGAGATCTTTTCTTGACTTTCCTTTTTTTAATCAGTAGTTTGGGGTTTTTATTTTGCTTTGAGCAATGACTTTCAAGGTAACGGTGGCTCATTCTAAAAGAAAAATAGACTGCTATAATTTTTTTTTTAAAGTCGGTTTTCACATGCTTGTTAGTTTTTGGCAGCTTCACAGTCTGTCACTTAAATTAATTTTTCAGAGGTAGCAACTAATTGTCTTTGTTTTCTGGAGCCCCTGGGGCTCAGAACTGAGTGCTCTGCAAGCCGGAGCAACTTCCTTCTCCAACAAATTATGTTTAGGCTGACTTCTGACTTAGGCAAAAAGAAACTGTAGACACTTATCTCTGCAGTTTATGTGAAATAAAACTGGGCTTAAAAGAACTGTGGTGAAGGGGAGTGAACATGTCCTTAAGAAGAGAATTGTAAGCAAAATGTGGGATCTTATGCTAAACTGATTTTGCTCTGTGTGTCTGGCTGTGTGGCTCCTTACTGGTCCCAAATGGTGAAGTCCTGCTGCCAGGTGACTTGTCTGCCCCTTTGGAAGTTGCTTCTTCCCTTAGGAGCACAGGCTGAGGTGCAAAGGGAGGTTGGTTTGGAGCCAGCAGTAGCTAATCCTGTTACATTCTTGCCTCCTTCTTCCTGGATGAAGAGCTTGGGAGCCATCTGTCCATCCCCTGCACGGGTCACCGGGATTCCTCCCGAGAGAAATGTTCACTTCATCCTCTCTGTTGCAGCAGGGCCAAGAAACCAGCCCAGCCCAGGACCACCACTGCTGCAAGGCATGTGGCAGCCCTCAGTCCAAAGAAATAAATCCGTATCCATGGTTCTCTGCCTCCCACCTCACCCAGCTCCGGGGCTGGGGCTGCAGATGGGAAAGCTGGCAGGATGCTCCTTGGATCCAGATCCAGAGCTCAGCTCTTTTCAGATAAGAATTTAGTTTTCAGCTTCTCTCCAGTTGGGTACAGGCTGCAGATTCCTGCATTGCTTATCCTCCCCTTGACACGCCCTCCAGCTCTGAGGATAAGCTCCAAGCTTATCAAAGTTATCAGCAGGATCCAGCTGCCAGGCAGTGCTGGCATGGACTGGGGCTGTGCTTTGGCCTCTCCAAGGGATGTGGAGTGGAAGAGTGGGAATGCTCTGGGGGCTGGCAGCACATCAGGCACATCCACAGTGGCAGCAGAAACTCACATGCTGTTGAGGTGCATGAGTTGTTTTCCTTGTGGATATTGCCTTGGGAAGTGGTGGGGTTATTGGGTTTTTAGGGCTGTGGAAGTTGTTCCTTGGATCGAAGTGGGAGCAGAGGAAAAGGAGGGGACACATCTGCTCTGAGATTGGCTCTCTGCTGTTTCATAACGGAGTTTTAAGGTGAAATTCCCCAAATCTTTAGATTTTTGTCCCACACAGGGGCCTGAGGACGTGTGGTGGGTCTGTGCTGGTCTGCCAGGAGCTTGGTGAAGGTGGAAGGTGGGGAAGCTGCTGCCCCAGCCAAGACAGGGTGTGGGGGACATATCATATTATCTTTGATGGCAAGTAAGAGCAATATTTTGGTTTATTTGTTTTCCCCATCCACATACCCTTATGAGGGCTGTGGTTCAGCTGAGCCTCTGCACTTGCAGTGTGAGCAGCTGTGGGTCCAAACCTTCCACCCAAAATAAAACCCCATGACCCCCCTTAGCCAGACCTGCTGCCAGAGACGTTCCCCTGCCCTCCAGCAGCAGGGAAGTTCCCATATCCCCTTTCCAGATGAATCTTTCCCTCTGGAGCTTAACTCCAGCAAAGGAATGATTTGCTCTTACAGCCTGTTAATGAATTTCTGAAATAAGGATTTAATTACAGTCTGTCTAAATTAGAGTTGTCCTATCCTTTGAGATCCATCTTTTTGATTCTAATTAATTTTTAAAATGACTTTTAGAGTCTTCAGTAGAGATTCTAATTTATTTTACTCTAATATTATTTCTCTGATAAGCAAGTTAATTTTTAGATCAGAATCCACCTAATCTCAAATTTGTCACACAAACTCTGCTCTCTAAGATACTGTTTACAGCTTTTTGGAGATGACAGATCTTGATGCACAAATCATTCTTTCTTCCTTTTTTTCCTTTTTAACCACCTGAATGTGTGTGTTCAAAGGAGATTAATTGAAACCCTTCACTGTGCTATGTTTAGGAAAGATCCTTAACATTTTAGAATCAAAACGAAATATTAGTTATAAAGCTTCTCTAATTGCCCTTTTTCATGGAGAAAAATGCATGTCTAATTTGCTTTTTTAAAATAACATTTTCTTTATGGATATTTGCCTGAGTTTGACAGTTATTTAACTGGGTGTTTTTATTAACTCGTGTTCTCAGCACCAAGTGCAGTGGCAGCTGGGGAAAATTCAAATATCAGTTTTATGTTCTTATCAAAGCTGCCATCCCAGAGGCTGCAATAAACCCTGCAGCAAACTTCATTCTGGCTCCAGGGTTTGTCCTCATGGAGATTTGTCTTTGAACTCTGCTGGTAGCAGAGCTGACACAGACCCCATGGGGACATGAATGGGGAATCTGTGAGGGTCAGAGATCAGGGAAGGGCAGGGGTTATGAAGGGCTGGATCTGTCCTCATGGATGGTGTGTGGGGACCCAGCACTCCTGGGCAGAGGAAAGGAACGACTGGAGCAAAGTGCTGAGGAGACAGAGCAGCCTCTCCCTCATCGGCAGCATCTTCCTTTCTTTTTGTTTTTTCCTCTTTCCTGTGTTATTTCTTTTCCTCATTCCTGTGTTTGTGTTTTCTCTCTTTCCATGTGTCCTGGCTTGCAGTGTATTCTATTACCATCCTCATGAGCTGTTGAAACTAGGTGGGGCACTGTTTCCTGGCCTCCTCCCTCCAGACTATCCTCTGCTTAATGGGCTCATCAACACCTCATCATCCCATTGTGAGATGCTCCATCCACAAGGAGGAACCAAACATTCCATCCTGGATATAATCTGAGATTCCTAACACCACAGACAACCCTTTTCACTGGATTCCCAGAGGACAAGACAGAGACACAGCCATCACTGGACCTTCTGAGGAAGAGCAGACCCTTCTACCGCACCACTGCTTCAACAGAGCCACATCCACCACTTCAGGAGGACTGCAGGCACCATCTCATCGGACTGCTACTGCCACCCTGACTAACAGGGTGTCAGGTTGTATCCTGACTGTCAGTTTAAACCAGTGTTTTCTGCTTTTATTTTTTAAAATTTCCCTATTAAATCGTTATTCTGACTTGGTGCCTCCCACTGCTTTGTTTTCAAACTAGTACACCATGTTTGCGTTTTCTTTATAATTTGATGAAAGTTTAAAAATCTAGTAGCAAGGGACAGAGAAATAACCTGAAGTCTTACAATGTCACCAAAAATCTTTCAAGCAAAGCCCCAGAGAGTCCTGGACGTTTTTCTAGAGGCCTCAAGGGAACTTGGATTGTCCCACTGTGTCTCATTTGTGGAGACAGTGCTGAGTGTCTCTGGGGTACCTACACCCCTCCCTGGTGTCACTACAGACCATTTTTTGGCCCTGGCCCAAGCTGTGAGGCACCAGTGCACAAAGTGGACAGAGTCCCTTGGCTGTGCATCTGCTCTGTGTGTCCTGTAAGAACCAAACTCTCAAGCTTGTATTCAAGCTGTGAAAGAACTTCCCCAGTAATTTTGGACAATTTCATATTGTAGTTTGTTTGGGTTCTTAAGCTCCTTCTATTTGTATTTTTTAATTCCCACCTGTGTGGGGTATGGATCTTGGATTCTAAGAATCCCAGATGCTTAGCAGATGGTTAGCTAGAAAAAATAATCAAAGAGGCAGCAAAATTTTGTTCATGAGCTCCTATTTATTTCAATCTGGTGTTTTGCCTCACAACAAGACTAATAAGCAATTACTCTTGCATCTCAAATGCTTATGCAGTGTAAATGCATCTGTCAACCAGATTCAACATCATCAATAAAGCTGCCAAAGCTGTTCATAATTCAATGATATATGCTTTGAGCATCTTTTTTGAATATAATTTAAAGATTGCAGTCCTATGATTCTGACATTATTTCCTCTGTGTTTAAAATACCTCCAGCTGGAAGGATCCATGCCTGCATCACATAATCACCTCTGCCTGTGTGGACCATTGCAAACAGTGCCATTTGGCTTGTGTGAGGGTTTTACTTTCTGGCTGGGCTCTGACAGGGTTCCCATAAGGGCTGCTGGGGCTGAGGGAGTCTTTCTGGGGTTTGGAGTATTTCTCCCTCCTTTCTCTCCTGGTGAAATTCACCCCATGCAGAATTCCCTTGAAGTGCCACAGGCCTTATGGGCTGTGCATGAAGGGAACTCGTTAGGAGGGAAGTTGTGCTCTGCAGTGCCTGGGAGAATGTATCTTTTTCAGGCAAATGTTGTTAGGAAACAGGCTGACATGATAAACCTCTACCTGTATGTACACACATCTTAATGGCTTTTCTGGATTTCATCCCAGTTTGACAGAGATGTCCCAAATATATTTTCATTAATCACAGAGTGGTTTGGGTCGGAAAGGACCTTAAAGACCCTCCCATTCCAACCCTCTGCCATGGACAGAGACACCTTCCACTATCCCAGGTTACTCCAAGTCCCATCCATCCTGGCCTTGGACACTTCCAGGGATCCAGGGACAGCCACAGCTTCTCTGGCAAATTAATGTATATGAACAACTCACCTGCACTTGTGCAAGCTGTTACCTTTAAAGCCTTAGCTTTAAAATTATTTCAAACTAGAATCCAGCACAGGCAGCTCCTGGGGCCAGTGCCGGTGTGGCTGGGATTTACTGTGGAGCAGGGTTTGCTGGAAGGTTCCTGGGGTGCTCCTGCAACCCCTCCTGGGCTCTCCAGCTCCCTGAGGAGCTCAGGAGCCAATTCCACACCAGCTGGGATGGACCTGACTCTGCTTTCCTCCTGTGTCTGCCCATTGAAGGACAGAACCAGACTTTTGTCCCTGATAATGGGATTATTGTGTTTCCGGTTTCTCAGCTCTCTTCTTGGGTGTCTGTGTGCACAGTGCTGCTGTCACGGTGCTCTCCACTTGCAGTTTTCCAAGTGTGGTGCATGTGTTCTCCAGCTTGGAGTGGAGCTGCTAATCAGCTGCAGGAAGCGGATGCTCACTGAATTTTGGCTCCCTCTTATCGCTGCTACCAAATACGTGCAGACCCTCTTGGCCATAGGCTTTTACTGCTGCTCCAAGGAGGGATTAGCTGTTTTTTCCATCAGGATCACTTTTTGTGTGCCCAAGCCCTCTGTTCCCTGCACACACAGAGAATGTTAATGGGCTCTGCCTCTGTTTTTCAGCCACCTACTGGTGTGAGTTTCTCTTTCTCTTGGTTTGCTTTGTGCCTTATGTCAGAGTCAATGGAATACAGATTTCTGAGCAAAGAGAGATCCCAGTGATTTTTTAAACTTTTGTTTTTCTAAGTCTCTGCATGAATGAGATTCTGAGTCTATCAATGCAGGAAGCAATCCTGCACAGTTTAATTTCTCTGCTCTCTCAACTGTGTCAACTCCTGAAGGGAGAAAACAAAAAAAGGAAGAAAAAAAGTTAAAGCAACATGCTAGGAGTGGTAGTTCAAGGTTGCAAAAAAGGTAGTGTTTTAAAACTGAATCTTTGGAAAGGATACATCTTCATTGCCAGCCCTGTGCAGTTTCCCCTTTCCTAGAGATTTAGGAGTGAACAAATGTTAATCTTTTCCCACGTCGGCAGAAAACCATCCTGGCTGAGCTTTTTGCTGAAGTGAACATATTTTGTGCTAACGTCAATTCATTCCTTGTCCCTCAAGAACAAGCCAGACTCTCTTTGATCTGACTGACCTTACGCTGGGTTTTGGGTTCCTCATTCCCAGATTCTCCAAAAATTAAGTGCCTGCTGAGGAAAGCTGGAAAGCAGTCAGGTGGACTGGACCTTGAGCTCCCAGCACTGGGCTGGGTTTGGGGGTTGTTTTGGTGTGTTTCCCTGTTTTGAAAGCAGTTCCCATTGCTGTTGGAGATGAGTCCTCCTCTTTCTACATGTCCTTGTGTTCAAATCTGTCTTTTGGAGTCTTCAGTTAAAATAGACTAAAAATCCAAGTCTGCCAGAGCACCCTCTGCCTTGTTCTGTGAAACCAGTGAAGTTGAAGACTTTCAAAAACACCAGCTCCAAACCCTGAGTCTCAGTGTTCACCATGGGTCTCAGGAGAAATTGCAGGATCGCTTTGGATGCCGTATTTTACACATTGCATAATTTTACTCCATTTCATACTTTCCCAGCTAAGAAACTTTTTTTAAGACCATGGAACAAGTGAAAAGGTGAGGATGGCTTCCCTGTCCCAGCCAGCTCTGCTCAGCTGAGCTCTCAGCTGTTAAACCCAGCCTGGGTTTAAGGCCAAGAGGTACAAGGGGAAAAAAGATGGCAGAAAAATTTAAACCGCTTTATGAAGTATTTTACAGAAAAGTGATGTGGCATCTATAGACAAGTTAATGGTGTGGTATGAGGGGTTTATTGGTACTTGTGAGTGATGCAGTTGCCACATGAGCCAGTGTTAAAAAAACCCAAAAAACCTTTAATTGACACCATATCGCTCTGGTCTCCTGAGCCAAATTCCCCGGGGATGGAGCCAAACCAGGGTTCTGAGATGCTCCCCCAGCCACGTGCCTTACAAAAGTCAGGGTTTCAGTGGGCTCAGCAGGTCCCCACCCCATAATCTGTGCAGCTATAAAGCTTCGGGTTTGGACTGTTTCATTTTTGGATTTGTGCTCTTGCCCTCACAAAGTGGGGGTTCTTTGCTTTGAGGAGGAAAGCCTGGTTTCTGGAAAAATTCTATTTTCTAGAAATACCAAGTCAAGTGGGCTTGAAGGTTGCATCTTTGGTGGAGGAGCTGCAGCAACGGTGATGCCACATGATCCCCAAGGTGGTGGTCATACAATGCCAAGGGTGGCCACTGCTGCAGCACGGGGTGGCCCAGCCCTCTGAAAGGCAGAAGATGCATTTAGGCCATACAATAATTGAATGGTTTGGGTTGGAAGGGATCTTTAATCCCATCTCATTCCACCCCCCGCCATGTGCAGGGACACGTTCCACCAGACCAGGTTGCTCCAAGTCCCATCCAACCTGGCCTTAGACACTTCTGGGGATGGGGCAGCCACAGCTTCTGTGGGCATCCTGAGGCCAGAGAAAGGTCCAGGGTGCTCCCATCCATGCAGGAGATCATGGAGGGGACTGGTCAGACTCTACTCTGGGTCTGACTGAGGTTGTTGCTGGGTGTCCCAGCAGTTTGTCACTGCTGACAATCTCCAGCAGCAGCTGCAAAATCCTTCCTGAGAAATAGGGAAAACCAGCCCAGCACAGAGACCTCAGGACCCATGGGGAGCAGATCATCAGAAAGCTGCTCTGGCTGCGTAAAATTTTCATGCTGTTTCTCAGTTTTCCTGCGTCACAACACAGTGCAAGTTCTGCAGTTTGTGGAGGTTACCAGGCCAACACACTTAATATTGATCTTTCTCTCTGCATTATCATCAGCTGTAACTAAAAACAATCAAGGAGCGGGTGGGTGCAAGCCTGCATTCAGGCAGATAGAAATACAAATATTCTTCCTGCTCTTCAGCTTGAGTTGCATCAGACAGATTGGCTTTGGGGTGGAAGTTAGCCCTGTTTCTGCTTAAAGTCACATTTTTCCCGCAGAAGAGGTAGAAATCTCAGGTTTTGGGACTGTGTGTATTTGTGCCTTTGCATCAACACGAATCAATCAAGCCCCCATCAGTTGTTGTCCCCAGTTATCCTGAAAGCTGCTGATGGTGATGGAGCAAGACGGGTGTGGAAGATTAAACATGAGACAATCCATGCTGCATTTCCAACCACATGAGTCTTCAAAGTGACAATGTGGCATCTGCTGGGCTCAATAACTTGAACAGTGCTTTGAAACACCTCTGCTGTCCATGTTTGCCATTGTTATAAATTAATAGCTTTCTCCAAGTTATTTTAACTTATTACCCCACATGTGCACTGTGTGTGTTGCTCTGTTAGGGACAGCGAAATTACAACAGCGTGGTTCTGTTTTTCCTTAACCACCACTGCCTTGCTAGTTTTTCTCTTTCCTGCCTGGAGGAGTGTTTGAACAAAGCAACTTTTAAAATCACGATGTTTCTTTAATGCAACGTCTGGAGATAAGTTTATTGTGCTTTTACAGGATATAAGTAAATACATTTCTTAAATATATTCCTGTCCACAAAAAGAAAAATATCCTGCCGTGACTTTAGGCAAGCAGAGTATTGGTGGGGACTGTCAGAGCACTAGTGTGTGCCCCAGGTTGGACTAGAGTGTGTGGAAGGATGGTGGATCTCTGCATTTGTTCCATGCCTCGAGGGCAAGGAGAGAGCAGGGAGCAGCTGCCAGCGCCTGTGGTTGTGTCTGTTTGCCAAACAGTGCCTTTGGACCGCATTGTGGATTTCCCAGCAGGTGACACTTGGGGGAAATCACGAGCAAACGGGCTCAGATTGCGCTCAGGGGAAGCGGAGAACTTTCGCCGCCCATTTGCAGCGAGGTCGGCGCACAATGGAGCTACTTAATTTCGCATTGCACACTGCTGTAGAATGCGCGACTTGCTCTGGTGACTTGAGGAGAAGCAGGCTGGGGTTTTTCGCGTCTTTGATATAATTTTTCAAGGCTGCCAACATCCCTTGCTGCGCTGAGGGGCAGCACGGTCTAGCGCTGAGGGCTCGGGTCCCTGCCTGTGCCTTGGACCCTGAGGGAGCTGAGGGATGCTCACACCAGGTCGGGATGCAGCCGGGCCGGGAGGGCACGGGGTGAGCACCCCAAAAAGTGGTGCAGAGCCAGGCACAGGGGCAGGGCGAGATCTCTGAGTCCTGCCACCCCCAGGTATGGGAACAAAGCCTTAACAAAGTGCTGCTCCAGTGCGCTTCTCCCGCTGGACAGGAGGGATGCAGGGATGGGGCTGTTCCCGCAATTCCCGGTGTCTGTGAAGAACCAAGTCGCCTCCTCTAACCCCCAGAAAGTTTCTTTATGAAGACACCACCTTTAGGTAATATAAAGATTTTTTCCCTGTCAGCCAAGCCACACTGTGGAGGTGTGATGAGAGGCTCAGCCTCACCTCGTTCGTTCCTACAGCCCATATTCCCCCTGGAATCGCGGCTGAAGCTCTCGTATCCCTCCCTCCCCCTTCGCCGGGTGTGTGGGACACACACCAGCTCGCAGAGAGGTCTTCCGGGTTTTTTTACATCTTTAACTCTGCCCCGGTGGGTGCCCAAGCAGCTGCCAGGATCCATGTGTGGCTGGGCACATCCCTGGCACCAGCACAGGGGTTGGAAGAGGAGGGTGTGGAGCTGCAGCCTGAGCCCAGCCCAGGAATGGTGTGGGATGGGAGGAAACCCGACGCTGTGCTTTCCCGCGAACTCTGTCTCCACGCGGAGTTCCTTGCTCTGGGAAAGTACCATATTCCTTCATGCTGAGCAAAGAGGTGACTGTAAAGGGTGAGATGTGGCCTGCAGGCAGTTAAGATTTAAATTTTTCCACTTTTCTGAGTGCTAATACCATGATCACACTGTCTAAATAATGTCCATGCTCTGGCTGCTGTATTACCTGTCCTAAGCATGATTTACTGCTGCAATAGATTAGCTCCTAAGCCAAAGAATCAAAAATAATTGGCTTTATATCTTGGTCCCCGTCTTATCCTGTTCCTTTTTCCTTTCCACCTGTCCTCTCTCTCCCTCTTGCTCATTCTCTGACATTTTTTTCCCTTCTTAATTCCTTCTTAGGGGCCACTTTCTGATTCTTTTCCACTCCTCATGCTCTTGGGGTCAACAGACGTGGTTTCTTGTCCTCTGTTTTCTCTTCCAGATGTTTCAAGCTATGGCCTCAGGAGCAGTGTAGCCCCATGCTGGCTGTGTCCCACCCTGGGGGGCTGCAGGAGAAGCCCTTGCCCACAGGACGTGACAGAGGTGCCTCAGCAGAGGTTGGTGAGTGCATCACTGTCATAGGGGGATTTTAAATGGACTTTAAAATGAGCCACACGTCTGATTGCTCTGAAATACCCGATGGCCTCCAAGATGGCCTCCAAAATACTGCGGGGCAGGGGGCTGGGTGGGTTGATGGGCTGTGAATCTTCCGTGTCTTTTTTTCCTGTGTGTGTTTCTGCTTTATGTCTTTAACCTGAAGGGATTGACACCACACTTAGCAGCCTGTACCCTTACTTATGTCACCTGCCAGTGTCACCAACTCCTACCATGTCCCCACTGCGTAGCAAATCATCTGCTTCCAGCCAAGGAGTCGGGCATCCAGCCCTTCCAGGAGAAGGTAAAAGGGGGGTGGTGGGGGAGGATGGGGCAGTGTTGTGGTGGATTAACAAGGGCAGGTCTGGCAAAAAGGCTCGAAGCCTTGGTGAGTTGTGGCCTTTGGAGTTTGACCCAAAATGTGTAGCCCCATGATGTGTTCTGAAAGCTGTTGCGGCACAAGACGTGAACAGGAGTGGCTGATACAGGTTTTATTTGTCCCTAAAAGCAGGAAGTGTCCATGTTTGTGTGTGTGCATGTGTGAACAGCAAGAGGGAGGGACAGGGTAATCCTCCTCCTTGGAGCAGGGTTGGTTGATGCTGCCTTTGGGCTCACACAGAATCCTAGAACGATTGGGGGTGGAAGGGATCTTAAAGAACTTCTCATTCCACCCCCTACCATGGGCAGAGACACCTTCCACTAGCCTGCGTTGCTCCATCCAACCAGGCCTTGGATACTGTAACACCATCATTGCTGTATCCCACCGGCTCTGAGCAATCCCAGTAAGAACAGCTTGAAAAAGTGGAGGCTGTTTTTTTGTTTTCCTTTAAATAAATGGGCATTTTCTGTTTTCTAGGTTTGGTTTTTTTGGTTTGTTTCTGTTTTTGGGGATTTTTTTGAGCTGTTAGTGTTCATTTTGTGTGAGGACACGATGCTGTTCCTGTTTCAGAATGCACACAGTGGAGTGCAAAAATCAAGATTGCATCTCATGCATAATGCATGGCCCAGCAACCCGCTCGACAAATTACCCAAGTAGATTCCTCTGAATGGGCTGGGGAGAAGGAGGGGAAAAATATATTTGTAACAAGTATCTTTCTAAAGAACTGACAAGATAAACACATAAAAAATAGGCATGCAGAGATTTTTCTCTGGGGGTCAATTCAGAAATTAAAGATAAGGATGATGTGGCTGAAGAGCGTGAAGCAGCAGGTTGGGGATGAGGCAGGGGCAACTGCAGGTCCTGGAGCTCCTGGATAACAGGGGGGAGCCCAGAGCTGCCTGTGGAGGTGTCCGAGGGCTTGATTTGATGGGAACTTATTAGAGGAGTGACTTCCCATGGAGAGAGGTAGGAAAAGGGATTATTTCATTTATTTATCACTTTCAATGTGCCGGCTTTGCAGGGATGTGTTGCAGCTCTGTGCTGCTGTGTGACACTGGATTTTGTGCCACTTCTCTGGAAACAGAAGCCATAAAAATACAGATTTTATCTGTGGGGGGTCATTTTATGTGTGGAGGATGGCGAGGAGGAGAACAGAAAGGTGGGAATGGGTCACCAAAACCTTTCCTGTTTCTCTGGTGTCACCAGCCTAGGAACAGCCTTGGCTTCCCCCACTGCTGCCAGATGCTGCTTTGCAGCCTGGAGAAGACAAGGATGAGGCCTCCCTGCAAGAGGAGTTTTCTACAAACAGGCGCCAAAGTAAGTGACCACATTCCTTCCCTGTGCCCCTGCTAAGCCTGGATCATTCCCTGCAGGGAGAGGGAGCAGCCACTGCCCGTTCCCAGAGTGCTTCCCTCAGGAGCGAGCACTGTGGTGAAACCCAGGAGCTGAGCTGTGGGTTCAGGGTCAAACTTTGTGGCGGAGGAAAATGGCATTTTAGGAGCAGAGGCGGGTTGGTTTGGTTTTCCTTCACCCTAGAGGGTGAGGAGTCCATCACCGGGGCTATGCAGGCAGCAAAGAGGGGTTTGGTGGATGGGGCACCCTCAGGAGTCTGCTCCTCTGGAAGCCAAACCTGCTCAGTCTGGAAGCCAAACTTGTTGAAAAGGGTCAGAGGAAGGAATTTGCCTCCAGGGATGTAGAGAGACAGCCCCAAAACTTCAGCAAGCACTAAACTTGCTCATAATTTCACCCTGACAAATAATGCCCACGGCTCCTGGATCACTCTGATCCATGCAGGGTACAATTTGAGACTGGGCTTGGTTGGAGAGTTTTTTCTCATTTGAATGCTAACTCAGGCTCCAAATCTCATCTTATTCATGTCACTCACACTAATGAGCCCAGGCCCGATCCGGCAGGGTGTGTTTGGGTTTATTTCAGCTCCCTGCAGGCAGGAGCCGGGCAGGAGCCCAAACCCAGAGCAGCAGCCGCGGGTCCATGCTGAGCTCGGCTCTCCCGCGTCCCGCAACACTCCCAGAGCTGCGGCCACACAGCCCTGCCAGCACGACCTGCTCTTGCCATCTAGCGGCAAAATCACCCCGGGAAGGCTCAACACTGGACTGAGGAGCCAAGGACGAGGTCAAGAAGGGAAGGGGGGTAAGGGAGAAATGTATGGAGAGGGTTTGTACTATTCAAGCAGGTTCTTTCCAAGTTGTTACAGCCGTGAGGATGCCCTGCTGTGTGGGGTTGGTGCCACAGGTCTCAGCCTGCCAGTGGCATCCTCAGTGTGACATGGCTGTGCTTGGCTGTTTCCAACATCCAGAGGCCAAATACCCTCTGCCAGCAGCAGAACCCAGCGCTGGAGGTGCAAATCCCCCTGCACGGCCACCCAAGAGTGGCTGCTGGGGTTTAACACCAGGAGCAGCTTGGGCTCATTGGCAGTGGAGTGGTTTGATGCCACCCACAGCAAAGCCCTGACCTCCCTCCAGGTTCCTGCTCTCCCCCAATTCCACCCCTGCCTGTGCTAAGAAGGCTCTGGGCTCCAAGGAGCCGGTGTCCACAAGTGACCAGGGTCAGGTTTGGACTGTTTACACTTCGGGAATTTGGTACCAATACAGCTGCAGTGTGTTGCCACTTCCTTTTTATATTTCTTTTCCCATATTGTCGTTTTTGTGGAATTTGGGAGTGATGACAGGATTTACTTTTTGTTTCGTTCAGGAGTGTTTAAAATTAACACAAAATGTCAAGAGGGCACGCTCGTCTCTGCTCAGCTCTTTGGGCCAGGCTGGAATGGGAAAAGTTAACCCAAATTTCTCTATGATTCCACATGGAAGGTGGGGAGGGTCTGCCCTCTCCCCAAATCTCCCAGTGATCCCACAGCAGCCCTAGGAAGCCCACCCCTCTCCACCCCAGCAGACAGCACCCTGCAAATCCTCCCAAAAACAGAACGGGCAGCTTTAGCAGAAATTAAAATACCGCAAGATCCCGCTGCGTTTTTGTTTTTAAAAATGCCTGAATGCATTTGCATTGATTTATTTTTAACACAAGCAGCAACCTGTGAGCTTCGGGTGTTATTTCTGTGTTCCCTTTGGCAGAGGTGGGTCTTCAGTGGTAGGCACAGGCCCTGCTCTGCCTCCGGGGCACTAAATATTGCCTCTTCCCCACTGCACAGCTGCACACATTGTAGGGGGCTTAAAGAGCTGTGAAAAGCCTTGTCTTTGATTTTTTAACCCCTCCCCCCCCTTTTTTTTTCCCTTTAATCTCAGTTGGCCCTTAGCATCCTCTCTGAGAAAGACTTCAGCCTGTTCACTGCCTGTGAGCCTGGGGAATAAGCAGGAGGTTCAAGGTCACAGGTAATGACAGCAGTCTCCCCTCTCCCACTGGAGTACTCCTCCCTGAACCACTCCCTCAGCAATGTTTTCAATCACCTTGCCCACATAATGAAAGTACAGGCAGCAACTCACTAAGCAAATGAGCCCCTCCTATAATTCCCTTTGTTTATGCTGCTTATTTTTCTCCTGCATAATTATTTTAAAAGGAAAATTTGATTTTGTTTAATGGGAACAAAGTTTAACACTTTGTAAGCTTTGTCATCCACGGCCACCATCTGGTGAGCTTTTTTCCTGGATTTTTTTTTTCTAGTTCTTTTTAAATCAGCCCATTAAATTGTGTGTGGTTAAGAGGCACTTCTCATTAAGATGAAATACTTTGATCTCGTACGATCATCTGTTTTTTAAAAGTAATGATATCCTACATTTTTTTCTCCAAGTTAACCCAATCTCAGTGGTGAGACCTGCCCAGGTGTGAACTGGGTGCAGCAATTAAAGCCTATCAGAAGAAAAAAGGAATCAGGAAAAGATCTCTGAGAGGGCACAACGGGGATCATTAAGAAGTAAGTGGCAAATCATCTCAGGAAAGGGAAACATTTAACCTGGTTATTTATTTATTTTTAAATGCAGATGGTGTGGGGGGAATAAAAGGCTGCAAGAAGACCAAGAGTCATGGGAATGCTATATATAGCTGTACAGCTGTTTCCTTCAGGTGTTATAACTCAGAAACGTAGGATGATTAATTTTGAAAGTTGAAATGTATAGCAGATTCTGATTACATCTGAGTGTCTATAATTTAGCTACTTAGTAAAATTAACTCAACGTTTTTAGTGAGCTGTGAGGACAATAATGTGTGAAGAGACTGAAGAACAAGTTTGACTGCACGCTCTTCCCTTACCTCCCCCCTTTCCCAATTCGCGAAGTCTATTTTTAACTTTTCCCGTTTTCCTCGAATCCCGAGGAATATGTCTGGCTCCCCCCGCTGGCAGCCAAGGGCAGCGCCGCTCCGGGCTGAGCCTCTCCCGGGATGTGGCACAGGCAATTCCAGGAAAACTCACGGACGGGCTGCAGGTTGGGCTCTCTAGGGCACAGAACATTTCCCGGAGCACGACACCTCCAGGAAGCCTGTGGGACCCCCACTAAATCAGTTTGTGTATTTCAGAGAAGGCCTGTGCTGGGAAATTCCTTCCCTGTGAGGGTAGGGAGGCCCTGGCACAGGGTGCCCAGAGCAGCTGTGGCTGCCCCTGGATCCCTGGCAGTGCCCAAGGCTGGGCAGAACACGGCTTGGAGCAACCTGGGACAGTGGGAGGTGTCCCTGCCCATGGCAGGGGGTGGAATGGGATAGTGTTTAAGGTCCTTTCCAACCCTGCAACCCCCATGTGCTGTGCAGGGAACGGTCCCAGCTCCAGGGGTGGAAGTTTCAGCTCTCCCCATAGCCCCGCCTCAGAGCACAAACTCAGAGCTTTGTGGAAGCCCATTACAAAAGGGCAAAATCCAAGGACCAATATAAGCCCAATCCCATACTAAGATCTCCCACCCCCAGTGCTTGGATGCCAAGGGCAAATTTTCTTTTACAATGGGGATGTCATCAGCTTGAGGGGGAAAAAACATCGCATTTTGTGTGAAATCAGTTCAATAAAGACATGCTTGCACCACAAACTCTGCTTTTGTAACCAAAAATCACTTCAAATTACGGCCTTGTTAGTGTTAAACAGAACTGTTTTCCCAGTTCACTTTGTGTCACTCAGGAAATAAATGATCTCATGTGGCTGCTTTGGTCACTAATGCCCAAAGTCTGAGGTTTTAAACAAAATAACACCAACACATTTGTGATTATTTTTCACTTTAATTGTCTGATTCTAAATAACATTTTCAGACACAGCATCAATCTAAGTACCTAACACAAAGCCCAGCATCAGGCAGCTTCCAGAGGAACCTTCCAGAGATGGTTAAAATGCTTTAAAATATTTAACATTTTTCACATCACTACAAAACAATGACAACTGGCATTGTATTTTTTTTAACCTACATTATTTTAGCAGGAAAGAAACAGTGGAAGGTAGATCACATTCTTGATTCTTTCAGGACTTGTTTGACTACAACAACAAATAGTTTTATAACATGACAGGTACAAATAAAAAATTTCAAATATGCCAACTTTAAAAAAATCTGGATTTTTCCTCAAGATCTGCAGTACCTTGCATCTGTAATAAATATAAAAAAACATCTTTACATTACAGAAAATGTTAAATAAGTTATTTACCAAAAGGTGTCTTTTTTTGTCCTTTTTTTTTGGTCAAAGGCTGATTCCATTAAAGGAGCTGAACAAACATTTTTTACATCAATAAGTAGTAAGGCAGCACGAAGCAAACAACACTAACAAAACCAGTCTCTGTTAGCAGAACTTTGTCCTTCAGAGAATCCTTTTTTTGCTGGTGTAGAAAGGTGAGTTTTGATTCTCAGCTGGTGGAACCTGGTTAGAAAAGCAATAATTATTATTATTGTACAGTACCTCAATGCCCCCAGTTTGTCCCTACCCCATCCTGCTGCACAAGGATGTGCAAAGAGGAGCTCCTGTGTTCATCAGATCTTCAAATTAAAGTGGCAAGTTCTCTGTAAGCAGAAAGATTGTTTTATGCCATCACTTTCTAGCTCAGATAGGGATAAGAACAGCACAGCAGCTGCAGAGGGAAGTGTTGACGCTGATGGGGTTGACAGAGAAGGGATTCATAGAAAAGGTTAGAGGAAAATTTAAGGAGGGGCTGGGAATTGTACAATTATTCAGAGTGGACGAGTGTGAGGAGAAGGATGGGATTTTGGAGTCAGGGAATGTATTACATCCTTCTGGGAGTAAAGTCTGAACCTTCTGGGAGAAATCAAATCTGAGCAGTGATTACTTAAACTCTCACAGTGATTGAACACCCTGCACCAGCAGAGAGCTGGTTCCAAAAGCTTCTCCTGTTGGGTCTATGGTTAAAAAATAAAAGCACCACCAGTGAGTGACTAACACAGGCCCCAGCTTTAAATAAGGGTGTCTGTGTGAACTTGTGTACCAGGCAGGTTATCAGGCTGTGGTCTCCTGGAAATGAACTGCTGGAAGATGATGACAGACATGAATATTAATCTAGGGAAAGCATCAGGAAGGAGAGGGTTTAGCTGTTTATGCGGTCAGTCATAAAACTTAATTCAGCCATCAAACACAGCAGGCTATTTATCACACTAAACTGCTGTCACCCAGACTTGATTAGGTAGCAAACCTAAAGCAAATCAGACTAATTCTGCAAAATACTCCTGACACAGCACTGTGTATTTCTGACTAGCATAGACCAAGGAATTCAATAGAAGCAAAAATTTTACTTACTTCCAGATTTCCTCTAGCCTTCTTCAAAACATCATGTGTTAAAACCACTGGAAAGAAAGAGGAGATTAAAAAGAATTCTGCAAGTCTTTCTGAATTCCCTGTATTTGTCTTATGACCAAATATGAAATAATGTCTGAGCAGCAGGCTTCCCTCAGGACTGCAGGTCCAGAGCAGTGCCACCCCTGGAATGTCATTTCCGGCTCCTGGCCTGTGTTCCACAATCTGCTTTTCAAACCTAAGCATCTTGGAAGTGTTTCGGAAGTTTTTCTGCCATGTGAAACAGGCAAAGCTCAGCACTGCATGTACCACCCCAGATACACCCAGCCCCTACCACCTTCATTGCCGGCTTCCCTCCATCTAAGTAATACAGGAAGATTTTCTGTTAATTTTAAGGGGAGAGGGTGCATGGTCTAATGTTGGAACCCTGAATTCTGAGAATTTCATTCTTTCACTTCTGACAAGCAATGATCCTCAAAAGCACACTCCATTCCTCTGTGGGATTCGTAAGGAATTGTGAAAGATCTGAAGAGACATTTTTTGGTACTGGCCAATTGTCTACCAGTAAACTGACCAAGCAGGTTGAGAATGGCTTTTCTGGACTCGAGTAAGTCAAACAAATGGTATCTAAGCCTGAGGCATTGGCTAAGGTCACCCAAACACTGGTTTTTGGTTGACTCACGGGCATGATCGCTTTACTTAGGGCAAACAATGAAATGATAACACACAAGTATGATACCTGATTTAATTTCATGCTTTTCTTTGGTTTCTTTTCTCAGTCTCGTTCTGAGAAACTCTAGTTTGATCCTTTACGTATCCTGCTTGGGCTGGGGAGGGCAGTTAGGAGGGGGAGAAGAGGGCAGATGGCAAAAGAAGTCAGCCAGATCCTCCAGCAGTTCAAGGACAAAGCAACCTCTCTGTGCCATGGGGAAATCAAAAACCAGTGGCCTGCTCTGAAAGGTTCTAGGTTTTCTCCATTCATCCATGCCCAGCCTGTCTCTGCGGGGCCAGCAGGAGACCTGGGAATGGAGGAGGGGGTGTTTCCAAACAAAAGAGGTATTTAGAAAGGTTAAATATGTGAGTCACTAATCAGTGTCACCTCTGTAACTGCTAAAATGCACCACTCACAAGCACCAATTTGATATTCTGGTCTCAAAAATAAACAATTTAGCCATAATAAAGATTTTTCATTACAACAACAAGAAGCCAACAACTCCAAGGGTAGAGCTGTCATGAGATAATTACACCCTTGGCAGATTACTGCAATTTGGCACTGCACTGTTCCATGCTCAGAGGTTCAGACGAGGTTTATAAGCAATGTGCTCTCTCGCCAGAGAGAGCACACAGAAGACTCTGAGCCACAAGAATGTTCCAGTCTCTGCCTCTAAATATATTTAGGAATGTTCAGCTAAATAACAGAGAGAATCTGAATATCCTCAGTGGAGCAGGCAGGTAACAGGATGTGTGGTGCAGAATGAAGGCAGGCAAGGTCACCTACTGCAGTGCTTTTCCTTTCTTGCTAGCAAAAGGAGGAGGGAAAACTCTCAAAACCAAGTGTAAGCATCCTGATAAAATCCAGCAGCTTCAGGTGATCCCCCAGTTTTGTTGTATGCTTGGCCAGGAGTTTGTGTACAGATGCAAATTAGAAACATTTCTGAAATTGCTCTTTTAAGACAAAGGCAACTCAACATCCATGATTCCCATAATCAATGAAACTTAGAGAAAATCACATCCAGGTCTTTTTGTGTGGCAGAGTGCTCTCTGCTCATAAGAGCTCTGCTAGTAAATTCATTCCACTTGGAAAACTAGATTTTTCTAAATCAAAAATATTAAATTCAGCCCATGAAGAGAATTTTGGAAGCTGTGCCACTGCTGGCACAGCTGCTGCTCTCCAGGCAGATATTTGCATTACAGAGATTTCAGAAAATGCAGGTTTCAGTTTCTCAGCACCACATTCAGAGGGAGTTTAATGCCCTGAAAAAAAGTGAGCAATTTAAGGGAACAGGCGCTGTTTGCTTTTGGGAAGTGTGGGTGGGTAGGTGGGGTGGCTCAGGGATAACATTCTGGCAGTAAGGGTAAAATCTCTGTTGATTTATAACCAGCCTAGCTCTGAAATTAGCCAGTGTGTCTGAGATGACACTGGAACTGGACAAACTAGACCAGTGAATCTACCCCAGGGATATTATTTGGAAAGCGGTAATAGAACAGCTTTGATTTTTACATGACAACCCCAAACTGAGCTATTTGGCATTACAAGCTGAACAAAACATAATTTATGATTTAATACAAGTAATCTATACACATATAATATAGCAATTTTGAAAGAAATGACCAAACACCAGCCCATAAATGCTCGAAACAACAAAAATCTGCAGGCAGAAGATATATGGGCCTTAGATATAAAAATTACAGGCTATGGAGCAAAATAACATTTATCACTCCACATTGCATTTAACTGACTTGAGTAACATATAATATTATGGATATTTTTATAACTTTGTATGGTGTGGAAAAATTTCCAGTCTAGATTAATTACTGATACCACAAGTGCCACTCCAGCAAAGACTAATGAGCCATTCAGTCCCACCACTTCAGAGAAGGTAAGAACAGATTTTTTGAAAAAATTTTTTTACAGAAGAAAATTAACTCCTCCTCCCACAATACACATATTGCTGTAGCATGAAGGTAGAGGGGAATTCCATTCAGATCTCTTCTGGTGAGTGATTAAAGTCTAAAGCAGCAGAGATGGGTGTCTTCAAACAGACACCTGGCTTAACGCAGCTACAATACCACCTATGTCCCACTTGTTTTCATGTTTCCAGATAATTTTCTAGACCTGGGCCACTAAGGGTAAAATATAAGTAGGGCACAGCATGCCCTCATTTTTCTTAAAAAAATTACTCATAGCAAGCTTTTGTTTCCCTTGCTCTGAGCTTGTTCTCCTGCACTTCTTAGTCTGGTGCACTGCACTGACAGAGCTCCTTTCCAGGCAGCACCTCAGAAAATGTAAAAGCCTAATTCCGCATTTATTAAGACTGAGGCAAAATCACAATTTTGTCAATGTTAAAAACTTTGGCTGAAAATGTTTACAGCAAACAGTAACTTTGCCTCTGTCCAGAACTGTTGTAAAATAGAAAAAAGAGCATCCAAAATGGAATAACCCAAGTAGGAATTAGTGGCAGCTGCATGGATTGATACATTATCAGTGGTTTGTGTAAAACCATGAACAGCTTCCCATGATATTCTCTTCCGCGTTTTGTACTTTGGGCAACTTCCATCCACTGGAATGAGGCTCCATCAGCTCAGCAGAGCCTGAGCCTGTTTGTCACAGCTGGAGCACACAAGGGAACACCAATTTTAAAGGTAGCCACAGTCTACGAGAATAAAATCAGAATCATTATTAAAGCACACACTCACACTGGTCAATGATAACTTTCTCCATGTTTTCCTTCAGCTGGTTTGTGCAGTGCAGGCGTTTCACTGTGCTGTGCAACTTCTTTTCTTGCTCAGACAGTTTCTTACGTAACCTAAATATTTCTGCCTTCATTCCTTCATCCTAAATTGAGAGAAAAAAGTAAGATACTAAACTACTAGCTAAAACTACTTTCCACATTGGGAATTGCTCAATACTTTTGTACAAGTACCCTCAAGCTTCCTTGGAGCACCAACAACTTAAAGGAGTGAAGGACCACCACTGAGTCCTGTCCTTCTTCCTTCACATGCCCCATGAACACGAGATTCTATGATACAAGTCTTAGCTGGATTTTAGTGCAAGTAATTTTTCTATTAGACTGAGGAAAGTCTATTAGACTGGTGCCTATTTTTGCTTCTAAACTAGAAAAGATAAGGAAGGCCAGTGCCACAGGATCAGTGTCCTGTCTGCCAGGTTCAGAATTCCAGCTTTCTCCTTGTGTTCTGTTAATGGCTGATGCTGCCTTTATCAAAGGGCTAAAAGGCCCTGGGACAGTTTAACTGCAAAATTATTTGACAGTACCATTATTAAGGTTCAGTTTTCACCACCAATCCAAACAAAGTTCTGGTCAGTGAATCTACCCCAGGGATTCTAAAACAGGACTGCGAGAAGCCCTGGCACATCAGCCAGTGTCACTGATTTAGGTCCCTGTGCAGATTTAAGCTTCAACATTTTTTCCTTGTTGTGCCACTTGTTAAGTAATAAAACTTCTGGAATTTGCCCCCTCTATTTATCTCTGCAGAAAAACTGATTATTCACAACTCTTGTGGAGCTGCAGAGAAGGCACTGAATACTCAGTGTATTTTAGAATCTAAACTTCAAGAGAGAGATTCTTTCATATTCTGCATTTAAGACATCAGAAGCAATCTAATATCCTTAAGATCCAGCCATGTTGAATAAGAAACTCTAGAAAAGATTCTATTAGTCTCTAATTAGAAGCATCCTGGGAATTCAGATCCCCACACACATTAAGATCAGACTTTCAGAAGTGACTGATCCAAATCAAGGTTCAGATCAGTGTGACAGGAAAGCAGGAGATGAATCCTCCACATCCTGAAAGCCCTGTGTGGGGGAGATATGCTCAGTCACTGCAATCCAGGCCAACGCAGAGCTGTCTGTATGGAATACACACATGAGGATAAAAATGGAAGTATACACTCTTGCCAAGACATCCCAAATCTGGAGCTGAAACATTTAGTGAATGTATCAGACAGCAAACTTCACTCCCACTGCTTTTGTGATTTTATATATTTAAGGATGCTACAAAATATCACCAAAAATGTTATGAAATTATATATAAAATGTTTGTTTTCCCACAGTTTGAGGGCTTTTTCTCAGGAATATCCTGCTCCCCTTATATATACAAAAACCTCAGTGAAATCACTTTAGATTTATTTTAAAGCCAAGGTTTGAAACAGTTTCATTGTTGAGTGGTGGCATTCTGACAGCAGAGGTATTTCATTCCTCATTTAGTTTACTTTTATTCATTTGCATAGTGCAATCCTTGTTAGTTAAAGTGTTATAAAAATTGTCTTGGGGTTTTGTAACACTTTTACAAAAGCTTCTTCTTTTACAGCTCTGGCATCAACAACGTAAAAGAAAAAGCTGAGATTACATCAAAGTTGCTGATGTTTCTCTTCTTACCAATACACACATAATCAAATTGAATTTGGTTCAAATAATAGGGACCCCAAACCTTTTCTTGTCGAGGTGGAGCATTTGCCACTTGCCTGAATCTCATGTAACAGGATGAGACACTACATCTTTATTACAAAGTATGCTGTAAATTAACACCTGGCCATACGACATGATCAGGACATACTCAGCCTTACCCTAAATCCATGTGTCCAGAGACTGGGGTCATGATTTTCCAAAGATTTTCCCAAATGACACATCTGTAACTGGTGCATCTTCTTTGAGATGTTCCCAGAGTCCAACAAACCACCCCAAACCCCCAACCCAACCAACAATGCCCAGATGAAGCCCAGCAGTACCTGAGTGCCCTGAGCAGTACCATGAGCAGCTTTCAGGGGAAGAGAAACTCTCCAGAGAAGCTTCAGTGAACGTGCAGCCTCTTCTAAAATCTGCTGTACCATGTGAGTGTTTGTGGAAAAGCCATGCAGGGATGCCTGTTCTGGTACCTGTATCACAGGATTAGAGACATTTTATATTTTATAGTTAAAACATTATGAAAATGTAATCTTAATTAATGGGTTTAATCCAGCTGGTGTGATTTCATATTTAAGATAATGTACACAGCCACTGTGTGTCATAAAAACTAATTTGATCGTTAACAAAGGCTGCTGAATTATGTATTATCTGGGAATTTCAGGGAGGGAGGGGATTTATCCTAATCAATAATCACGATTAACAATAGATTATATTTACTAGATTTGCTATGCCACATGGTAACAGTTGGCAACTCTCTTCTTTCTTCATTTGCATTTTGTGTCATGTTATTTGAAAGTCAATGATTACAGACATCAATTTAAGCAATATCGCTGTTTCTTCCTTCGCAAACCCTTTAAACTGTTCCATTTAATAAAATAACTATCAAGATACACACAAAATGTTTTCCTCTGCTGACAGATAAGAAAGCCAGATTGAAAGAATTGCATAAATGTGAAATAAAGGAGGGAAAGAATGTGATGGGAGCAAATGAATTACCAAAGCAACGCTGCTACAGAAGGGGGAAGGGTAATGAAAGAAAAGCATTTGCAGTTCCTGCCCCATGCAGGATACAATCTGAATATTTATTTAGAATTGTTATCTAACCAGAATCCTCCTGTCACATAAAATATCCCATTTGCTAAGTAGTCTGAAACTTCAGTGATGTAAAGCTTGATAGGAAAGTGCAAATTGTGAAACTTACTGCTTTTATCTTTACACCAGCAAAACAAGTTAAAAACTTAGAGAGACTACTTTTTCAGTCATTATCAGTATGTTAACTAGGTCATTGGGAAATATATGATACTTCAGAGAGTCTTAAATGTCATTCAGGCATCATTTGACTGTGTGAGCACACATGTGATACCACAAAAAGAATTTCAGAATTGTTGCAGACTGCACCTTCAACAGCTTCACTAATTAAAACTGCAAAAATAAGTGGCATAAACTTATCCCTGCAGTTAAGACCTTCTGTTTTCTAAAGAGCAACAAGCATGGCTTTTTACAACATTTATATTATCATAAAATCATAAGGGTGAAAAGGACCTTCACTAGACACTCAGTTTCCTTTCCCTCTCCAAGGCAGGAAATCATTACATGGAATTTTTTAAACATTGGCATAATCTATCCTTAAAATTCTCTCCAGCCAGTATCTCTGAGCACCCTCCATGGCAGTGGTTCATTAATTTACCACTAGCTGCTGTTTTCCATGCCTGATCCAAGCCCTTCCTGTTGGGGTTTAAGTTTCTTAGTTACTAAATGCCACAGATGTGCACAGATTGTTCCTTCCCTCTAATTGAAGCTTGTGGGCAAATTTGTCTTTTCAAACCACCCCAAATATGCCATCATTAACTGTGTCCAAAAATTAATACTACATAACAGAATATTGGCAGAAGTAAACACTAGCCAGTTCTCCTTATTCTAGACAAAAAACACTGATGTTACTCAAGACAAAATAAACATTTCATTGGTTTAAGCATCCTTGAGACTGCAGCAAGAGCACCATGAGTTGCTAACACTGTCAGAGAATGAAGAAAGGATGATACACTGAGTCCTAGAAGACAGTATTTGATCATTAATGAGATATTCAAGTTTCTGGACTAGCTTATGATATTGCTAAAATGTTCAACTGATAACCAGCAAGTGGAAAAATATAAAAAATCTTCCTTGAAATATGAATGTAATATGAAACAAGCCTCATCAGCATACATCAATCTTTAATATACAGTTATAACCTGGTGTTACTAAAAGGCTGAATTCAACGAAGTGGAGAACTTTATCAGCTCTGATTCACATTTCTTTTAATTGTCTCGTATTTCCTGGGTTTATCTCAAGCCTTCATTATATGAAAATCAAAATTATTTTTATCCTTAGGTTACTTTTACAAACCTCTCGTTTAAACCCCTTCTGAAGCATTTTAGATTTTTACCTGGGGTTTTCTGCTGCTGCTTTTGTTTGGCTTTTTTATCATTTCCAGCACAACAAACACCGATTTCCATAGGAAAACCAAGCAGTTTTACCTCATTTCAAGCCAAAACTGAAAGTGAGATTGCTTAAAGGACTAGAATTAACTAACTCAGAATCACACTGAGTCCATCTAGATGATGATGATGGCTGTGCCAAGCTAGAGGTGTCCTGAGTTACTCAGTCAGTTCTTCCCTTTGCAACATTTTGTGCCCCTGGGTAAAATCCACCCTCCTTTACAGGATTTCAGCACTCACCTTTACTCCACGCTCCTGCAGCTTGGTCCCAGTGACCTCCCTGAGAGCAATCTCCATGTCTGCCAGCACCTGCTGCCCCTCTGAGATCTGTTTCCTCAGGGCATCGTAGTCCTCGATGAGGCCCAGGACATGCCGCCCGTTCCTGTCCGCCCACATCCGATGGCCGGGCACTAGGCGTGGGGTGCATGTCTTGCTGGAGCCCGAGGTGCTGCTGCACAGGGAGGCACTGTCCACATCATCCTTAGGGGCTGGCTGAGTACCTGGGACAGAAAAACTGGGTCATTTTTTTATCCTCAAACAAAAGATTAATTTACACTCTACTTCTCTTAAACAGCCAGTCTGGGCGTACCTGGTTTCCCCACTGAAATCCAGCATCCGTTCTGCTGCTTCTGCAGCTCACAAATATTTCTCCTGGCAACAGGGCAGTTGCAGAGATTTTCTACATATAAAAGGGGAGAAGGAAAACTGTATTTTTAGAGGTTTTCATGCCTTTTAAAAACAAACCCTCCCAGCTCTTCTGTTCCTCTTATTGCTGATGCTACACTTGGACTCTGGAAGCAGGGAAAACCAGCTAATTTTTCTAGTACCATTCCATGGATCTTCCAGTATTTACCTACTTTTATACTTGATCACCTATGCAAATTCAAGGTATCTCCCAAAATCAAGCCATAGTTAAAAAATCTAAACTGCACCCTGATGAACATATTTTAACTAACAAATGTAAGCTTCCCATTAACTCCACAAGAAGTAGGACACTTTCACAGCGTACCAGACTAAAGATTGTCTTTACATTCCTCCCCTTCAGAACTTCCAAAATCCCTAAGCACCTATGAGAAAAGCACATCTAAAAAATTCAGCTGCTGACACTCCAAGGAATCTTTCTGGTCCATGTGATTTTATCTGGATGTATGGAAAGCTGTTACTGTGCAGAGCACTTTAAGGAGGAAGATTCTCGTGCCCTCTGTATCCCGTGTACATAAATATTGGAACAATAACCTAACCCTGGGTATAAACATTACACTTTCCTTCATTTGCTAAAACAGCATCACTTAACAGTGATTGAAATAAAGGTAAAATATTCCTCAAGGGCAAAGAGGGGACAACTGATTTATCCAGAGCCCATTCAGTGCACTTATTGATCGTTCTTGAGTAATACACACTCACCCTTAGCAAACACTATAGAGCTCAGCAGTGAAAAAAGAACCTCCCAGGTAAGCAAAATTTATGACAATTTATTGCAGGCATCCTCCCATCCCAGAGACTCTGCAAATGCTTTGTTTGGATGCAAAGGAAGCGCCAGCTGGAGGCTCTAGGACAGTGCAATGCGCACTTCACATGCCAGCTCTAACAGCAGAAGGATTTGAGGACAGCTGATGTTGTTCAACGCTGTAAGAGCGTCTTTAAAGAATGAGGCACAGGTTCTCCAGTACCCCAAAAGCACACAGAGCACAGTACCATCCACTCCTGCACAGTGCTGAGAGCCTGGCTTGAACAGACAGTTGATATTAACAGCTGACACTGGTCCCACTTCCTCTCTCTTCCCTTTGGAAAGCTGTTCTTCTAATTTTTCATGCAAAGACTTATTGGTGTCTATGCTTCTCTCCAGCTGCACTCGCAGGCTCTGGATTTCAGTCAACAGTTCATGTAAATCAAGTGGATTATTCTGATCTTTCTGGAATTCTTCTGAGGCATCACATCTGGGATCTGAGACAATTTCAAAAGAAACATTCAAACATCCTTAACAATTAAAATAATATTACCTACTAGAATGCTCAGCAAGTAAGTTATAGCCAGTGTTATCCTCAATATTAAGAATTAACTACAAACAGCATTAAGATAACGGTTTGACAAAAAAGCATGTCTTAATTGCTTCTACCCTTGAAAGATTCAAAGAGCTAAAAATTGTTTTCTACTTTGTCCATGAAAGCTATTATGTCTCATGCCAAAAGACAAAAAATGAGATAAAAGGAGAATGAAGAGGACTTAAAAAATGTGAAGAGCAGTAATTCACAATCTGGGGAAAGGAAAAGGAATGGGGAATATCAAAGTGTGGAGGAGGGATGGAGTAGAACTGGGAGTTTAATTTTATACACAGATGGAAAAAGAAAACAGTGATCACCTGGCAACCGGAGGAACAAACCTGAACCTGAGAAAAGCAAGGGCTGTGTTTGCCTTCTCACAGAAAGAGATCAGTACACAAACAACTCCATGCATTCTTTCCTGCTGAAAACCAACTGTTGAGGGTGTTCTCCAGAAAGTGGGAAGGGGCTCAGCCGCATGAAGAGGGTGCTGCTACTCTCTAATGACATCAGGAGTTCTGTAAGGAGAATCCCTTCCACCCCTGAGCCAACTCTGCCATAAAGCCTCGTGCCAACAGGGCTCTTCTGCTGCAGCCAGGCAGGAAAACCACTGGCAGCAGGGCATAACACTTGGAGCAGCAGGGAGAAAAAAATCAACTTTCTAAGAACTTCCAGTGGGAAATTTGCTGGATGTGCTAAGGGCTTTTCAGCAATGAACAGCATTCCACTCTTTCACCTCAGCATACCAACAGCTGCGTGGTGGCGCAGCTTCCTTCCAAAGGGTAGGAAGAACTCAGGTGAGCTCCAGTCCTCCTCTCACCTTTACTGACAGCAAAGTGGACAGGAAATTATTAAACACCTCATTCAGAAAGCAGTGCCAGCACTTCTGCCAGCCCCAGGGAGAAGCCTCTCCCCTCACCTTCAGCCAAGAGAAAGCACAAGCTACCTGAGTAAGCAGGAAGCTTACTTACTTGCTGTGAGGACGCAGCGGCGGGATTTTACATGACAAGTAAGTATCTAAGATCCCCAGGAAACTCATCCAGCCTGAGCCACTAAGTCTTCAATTCTGGTTTTTAGATTAGCTAAAAAGATAAAGGAAACTTGGGGGTGTCTAGTCAACATCTGACACATCTCAGACTTGCAGTTACCCCAAGTAAAAAGCATTTGAGCAGCAGGTTGTCAGTTCTCTTTGTAGAGTAGACACAAGCAAAAGCAAAGGAATAGTGACTCAGCCCTACTGGCCTTTGACAAGAGCACATTCAGAGGGAAGAGGTGCAAATACGAAGGGTATAGAGACAATTGTGCATTTATACCTGTCCCCTTCCTTCTCGCTTCTTCCAGCTTCTCATAAACCTTGATCTCAGTTCGCAGCGACTGCAGCAACTTCTCATTCTCAGAGATCTGATGCTGCTTTACATTAATTTCTGTTTGCAACCTGTTAAGTCCCAATAAATAGCTGAGTTACATTCTGATTTTTTTTTCAAAATCTAAAATCCATTCCTCTTTCCCTTCATAATTCTTCCCTTGCCTTTTGAATATATCTGTGCCCCTCATTAATGTTAATGGCTATGGCTAAACACGTGCCTGTCACACTGACAACTTCTTCTCTAAATGACTGTTTAAATGTGGACAGAATCAATACCTGTTTAGTTCATTGCGACTGCTGTAAATTTGACATGTCAGGTATCTGATTTCATCTTCCTTTTGGCAAATTTGTTTTTGCAACTTTTCATTTTCTTTCTTGATGCATTCATGGTCCTCATGAAGATGCTCAATGATTGCATTCTTCTTAGAAAGAGATTCTCTTAACTTTTCATTTTCCTTTTGTTTATCTGAAACAAGAAGAAACACAAGGTATCTGCAATGCCCACAACCCACTAAGGCTATGATTTTTAGCTAAATCAGCTTTTTCAGAGACTGTCTGAAAAAACAGCTGCTACTCCATTATTGCAAATCCCAGCTTGAATGCTCATGGTTCAGCATGGAATTTCAGGGGTGGGAAGAATGGCTAAGTCAATTTAAAGAGTTGTCTGTGAATATTTTATTGCTTTCCAGTCTGGGATCAGAGTTGCAGGCTACTCCTGTAAAGAACAGTTTACATTTTTACCTCTAGATCCTTTTGCTAGCATTGCATTCAGAACTTGATTTTGCTTCCTCAGGAAATGTATTTCAGAAGTCAGGGAATTATGCTGCTCTGAGCCATGGATAAAAATGTTTGCAGAACCTATAAATACACACATGAAAGATGATTTATGCGTAATCTCTAGGTCATTACACTTTCCAGACAAGAACAATTTAAAAAATTGCAGAAAAACACGTTATAAAAGCTATTTCTCCCCTATATATTTTGAAGGTTATCAGTACAGGCTAAAAGGCAGCTCAGGTTAGTGCCAAGTAATCCAAAGCCCTGTGCAGCACAAGTGCCTCTCACTGCTGGGTAATTACTAAAATTGCAGAATTATCCCTGGCAGTCTTTACCTATCAGCTAAAATCCCAACAGGACAAAATGTAGGATTATTCTGTGACATTGCTACGATTTGAAAAGAAAATTGTAGGAGGGTTTACCACATATTTTAGTCTTGCGCTGCTCATACTCCATTGTATTTAGTGAGAGAACAATGAGATTCTACCAGCTAATCCACAGGGGTTAATGCAGGGAGGCTTGCAAATAGACTGGTGATAGATCTGTTATCACATAGGCAAGATCATAAGGCTGGAGTCACTGTCTTGGCCTCAGATCACAAACTCAGAACCCATTCATGATCACAGGGATGAAGATTTATCCCTCTTAAATCTGTGTTTCTAAAATTGAGGTAACTGAGCCAGTCTTGATCAGCCATCAGCAGCCATGGGGAGGAACAGGCCCCTCCAAAGCTCAACTCACCTCACATCTCCTGTCCTCACATCTCTGAGGATGAGATCCCCTGTCCTCCAAGAGCTGAATTTCCCTCCAGTACCTCCACGAGAAACTCTGGGTAACTGGCATGAATTAAATGTCTGACTTTGACAAACATAAGGGTGATGAATCCTGCTCTGAGGATCTTACTGCACTAGTCAAGTGAATCTAAGTGTTAAATCCTGTATCCAGCAAGTTAAATCCCAGCCCGGGCAATCCTCAATGCACTGTACTCGCGCTAGCCATCCCCCAGTGATGTGCACTGGTGCAGCACAGCCTGGAAAGTGCCACATCTCACTCTCAAGGTGCTGCCTCTGAAATGCAAGTCAAGTAATTGTTATTGCCCTTTGTAACCTTCTCATAGTCAGTAAAACACTTCAGGACCAACTGGAATTAAAAGTATTTTTCAGCTGATTGGTTATCCCAGTATCTCCCACACTTTAAAGCCTGAGATAAGTACATGAGTGTCAACTATTTGGTTAATAGAGAAATAACCAGCTGGCAAAAAAATTAGCTGAATGTATGAGGAGGATGCCTTTCAGCTCTGGCAGTTCAATTCAATTTGATGTGCTGCTCTTCCTCTGAGTAATCTCATTTTATTGCAATCCCAATTGAAGCTTTTACCCACTACCTAACTGGGATGTACAAACCTCTTGTCACTGTTGAAAGACTCAAAGGCTCTTGAAGCCTGGCACTAATGGCATTTTACTATCTATATGTTAAAGAGTTGAGGCAGCTATGTGAACTCAAAAGGCTCTCTCCTTTCAGACTGTAACAAAGCAATCCAAGTTGAAGTGGCAAGGCCTGATGGTCTCATCTTGAGTCTAATTTAATTTACTGCCCATCACCCACCTTTATCCTATTTGAAAAGTTATGCTATCACAGTTCTACTGAAAGGCTTTAGAATATAACTATTAGTTATTGTACATAATAAGGGATAATGTAGAACCAGTGGTAATAGGGCCACAATCCTGCAATTTGACCCACTATTGAGACTACTACTTCTGTGCAGCGCCCTGCTGACATCAATTACTCTCTCCGTAGAGGCACAGGTCTATCTAACCAGAGGAAAGCGGAGCATCAGGGCCCACAATTGCAATACACTTGAGTTTTCATTCTGTTTTGTGCTGAAAAAGTGAGTGCTAAGGAAACGTACCTTAAAGGTTTCAAAGGAAACACTGACTGAAAGAAAGGCACTATTGAAAATCACAGCAATGAGGAAGGAAATATTCACTCCCAGGTAAAGCAAAATAAAGGCATTCAAAAGCTCAAGAGAAGTCTGAGTAGAAACATCAGCTACTTGTGGGTTAAAAAGAGCAAACAAAAACTCCCTTTTAATGTTAATTGCTGTTAATAACATTTGAAACCTAGGACACTCAAAATTAAACCTTTGATTTTATTTTTAAGCCTAATATTTGAAATGATTGAAGCAATTATTTTAGTTCTACTTGCACTGCAAGCCTCAACTCTACAGGAGTGATATAGTCATTATCATCATTGAGTCATTTATAGGACACTGGAAGCCCAGAGGCATTTAAATACTTAAAGAATCTAAATATTAAAAATAACATGGCAAAAACAGTGGGCATGTGTGTATATACATCCATACCATATTTATCAGACAAGAATAAATCTATGCAATAACTTTTGTTGAACAAAATTCAGTATCATTAATTTAGCAGGCTGCCATCAACAATTAGGTATGTTACAACTTGGCCTTGTGTTTTAAAGGAAAACAAACTAAGGATATTCAGTTAAAAGCAAAAATGTTGAATTCAAGTCACACAATGGCTTGGGTTGGAAGGGACCTTACAGTTCAATTAGTTCAAATCCCCTGCCATGGACAGGGACACCTTCCACTGTCCCAGGTTGCTCCAAGCCCTGTCTAACCTGTCCTTGGACACTGCCAGGGATCCAAGGGCAGCCACGGCTTCTCTGGGCACCCTGTGCCAGGGCCTCCCCACCCTCACAGGGAACAATTTCTTCCTGATATCCAATCTTAACCTGCCCTCTTTCATCTTAAGGCCATTCCAACGTGCCCTTGTGAATCCTCTCAGCTTCACTTAGGAATTTCTTTTTACACTGTAAGTCAAAGAAAACTCATCTATCAGGAAAAAGGAGCATCACTAGCAAGAGAGCATGTGCATATCTGATAGCATGAAAGAGATCTTTGATACAGAGAGAAACAAGAACTGAAAGAAAACAGTGACAAAAAGAAGCTGTTCTAACAGGTAGTTGCTTTTTTCCTTTACTTTTCCAAATTTCACCTGCACGCATTGGTAGATGTGCTAAGGCAACAAGAAGACAGATGGAAGGCATAAGACAGTTTATAAAGAAAATATACTTTCACTGCATTAATGGATGCCCTTGCCAGAATCTTTATGAAGCTGTAAAGGAGTTGGAAGTGTTTCAGTGTGGTTATTTCATGAGCACAGAATGCCTTTCCAGCAGTGTAAATACTTCATGTATGAAATGGATGCTTTTTATCCACCTTTCCATCACTGTAAATTATCCCTGAAAGCAAACTGCCATGTGCAGGTTGCCTCCATTTAAACAACAACAGAAATGGATCATGGGAATGATGTAAAACATAATGAATCTAATGTCAATACCAGTGAAACTGAGGAAAAGGAAAGTATGTCTGTATTTATTACTTGCTTCCAGAATGAGTAATATTGTATATTACTCAATTGTGCTATGGGGGAAAATGTGGGAAGGAGAGTGAAGCAAAGTGTAGGAAAATACAGGGATGGGGTGCTTCAAAAGGTGCTCCAAAAGCATCTTTAGTGAAGGTTGCCTGCTTGTGAAAAGTTTTAAATCTGCCTCAGAGCTTGGCTTTCAGACATGCTGAACACCAGCAACAGAGAGCAGTGGCTCCAAAACTGCATAACTGTTTTTAGTGGTTTTCATCCACTGCTTTATATTAGAGTTTGGAATAAAAACCAACTCTGTGCTAAATTTTCCATCAGTTGTTGTTGTGTATTTCTCATCAAAAACTCACCATGGCATTTTGTGTGGGACACACTTATCCCAGAAATCAATGGCAGGCTGGACACCATGGCCTCAGCTCTGTCTCACAGATATTTTGTCCCTGTGTGTGAACACAAGCTGGCTTTAAAGTAGTCACAGAATTCCAGAAAAGGCATCTCCAGCAGTCCTATTAGCAGTGCTGCTGTACTGACCACCCTAGGGATACATGGAGCAGGTGCAGGAAAGCTAATTCCACACAATTCCTACTTTGGATCAACAGCAGCATAATTTAGAGCAAAGCACCTCCTTCTTCATTTGTACTGGGCCCCACTGCAATCATATTGATAAAATGGGCTTCCTCTCCTGCAACTGTCCCTGGCTGGACATGGCAGAGAATTCAAAGAGGGTGACATCCTAAAATACAGGTACATTCCAATAATAATGATAGCCCAAAGGCACTAGAAAAAAAATGGAAAAGAAAGCAGACTGTTTATTGGTAACAGAACTAGAAGGGTCTTTCAATTCTCTGTATGAAATTCAACCACGGGATCATCAAATGTCATAAAACTACCTGACAGTCCTGTTCTCTGAGCAATCTGTGCAAGTGCAGATCTGAGGCTCTGTGCTGCACGTGTCCCATGAAAGATCTGTGCTCAGCACTGGCTACAATTCCAGCAATGGACTCGAGGGAAAGGCGCATCAGATCTGCATTTATGCCACTCCACAGCAGTGTGGGAAAGCTGTGTCTGCTGACAGAGCTCAAGATGGAGCAGGACTCAGAGAAAGGCACATCATTTCCCAACTGGAAGGGGTAAGGTTATTCAAAAAAGCAAACAAAACCTTTCCAGTTGCATTTGATCCCTCGGGCTCTCAGCAGGAAAGAGGATTCAGTTTCTCATTAAATGAATTCTTACCTTGATCTAGTTCCTTGTCTGTTACTTGTCTCTCAAGCTGCTTCCTCAGTCTCTCATTAGTTTTTATGGAGTATTCTAAACGCTGTCTCAGGATTCTAATTTCTTGCAGATGCTCCATTAATAACTCTAAATAAAGCAAGAGACCACTTCTTATTTAGAGCAGATGATTGAGTTCTTTTACACTATGTACTCTTGTCAAATCTAATGGGTGTTAATCCTAAAAGATGACACAGAGCTGATAAAAATGGCAGATAATAAATATCTGACTCCACAACACTCTTTTCCTGTACAGTGCTCAAACCATGCATTCAGTGACAACTCCTCCTCTACATTCTAACTCAAACAATGGTCCAGAGTTTTAAGGCTCTTCAAATTACTTCTTCCTACAAAAGTGGAATAGATAACAATTTTATCTACTTAAACATTCCCTGTACTGAGGAAAGAATCCAAAGCTCTGCAATGCAGCTCCACATTCTGACTCGACACACCACCAGCACGCATTTTTTCTTACAACAATAGGAAGCTCCCAGAGTAACTCGAGAGAAATTTGACTTTGACTTACACAATGCACTCCACAATAAATAAACCTGTTGTATCAAGTTTCAATATTGTACCTTTTCCTTCTTGCTTTGCCATTCTACAGTTTTTCTTTCATTGCCTGCAAGTTTCATCCTTCCTCAGGAGCTGATCTGTTCTACCTGTCACTGTGTGATGTGTCAGTTTATCCATGTCACACACTCCTGGTTTACTCTGCAATATTTCTCCCTGAACAGGATGTGCCAGCTCAGCTATTAAATTTTCATTGCTACCGATAAAGTACTGCAAGCATCACTTGTTTTTAGTGGAACTATCCAGGTCAAACACGACACCACTTATTAATTATGCAGCACTTAACAATTCTCAAGGAAACACAACACTGGCTTCGATAAAATTGGAAAATCTCTCCTTTTCCATATAATAATCTCTTGACAATTGTCTATTTTCACCTTATAACTTGTCTATTTAAAGAGTGTCTGGAGCACTGTAAAAGCTGGTAGCCTAAAACAACAAGGATCCAAACTAACACACTTCATATTGCCTCAAACAGGGTAGTTCAGATGGTTGCCACCTCTGTGTGCCTTATCACTGGAATTGCAATGATTATCTGAGGAACTGAAAAGCTGAGGCAGACAAACCTTCTTCATTATTTCTTAACTAGTTCCCTTGTGGGTTATTTCCAGCTTTTCCCAATATCCAAATTCTTCAGTGGGAAAAATATTACCTGGAGGAAACTTGCTTGGCAGAAGTGGCAGTGTGCTGTGCTGGCCTTCCAGGTCATGCCTGTGCTCAGGTGAGCCAAGAGGAGACTTCTCTGACAAATCGAAGTCAGACAAGCTATGAACAGCAGATGGCACAGGTGATTCATCCTGAAGACGTTGGTACATGGTGGCAGTCTTCTCATTATCCCTTTTGTGCCAAACAAAATGGTTTAAAAGTTATTTTATGACTTTGGAAAGTGTGAACAGAGGGTGCCCAATTTACAAGTAAATTTATGTGACAGGCCACGAAAAACCACTACACATCAGAGGTTGTATCAGAGCTCACTGAAGTCAGCAGGTATATTCAGAGCAGGTTGAAATATTCAGCAGGTTGAAATCAGCGCTCACTGAAGTCAGCAGGAATAATCACTGGCCCTCCAGCCTACTTTGTATTTTCCAGCACCAGGTAGTCACCTTTGTGTTCAGGGGACCTCAAGCTGCCTTGAATAGGATTCAAGGTACTGAGGATTTCTGTACCACAGAAGAATCCCAAACTGGCATAAAACCAACACATGCAGCACAACAGCACCTGCTATCTTCACCTTCAGCTTCAGGGTGCTCTGAGAATGAACTTCAGCACTGCTGCACTTCAGTGACCCAGAGCCAGCCCCAAGGGCATGGGGACACATGGGGAGGGACTGTACCCCCTGGCAGCTGCACCAGGATAATGTCTGAGCATGCACCACAGTGGGTTTGTTCATGAAAGGAACAATCCTGGTAGCACAATGTTTCTCTTTCAGTATCTCACCTGCTTGGTGAGAAGTGGGGAAAAAAGCCTTAGTCTGTTTTCAATGGGTATTTTATTAACAAAATGGATATTAATAAGCAAAGCCCTGCCAAACAGCAAAACATGCTACAAAACATGGAGTATCCTTACCAACTTATGAAACAACCATATTTTTGCTAAATTTTCAGTTGCACTCTTACCTTTGAGCTAATTCATAAAGTATAGTGACTTCTGTACCTATTGATTCTCCTGCAAAGCAGAAACAGCTGATTAAAAACATGCACTGAGAATTACAATTTTTTCCCCTCCATCTTACTCTATTTAAATACAGAGTGCTAAATTAATGAGAAATTAGGGAAATCAACAGATACTAACACACTTTGTATTAGTGTCAAATGCTATACATGACAAAACTATTTATAAGCCCAGCAACAAAGCAATAGCTTGCTCTGGAACTCACAAAATAAATTACCAGGGACCACAGGTGCCAGATTTTAAAGCCTTGGTGTTTTAATTAGCATACCAATTTGAAATAATTGTGCTATATGGCAAAAGGATTACAGGCACACGTTGTTACTTCTTCAGTAAAATTTATATAAAATACAATTCCGTTGCACTTGGACTTTTTGTGCTTGTTTTGGAGTCAGGCTAACTAGTCATCCTTAATGAAGGAGCACACACAGGATTTTGTCTGCAACATTCTCTGTGGAATTGTGTGTGAGCACAGGTACAATTCAATGCAAGAGATCTGGACTCAGACACTAATTTGAATAAGGAAACAAGAGTTTTGTGGCGTCACTTGGGCTCCCCAAATTTTAAAATTTTTGTGCAATTAAGCAAAAGTGGCAGGGAAGAGTTGCACAGCTGAAATTTCAGGGAAATGAACTGAAGGTCAGGATGGAAATGCAGAGACAGATGGCTCTTCATGCTTCTTCTTTACAGTCAATTCGTAGTAGACTGGATATTCTTTACAACCCTACAAATATCATTTTACTTTAATGTGTGACTCAATGCAACACCATTGTGTTAGATATATTAAATTGTCTCAGTTGTCAGTGACTTTTCATAGTATATAGGATACCATCTGTTGGTTTAAAGGCATTTAATGTTTATTCACTACAGTCTTCCCATTTGCAATTCACGGAATCTCTGCAGCCACTGAAATTGTTGAATACACTCAATCTTTTATTACCCTGCTATGACACAAGGCTGTAATACCTTTTTCTCATATATGGCTGTTTTATATGAGCAATCAAAACTGCTACATCCTGCCACGATCTGTAATGAAAGGCAGAACACAGATCGTGCTATGACTGGGCCTCAAATGGGGCTGAACAAAGGTAGCTCCCAGAGCCAATTCCAGGAGGATGTGAGGGTCACGTTCCTATCTCAGGCACCTCAAGTGTTTTGCTGGAGATGTCACTCCTGCAGCTGACATCTGTGAAGGATTGCTGATTGTTTGGGTCAGCAAGAGCAAGAATTGTGACGCCAGGAAAAGGAGTTTCTTGCTGTTACTCACAACAGCACCCCATTTCCATCACCTTCCTGCTAACTTTCTTCAAACTATAGACAGAAAGCAGTATACTCCTCCTTCAAGTGACAAATGTCAATTGTGATGCTCATTTTCCAAAACATGGTTGTATTTTACCTCTCTTATGAAAGGCAGTGCACATTTCTCCACCAGCCAGACTAGCAAGCAGCACAATGCAGGTCCCTTAGGAAAATCACTGAGTAATTTAAGTTGGAAAAGACATCTTAGATCATTGAGTCCAACTGTTACCCCAGCACTGCCAGGCCCAGCACTAACTCAAGTTCCCAGGTGTCTTCAACAGTCAGCTGGGCTGTTCCCTGAAACAGGAAACCCTGAAGCCACCTGTAACAAAACTTCTATATAACCACTGTATTTTGGACAGTTAAAATATGCTTGTGTTCAGATGACCCCAAATAGCAGGTCTCAATAAAGAGTACAGCTACAAAAGTCAAGGAGTAATGGCTATACACTAAAACACAAGAAGTTCCACCTCAACGTGAGGAAGAACTTCTTTACGTTGAGGGTGGAACAGGTGCCTATGGATGGCATGGAATCTCCCTCCCTGGAGACATTCCAAACCCACACGGACACGTTCCTGTGGCACCCGCTCCAGGTGACTCTGCCTTGGTAGGGGCTTGGACTGGATGATCTCCAGAGGTCCTTTCCAATTCTGTGATTCTTTGTGATTCTTGTTGGATCATAATAATTTTACTTTCCATGACAGTCCTCCCAATAAACCATCTTAAAGTAACTGACAGCAAGGAAGGCTTCCCTTTCACCAACAAGTAAATAAAATCCTTCCCATTTCAAGGGCATTAATCTATCTGACAACAAGCACAAAATATTGCTGCTCACCATAGAGGAATTTCATTTCCAGTTTCTCAAACAACAGCACACTTTGGTTCAGTTGCTCACGGAAGCCTTCAGCAACATAGTAATCAACATCACTGGCCTGGAGCAGCTCCTCAAAAGCCTTTACCAGGCTGGTGAGGTGCTCATGGTAGGTGACACAGCCACAGCGGATCTCCTTGATTTGTTGGCATTGGAAGGACAGTTCCCGAACTTGTGAATGAACTAATGAATCATATCTGAGAAAATGAAATTAGCTGTAAAGCAACTTTCTGGCCATAAATGACATTTAAATACAAATAAAAAGGGAATTAGACTTATATTCCTAAACAATAATTTTACGTGGCTCAATTTGCTTTTAAAATGCTTTTAATAGCCACAACAATAGACGTATTATATCTGACTGTTGAGTTTGATATCTAGGGATTATTCTCCTTCATTTAACTGCATCGTTTATAAAATGGGCCAAAACTAAAGGGATGACTTGATGGCCTGCATGCAAAGAACATGGATGGCAGCAGAGGTGCCAAATTAAACTAAATAAGAGTGAATACATGTAAAGAATTTTCAAGAATACACATATTTTTCCTGACTGGTTGCGGACTATTTCTGGTTTGGTGTTTTGTGGTTTTCTTAACTCCCTATGGAAGCAGACAGCTGTCCCTTCTCTGAAACTTTATGTATTTCCTGCTAAAACAATATTGGACTTTCTGAACTGATGGTTTCACCCAGTCTGAAAATTCTGCACACCTCTGCATGTGTACTGCAAGAGACCATGACAACCACTGTGGTGCCCAAACTCTGGTACTCCACAAGCCAGGATACAAATTTCAACTCAGATCAACTGAATTTATTTATTGAATTTATACTTGCAAATGTAGACATCCCCTTTGTACTACCACTGTCTGTACCACAGGTAGAGTTCTTTCTCCAGAATCATCCATTAGTGGGAAGAAAAGGAGAGAGGATGTTAAAAGATGCAAGGAATCAAACAAAATCTATGGTGGTGTGGGTTGTTATAGCATTTTTACTGTCATTTGTATAGGAAGAGATGCGTAACTCATTTTGGTGTCTGTCACTTGTGACTCATGATGTTGTCCTAGACAGTGGCCATAAAAATCTCACAGTGCTCCACAGGGCCTCATTCCTTAATTTACAGTTAGATCTTCCTTTTTAAAATGGATGAGGTGTATTTTCAAGGTATGTAAATTTATATGGACTCTGTAACACCACTGTATTTTACAACAGTAAGACTCAGAGATGCACAATACTCCATGCTGGCAGTTGCTCAGTGTCTCCAAAATTTCTACTCAAGCATTTGGAAGAAAGGCACAAGGCTGAATGCCTTTCTTTGTTACAATTTCTGATATTCCACAGAGCCCCCAGGACAATAACAATTTTTAAAAGGCAGAAGAGGCAGGTGGATGTTAAAAAAGGCTCACTCTTATGATCCCCCATTGTATGTTTGCTATTTGTACATATGTAGCCAAAATGCTCCCCCAAATCTCATACAAAATCCAAGACTGATACTTTTCAGCCTCCCATAAACGTTTTTCCAGCTTATGAGCTTATGCTATAAAATTTCATTCGTTATTTTCTATATTTATCTCCTCCCACATCCTTCACATGAATTTATCGGTTTTGCACTTAACGGGGTCTTTTAACAAAACGTTTCAGTTCCTTTATGTTAACGTTAGTGAAATTTAGCCTCTACTGTTACAACACTTGTGAATAAAATTATCTTCATATCACCTTCCTATGCTATTTGGTATAGCTGTTTACAAAAGGGAACCTCAAATAGCAGCAGTTTTACTCACTTGGATGGTGATATTGCTCTCAGACTATTCTGAAGAGGATACACTTCACCAAGATGCATATTCAGAACTTGCTCTTTGTCAAGTTCAGTCTCACTGGCCAACAGTAGTTCCTTAAGGTTTTGTGCTGCCCATGTATCAGGTGCTTCCAAAGACTCAGAATCCCTGTTTTTGGTGTGGATCTCGTAATCCAGCTGATGGACACCAGAGGATGTCTGGACTCCTTCCATAGCTGTATCTTGCACTTGTGTGACAAACCCTTCCACAGGCAGAGCTGTATCACTCACAACTCCACTGGAAACACCACTGAACAAGAGCTGGTCAGAGCTCTGCAGCTGCAGCAGAAACATTTTGTACTTTTCAAGCTCAGACTGCACATTCTTAACTCTTTGTTTCAATTCTTCTATATCCTCTGTGGCTTCACAGCCATCAAGCGCATCTTTTCTTGCTCCACTCCCTTGGTGAGCACGCAGGCACTCGGAGCCTGAATGTGCAGGGGCTGAGTCAATGTCCTCGTGTCCCATGGAATAAAACTCTTCATCCACCTCTTTTAATGAACTCTGGGTATTTCCATTGTTAATGTTATGATGATTTTGCATTTCTGAAAAACAGGAGGCCTGTGTGTGAATATTAATATTTCTTTATCTGACATTCTGTTCTTAACAGCACTAGAATGAATTAATTTAATTCTATAATAGCAGAATCAAAATGTAGGTAATTACAAGCTATACATTATTAGTTTGGGACTCTTGACCTCTTTCTATGATTTGCCATTAATTCAATTTGCACATCAAGTACTTCAAACCCTTTATTACCTTTCAAATAAACAACACTCAAAATACACCCACTTTCTCTTCCCAAATGACTGAAAATTCCTTTTGCCATATGCTCTCCTGAATCAGACACTGATCAAGCCCTTTCCAGCCACAAAGATGATAACCTCAAACATGAGGCAAAGGAGACTGTGACTTCACATGGTTCCTCCTAAAGCTTCTAATTAAATATTCTTCTTCTCCCCACTTTAAAAATCTATACAAAACCAATTGGAGCATAAAGTCAGTGGAATTTTAAAAAGATTATCAACAAAGTAGTCAGATTTGAAAAGGAAGCTGTAATAACTTCTTTGTAAAAGGTGTTCTAAACAAACCCCACTAAAGTGCTTGGTGTTAAAGGTTTTACTGGCTCACATTTGATATGAACATCACATCCCTCAGGTGACTTTGCCGTCTCTAAGTAATGCAATCACCTCAGATTCAGCCCAATAAAAGCCATATATTCCTATATATAATCCATGTTTATAGTTCTATGTATGTTGAGGGCTGCATGTGTAAGTAGCTAGCAAAATAATTATTTTCTAGTTACCAGTAAATTAAATTTTCCCCTTCTATTAGTTCTGCAAAAGATCACTACGAATTAGAACTTCCCTTTTGGGAGCCAATTCATTGATCTTTCAGACAGGTTGTAATACTTTCAGATTGGTTTCCATGGAGAATTTGAATGCCCTGGTTCAAGCTGTAAATCAGTACAAAAACTCAGAAGGAACGGCTCTGTGTGAAAGACCAAGACCAAGACCAAGAGAATAAAAATAAATATTACCTAAAAGCTGGAATAAAATGAAGCTGTGATTCTGGGATATCAACACTGCCCAGAAAAACTGTGGCTGCCTCTTCCCTGGAATGTTCAAGGCCAGGTTGGGCTTGGAGCAACCTGGGATAGTGGAAGGTGTCCCTGCCCATGGCAGGGGTGGAATGGGATGAGCTTTAAGGTCCCTTTCAACTCAAACCAGAGATCAAGGCCAGAGGATGTTCGCTGCACTCCACCCATTTTGTGTGGCATTCCAAAGGAAGGAAATGCTTCCAAGAAAGTGCCCAGGTATGAATTCCAGAGGACACAATAAGAGAATGCAACACTTCATTCATTAACTTCTGCTGCAGTAATACAGATGGCAAAAAAACCAAGCACCAGGTGAACTCTCAAACTCTGAAATCCTGATTCCATGCATCATTCCAGATAACAAACAGAGAAAATAAGAACAGATACTAACGAAGAAATATTTCAGATCAAAGCACTGGCTACGGTTTTTAATGACTCAGTGCCCTTTAATTAAAGGAGAACTAACGAGCTCTTTGTGCACGTGTCCACACCCCCAAAGGGTGTGCACTTTGAGGACTCTGCACACCAAAGGATTACAAAACTGGCCATACCCTCTTCACTCTCCAGTGTTATTCAGGTTATTCAAGCCCTCCCAAAAAAGACTAATGGATGATGCAGAAACATGGAACACACAGCAGTAAGCCTATTTACATTTTCATTAAACGATTTCATTAGGTTTCAGCCTACTTGAATGCCTTCAAATAATTCAGATAAGCAAAATTCTATCATTCAGTTGCTTGATTCCAATAGTTCAGAACTAGATGCAGAAGCAGTAACAAACGTTTAATTCAGAGAGGAGTTCAGAAGTGAGGACATTAGCAACAGAGATCAGAGTCAGGCATACAACTCATTATTTTTACAGGAAACCAGACTCATAAATCCCTGCAGCCCTTCTGAAAGCACAACCCTGAAAGACCAACTTAGATTCTTGGAGCAATTAATCCATAGCAGCTAAGAAAACCAGTTTTAAAACCCACAAATAACAGCAAGGGAGATGATTACCTGAAGCAATTTACAATTTTGCACAACTCAGAAGAAACTGAAGTTTTTAAATTTCCTTTTTTTTTTTTTAATTATGTACTATATAAATGCTCTACCTTGATAGTTCTGCTGTTTTTTGTCCTTTACATGTTTATTCTTGTTCCCTGTACCTGGATCAACACCTTGCAACTGCACCTGGGTCTCAATATTATCCAGTCTGAGCAATGAGTCAGCTGGAGAACAGTGGTGAAAGGTAAAACAGAAATCAGTAAGAGACTGAAAAAAAGTAAGTGGTGATAGTTAAAAAACAAAACCAAACCAAACCCAACCAACCAGACCAATAAATAAAATCGAAAAAGCAAAAAAACCCCTCACCTCACAAATACAAACCTGGTTCTCCGACCATTTGGAACAGGAAAATCTTTATTGATAATATGAGTATCTTTAAATAGTTGAACTAATTATATGGGTAACTACTAAGAATTAATTGCAAAGGCTCCTACTAACAAATGAAGATAAACATTTGTAGGTCCCCTTTGTAATGTAACAGTAAATCAATCTCCAGTGCATTTTTAAATGTTCTGTATTAAGCTTAGAGAAAAGGCTTAAAAGTTTCTCCAATCTGAGCACTGTTGATAAACCAACCTCCTCCACTGCAGCAAGTCTCAGAATCAAGTGTGCAGCACACCTGTTATACAAGGGAAAAAAATCAGAGTGGAAAAGACATCACAGGACTGCAGCTTCTGATTCCTTTCAGGATCAAATTCAGAAATACTGTCCTTCTCAGGATACTCCATGGTTTTTTCACCTACCAGAATTAATTGCTCCAGTCCCATCAGCTAAAGTATTTACAATAAATTGTACCATACCTGTGCCTTACCACAACAATGTTATTATTAACAACAGTCTCTGCAACCTCTGGGTCTGACAGTGGCTCACCCACCACTTGACTGTCTTATTTTTATATTTACTCTCCCTCACCTATCCTTCACACCTCTACTCAGTTTTTAATCAAACTGCTAAGTGCATTTTTACTTTTTTACCACTCCAAATCTTTATCTAATACCCATTGCTCTCTGTCTTATAATTTGTCATACTTTGCTGATCCCAATATTTTGTCAACAACTGAGTTTAAATTAACCCAGCCACAGTGGGAACAGATACGGATGACTTGACTGATCAGTGAAATATTGGAAAAGTTTAATTATCCGGCATAAACAAAACCAGGATTTTTATACTCTCTTGTCTCCATTACAGACACTTTTCATTAAACTTGGCATCTTATTAAGGAAATTGTTCATTTACCTAAACATTGATATATATGTGTGCACATGCAAGCACCCTGTGATCTGCCATTTATTACAGACTTTATGCCACATATACGCAGCAGTTTTTGTTCCACAAAAAGCTGGTTTATATCTTAGTGGAAAACAGGAATAAAAAAGGTGTTTTTGCAAGATCTACATGTATTTGTCTACTCAAGAAAACTCATAAGACTAAGCAGCATTGTAGATATATAAAGATGATCTGGGTTTACTTTCTGCTGCAAGAGAAGCTGCCACTCTTCCAGGCAGTACCACAAGTAACCAAATTTGCTCTTTATTTACCTCTTCCTGTTATGTTTCCTGGTGCAGGCTCCTCTGGAAGGTTTTCCGCTCCAGACTCATTCAGTAACTCTCCATTAGGTTGTGTCTGAAATGGTTTGGTTTGTACTTCACAGGCTCTCAGACCTTCATAAGGTGCCCTGGAACGATGCCATAGTTCTGCAGCTGATTTCTGCACCCAGGAGCTCAAAGGCACATTTCCTAATGGTCTGCGGGACCTTAAGAGCACAGGCAGGCGTGACTTCTTGGGTAAGGAAGCAGAGTCAGCCTGAAAAAGGCATGGAAGAAAATGGGGAGTTAGTGGCTCCTGTGTAACAGTCAAGCGTAGGAAAAATAAAAATTTTCCTGTAAAATCAGTCAACTGTCACATTAGTTTTGAAAATAAAATTGCAATACCGTTCGCAACATGAGAAATAGACATTCAGAGGGGCAAAAAACCCATTCCACTGGTACAATTTTCTGTAAGTCCCAGCTGTTAATGCTTCCACAACCTTTCCGCTCCTGAAGCAGGACAGCAAATCCAGCAGTGACTACCAAAGGCTTTTAACCACCAGGAGTATTAATTAGCTCTGGATTTGTGGATGCCTTAGGAAAACAGCTCCTCACCCAAACTGACCTCTCTAACTGCTACTTCCCACTGGCATTTGTATCGTAAATGTATGCCAGCCCAGAAAATCTTTCCCTTAAAACCTCTTTTTTTCTAAGTTGAGGATCCTCCCCATTTTTCAACAACTCCTAAGTTTATCTTCCTTTCTTCCTTTAGTCTCCACCCAACAGGCCCTACTTCCATAGCTTTGAGAAAACCAGCATAACTTTACATCAGCCACAGAGGACATTTACTCTGACACAGAGAAATTCTTTATGAACAAAACCAGTTTCTTCGCAGATCCACTCCATAAATTGCTTCTGGAGGATTCCCATTTCCTGTTGTAACAGACATTCCCTCTCTGGAGTTGGGGGAAGTTACATTTCTTAAGTCACTAGATTTTAGCCTCTCACCTTTGGAAGACTCTGCATAAAATAAATGTTCCTTGTTTAAACCACATAGCATAAAACAGTGTTGTCTCCAAAAAGATAAAAGCATGCCATCTGTTGATAAGAGTAATGGAATTGTGTGTAATAATAATGAAAACCAATAATGGCATGTTCAGATAGATTTAGTTTATAATTTTGTTGTTCATTTGCTCTACCAGTGCTGTTAAGTCCCCTAATTTCTTTCACCACCCAATGTATTCTGAAATGCCTTTCCACATTCACTTCTCAGCAATTACAGTCTTTACACAATTTAAAATCATAAAAAGCAAGTTCCATTTTCCTAATGCCATCCTCAATTCCTTTTGTACATATATGAGTACAGTATCCTTCACAGGCTGCAAAATAAATCCAGAACTTCCAGCTAACTAAACTGCATTAATAAACATCGAACCATTTCCAGCTGTCTCAGGGCTGTGGCACAGACACATTTGTCACGCAGATTACCCAAAGGCCACTTCAGCTGGCTACATAAAATTATTTATAAATGCCATTCCAAAGCTAAAGATACAGTGCATTAGTCCAAACAAGAAAGCTTTTAAAGCAACTGATTCAAGGGCTGCATTGAGGTTGCCACTGATTAAACCAGAGAGGAATCTGGAAAATGGTGACTCAGAACAGTAAACTGAAACTCAGGGAAAACAGGAACTTGAGAAATAAGAAGAAAATTGCACAAAGAATCAGAAAATCATGGAATGGTTTGGGTTGGAAGGGACCTTCAAGCTCATCGCGTTCCACCCCCTGCCATAAGGAGGGACACTTTCCACTAATCCAGGTTGCTCCAAGCCCCATCCAACCTAGCCTTGGACACTTCCAGGGATCCAGGGGCAGCCACAGCTTCTCTGGACAACCTGTGCCAGGGCCTCCCCACCCTCACAGGGAAGAATTTTTGTTAATATCCCGTCTTTCTTAATATCCTAGTATCTTGCCCTCCTTCATCTTACGGCCATTCCCCCTTGTCTTGTCACTTCGTGCCCAGAACTAAGCTTTATCAACATCCCTTCATTTACAAGCTACTTCCTTCAGAAAAACGAATCCAAGAGGAACGAGCCAGAATAAAAATGAACCGCTCTTAATTGCTACCTCTCATAAATCTCTTGATCACTAAAGTTATGGAAACCACTCTTTGCAGAAGGTGCTACAACACTCCCTATTAGCAGTGCACAAAATCAAAAGCAATGCTCCCCTTTGTCTGCTCCACGGGAGCCAAGATCTTCAAAGAGTTTTCAACTTCACTTCTATCACTGTTGCTGAAACAATACACAGGAACTCTTTAGCAGACACTGGTTTCCCACCTCTTTGTTTGGGAACACACACTGCCTGCAGACAGAAGGCTTCAAAACTCATCTGGCACAAGCACACCCTGTCTGCACTCCCAAAACAGACTCTGTGCACTCAGGTCCCAAACAAACACAACAAACTGCCCCCATTTCACAGGGCGCTCCTGGCCACACTTCTTAGAAAGCAAGACACAATGACAGGACGTTAATAAAAGCCTAAAATTAAGAATTGAGTTTGTGGAAGTCTCCCACTGACCCCTCCACAGCCTGCTCCCAGACATGATGCAAATCTGGAATTTTCCAGAACACTTCTGCCATTTAGACTTCATCAGTTCTGATGCTCTGGTTCTGTACATTAGGAACAAGAGACACAGACTCTCTTTTTTTCCAAAAGCTGTAATATTTACGAGTACGTGGTCCCAGGGAGGATTGAAATTCAATTAATTAACGTTCTAAAGCATGTTGGAGATGAAAAGCTCTGAACATTAAGAACAATTATCTAAAATATATTTGGCTTACATCTCTTTTCCTAATATTAAAAATCATACAAAAGCAAGATACAGTATTAGAAATGAAACGTATTTTTCCATTTTATAGATCTATTCTGTAAGTTCAAAAAAGAGAATAAACCTACTTCATTTGTTCTAGTAAAAGAAAGTCTTTCATGCTCCTCACTCTTCTTATACACATTTTCTTGCTGATGTTCTGCTTCTGCATTTAATTTTGAATATTTTGGCTTTTCTTCTGAGTCTCCTTTTTTGCCTTCATGTTTGAATCTCACAGCACTACTCTCTAAAGTCATTGTTTGCGTAGCTCCATCTTTCAATTCCACTTTCAACAACTGAATCTCCTTATTAATCGGTGGCACTGCATCTGAATAAAGCTTCTCTTCCCCATCAAAAGCTGATTTCAATTCTATTCGATGCTTTAAGAATTTTGTGACCTGTTTGAAATGTTTGAGTTCAGCTCTTAGCTGAATAATCATTTGCCTAAGATCTTTTTCATTCTTTTTCTCTATATCTTCACTTGAACATTCTTCCTCTGTCGTGTTCAGATGATCTAACAGTTCATTTACAATTTTCATTTGTTCTTGTCTGCTACACTCAGGAAAGAGAAGAGAAAAGGCATGAATTTAGATTTTTATTTAAGCAAACAAAAATACCTTCCAATAAAACCCTTCTGCTGTGTTGTGATATATCTGAAATTCCCAGGAGGTTCCATTTTACTCACTAATGAATTATTCACTAACAGAGTTTTTGGAACCTTTTTTCAACATGAATGAGATCATAAATTGCCTCATCATGGCTTTTCACCTATTTAACACAAAAATATAAGAAATACAAATGGATTCTCAAAAAAGTTTACTCTCTACCTTAAAAGTTAATTTATACCAAAATCACACCAGACTCTAGACCATATTATCATAGATCATCCCAAGTTGGAAGGGACCCACAAGGACCATGAAACCTGGCCCTGATGTTGAGTTTTTGTGAAAATCTGTCACTCCATATATTTCTAATGGAACAAGGAAGATGAAAAACGAGAAATCAGCCAAAAAGCCTGCAAAACCAGCTCATTAGAGACTACCAAACTGCCCCATGGGTAACTAGCGGTTCATGGACAGCAGTTTGGAAAGCAATGCTTTAAGAGAAACTGAAGCCAAATAAGAGGCATTTAAAGCATAAGCAAGCTGTGAAATTCTACAGACAACTTCATGTGTCTAATAGAGAGCTGTTTGTGTCATTAAACATATAAACCAGAGTTTTAAACAACTGCATTTGTATAGTTTAGCATTTGAAATTGTAGAAGCTAACTAGGCTTTTTATAGCTTCCTCTGGCATCTAATGATATTAGTGAGAATTCAGTTATGCAAAGCACAGGCTCACCACCCATCAGCCTGGTCATTTATACTTGAACACAGGAAAAATTACACACTAGAGTGGTAAAGATGATGGTGCTAGAATTACTCATTAGCCAACTTTTAAGTAGAGATAACAAATAAACAATGCTCTCTCTTCATTTCTAAGGGAGTAGTATCTCCTTATTCACCACTAACTACTCCTCTGACAACTAAGACCATTTATGCCTGTTGGGAGAGTTTCAAATAGTAATGTGAAAATACAGAATTGCCTGAGTGAAGCCAAGTGCAGCATGGTGAACACAGAAACCAGGGTTTGACTTGTGTAACTCCATGGGATATTCTGCTTCCAGTACTGACAGGCACTGGAAAAGTCACGTAATTCTGTACATAGTCAGTACAGTGACCAGGAAATGAACTAGAGAAGGAAAAGAAACTACAGAACAAGGAAAGGAACATGAGAATTATCTACACCAAAGCTCTAACTCAGTTCTCAACCAGGAGATTAAGTCGTGGAAGCATGAAACTGGGGGAAATCAGTCAGGGTGTATGGTTTTCCTGGACAGGTTTTTCTTGCTTGGCATTGTCCAGTTCCTAAGGAAATGAGCATTTCAGCCGGGAATTGATCAAATCACAGTGTAACACACCCCCCCCCCCACCCCACCCACCC
>VZRS01012748.1:73643-111799 GCA_013398055.1 Ifrita kowaldi
AAATCCACCAGGGCCAGTAGGGCTTGCACAGATTTAGGTTCCCAAGTGTTTTCTCCTGCATGAAAAGTGACCCAAGAACTCAGAACATAGCTCAGCCAGTCCTACAAGTGGTTGCACTGAAACAACCCATTAGTCAAGTGCAGGACACCGGCCCCAACTCCCTAAACTGAGAGGCAGCAAACCCCTGTCCAGGCAGTCCAGGTGGAATGGTGAAGGGCATTTAGTGTGCAGTACCATCCATTCAAAATTACCCCCGGAAAAAGTCACTGTAACTCCAATTCCCCCATCCTTAGATCCTCTTACATACTGTTTTTACAGCAGTAAAATGTTGCCCCTTCCACCACACCATCTGTTGCTGGCCTGTACTCTCAGATATTCTGGTTTTTTAAAGAAAAATACCAGCTACTATCAACTAAGTCCTTTAACTCTGTTAGACCCCATCCTGGAAACAATCAGACCCTGCAGTAAAGCTCTGTGGATCAGTAACGTTGGAGAGTTTCTTTCTTGCAATGGGTTTTTTTTAAGGATTTCTACTGATAGTATGTTTCCTAATTACTTAATTGCATGATAGACTAAAACGGCTCTAAAGGTGCCTTGCCAATCTCTCAGGTAAATTAGACAGTGCCATTATCTAAATTCACTTTAGCAAAATTACTTTATTCTCTTCTCAAACAGAAATACTGTCAAAAGCAGTGCATATCCCTCATACTTACATAGATTCCAGCACAGATGTTCTATTTTCTCTTAGAAGAGATGTGAGCAAGTTCTCTTCTGTTTCATGTTCACTCATTCCTACTCTGCCCATGTGTTTGTCAGTTGTATCATGCTCAAACTGAGGCTTAATTGGACTCCTATAATGTCTGTCTTTGCAGAAACTCTCTGAATAGTCTGATGGAGTCATCTGTTAAAAAATTGCAAACATTGTCTTATTACACAGGTATGTAATGTTCTATTGAATTCAGCAGGGCTGTAATCTTTCTGTAATCAGGTTCTGTAATTCCTGATGCTCTTTAGCTGCATTAAGAAGCATCCACAGACATTTTGCTGACTATTTATTAATAGAAAAACTAACATCTATTTCATATGATTAATTCATAGTGATCAGTTGTTTAGTAAGAAGCGAGAAGATATCCCTGAAGGTCTTTAGCTAACAAGAGGTATGAAACTTCTGGAATGTTGCCTGCAGACCGCAGCTAACAATTTTATTAGCTCACCTTTGAATCATCTGTATTTACAGTACAGATTCTGTTCTGGGATCTTCAGATTCAAGCCCTGATGGCTGGGACAGGACAAAACTTGGAAGCATTTACAAGCTGCCAACGTTCTGTATAAAACATCATGGATGTGTCCTAGGGAATTTCTACCTGGGATCTCTACAGTCATTCAAACCCCAATAAAACAACCAAAATCTGTATCAATCACATGAGAATTCAGTCTGGGCCCATTTGTGTACAATTCCCATCAGCAACAAGAGCCAAAAGAGTCTTTACAACACATCACTTACCTCTTTATCCACCTCACAGGGAAAGTCCAAAGAGACTTGAAGGCACACCTGGTAAACAGAGAAACACAGAAATGACAGATTTCGAAGAGCAGAATATCATCATTCTGCAACATTACAAACCAATTTGCAACCTGAATTATTTTATGATTCCATGATGTTTTATCTTACATCCATTAGATTGAGAGGACAGCAGATTCACATTTGTATGAAAATGCAGTTTACAATTTACCAAGATATCAAGCATTTCAACCCTAAAGAAGGATCTGCAGGATTTTTTTTCCTCAATCACAGCAAGTGAATCTCATACAATTTGTACTCCAGGCCTGACCGCAATGGAGGCGGGAAATCAACCTGTGTGGATCTAAAGAAACACAATTTCAAGGGACACTCTATCATCCCCATTCAGGGCGACTGAGTACTCAAACAACAGAAAACAAGGTCCACAATGGAAGCAATCTTGAATACAAAACCAACAGAAAAATACAGGAAAAAGCTTCCAGAAGCTCTTTAGTATAACAATTAGTTGAAAGCAAAATCAGATACCAAGAAAGGTATGTTTTGCTTGCAAAAGACTTTATGCTCTAAGAACATAAAGACATTTTAAAGTCATGCAGAGAAGAGAGCACTATAACATAACATACCCCAAGCAGATCATACCTGACTGACCCTCTCACAAAACTGACTGTTCTGCATCTTCCTGCCATTGTCACCATCTTCAGGCTGCATCAAAGGCTCCTCTGTTGTTTCAAGACACTACATAAAGTATGGAATGATGTGAAAACGTATCACAAAAAAAATACTGTGATATGAAACATGCATAAGTAAGTCAGTGATATGTCTTAAAAGAAAAATTCAAAAAGCCTGTAATACAAAGTAACAAACACTGAATTAGATTCCTTCAACAATATCAAAGAAAATTAATATAAACCCCAGGAATGACTCATCTTAAATAAAATGAAACTTTATCTTATACATTCTTTCATTTTTATTTAACCCTTTCTCCTCGGAATTTATAGAACATACAAAAACCATTTAACCTCTTGTGGCAAAGGAGCTCTGCATCCTCAGTTGTGTCCCCATTCTGCCTATTTTATTTCCCAATTTCCAGAATTTATTTTCATTTGCTACACAATTTAGGCTCTTCTCCAGCATTCAAGAAATAGATGCTTTTAAAACTAAGCACACGTGGCTTGCTGTACACTAGAAAGATTTACTGTGCCACTGAAGGCTACAATCTGCTGTGTCTATGCCTAAATATGCCCATTTGTAGCAAACGGTGCCAAATCATCTTTTACCCCCTGTTTTCCACATATCCCAACCCATCTCTCATGACTGATATTGCCTGTGCAAAAAGGAGGAGGAAGACTCAGCTTTTTTAGGAGCAGCACCCAAGTCCCTGACATCAGCGTCACTGAGAGCAGGAGCAGAATCCCCTTGGTTTGCTGGATGCTACTGAGCATTTCCAGTGATGGGGCAGCCACAGCTTCTCTGCGCAACCTGTGCCAGGGCCTCACCACCCTCACAGGGAAGAATTTCTTCCTAATATCCCATCTAAAGCTGCACTCCTTCATCTTAAGGCCATTCCCCCCTGTCCTGTCACTCCAGGCCCTTGTCCAAAATCCCTCTCCAGCTCTCCTGGAGCCCTTTTAGGCATTGGAAGGGGCTCTGGGGACTCCCTGGAGTCTTCTCTTCTCCATGTGAGCACCCCCAGCTCCCCCAGCCTGGCTCCAGAGCAGAGGGGCTCCAGCCCTCAGAGCACCTCTGTGGCCTCCTCTGGAAAGCCTAAATATGCCTAATCCATAGGTAGGATACAGCCCCGACACAGAGGATTCCAACCTGCACGCGACAGTTACTTGTGCTTCCTCAGAACACTGGGAATTGAATGTATGTGTGGGGTTTGATTTTTTAATTGAGTATGCATTGCATGTATGCATATATATATACACACACATATATATATATATGATCTTAATGAGAAAATCCCTTTTATCTCCCAACCCCTTGCAGTATAAGCAACTCTAATGGTTTTAGGTACGAATTTTGAAAGGCAGACACTGGGTGGTGCAGAGTATTAATGTATTTGCCTTTTATAATATGAATTCCATAAGGAAAACTGATTTCCAAGTCATGTTTGGGTTATGTTGGTATTTTCACTCAGACTTGGTTTACTAGGACAACACAGAGTAAAGACAATTTGAAAACTGGAGAAAGACACAGAAGGGATTGTGGTATACAACAAGAGCATGCATAACAAAAAAATCTTTTTGTTGTAATCATGGGATGCCAAAAGTCCAATAATGTTAACTGTTATTTTAAAAATCCTATTTAGGTTGAATCTTCCATGTCTAGGTTCAGGATAAACCCTGCATTTGTGTATAAAAAGTAAACTTATTTGCACATGTAACTTATCCATCCAATGCAACTACCTTTTATGGGTCAACATTTTTTAGTATCTGCTTTTCCCAGGCCAGTATTTGGTTTAATAAGTGAGGATTCATTAATGAAATTACTACGTAAGACCAACATACACAGTGACAATAAATCACTGCAGGCTGAGCCTGATCCTATGGTCCTGTGCTTGAGAGGCCAAAATGTCCTGTACTCCAAGGAATATAACCGAATGTGCAACAAAATGTTAAAAGGAAAATAAGTGTCTTAAGGCCAGAAAGGTAAGTCTACCAAGAATAAGCTGCCTGTTTTAAAGTATTTCCTTGGAAACTGAAAACCAGGAGAATGTTTTTCCTAAATGAAGCACTGATGTGCTTGGTTTGTAAAGATCTCCAGAGCCCTGAAGGCTGAAATCACTGAGGCTGCCCCTCTCTGAGAAGGCAGATGTTCAGAGGACAGCACAAGAACAACCTTTTCTTTTCCTCCTTCTCCCTCCCAGCACGAACAGGAAGCCAAGGAGCAGAGGACGAAGGGCTGTCACACCCTGCAGAAGCACCAACGCACACATTCATCTGGTTTGTGCTCTGGCTTTGGGAAGGAAAAGCAGGATGGGAGCATTTTAAGAACCTGAGGAAGATCCCTCTTCCCATGTCTATCCAAATTCCTTTTATAACACGTATGTCAGTGTCACCCCAGCACTACCTGCCAACAAATTCTAGCTCAAAAAACACGAAAAATAGAATGTAGGGGGTTTTTGACAGTGGTTGTTAATATGCCAAACACACTGTTGTCACATCCATAACCCAATATCCAGGTTGTCATTTATTGCCAAGACTGATAAAAAGATACCTTTATTAACTAAAAATTTTTAACTAAAGATCCTTTCATTTTTGAGCTCCATAGTACTACAGTCATTCTGGCACTGGAGAAACTCCATATTTAACTTTCGTATTTCCTTTCGCAGAACGTTGAGGTTTATTTATATTTTACAAGTTTCACTCTTTGTGATTCTACATCTAATTTTGTAGCTTCTTCAGTGAGCAGCCCTGCATGTGCTTGCCATGTCGAGACAAGCAGGAGCATACAGCATCCTGTCACGATAACCATAGCACAGGACAGGAATTCCTTTGGAATTCACTGTAGCATCCACGGGGATGCAGAGCCCTCTGCAGGATGAAGAGACAAATTGCTAAAAATGTTAACTACGGAGAGTGCAGGCACCCGGACAGGGATTGCCCACTAGCTCTTCTCCCAAACCTCTCAGTGACACATGAATTCACCATTTCAATAAAACCATGGCACACCTAAAGATTTGTTTCTAATTTAAAATATACTTCAATTAAAGACAGAATGACTATGTATTAAAACTGAAGAAGCAAGAATATTTTGTGACTGTCCCAGTACACCTGCAGCACATTCAGGAAAAGACAGCTCTTTTCCTGAGTCCTGCAGAAAAATCATTAATTCCACAGTACCAGCTCTTGAATCAGCCAGTCCTGCATGTAATTGATTCAAACTATTTCTAATCTCGTTCTTTTGAGTTTAATTCAGAAATTCAAGACACAGAATACTAGCACTGTCATCATTCCTTTTATATTTTTTCCTTCCTATTCAATACATTCTGCACAACAACAATGGAACTGAAAGCAAAAGACACAAAGGAACATAAAGACAAGCACTACCAGCCACATTCAAGCAATACTTTCCAAGCTGTAAGGGTCACCCAGAACCTCCTGAACAACCTTCGCCACTCTCACACACACGTGGGGACCCAGCACCCAAAATGCTGCTCAGTGCAAGTATTTTGCCAAGGACTCTCCTTCCCCACAGCTGAAACCGTCCCAGCTTTGGGGAAATGAATGAAACACTCAGCAAGGATTACTTCCTTGCACCTCTCAGCAACCCACCACAGTGCTGGCCCCTTCTTCACGTACTTCTCTATTCTATATGAAGAAATAGCCATGTGTTTAGGTGACCTGAAGCTCTATTCCTTATTTGTTGGCTACACTGAACCCTCCTATTTTGAAGATGCATCAGAGATCTGAACGAAACTCTTGAAAATTAGACACAGCATGACAATGACTATGCAATAGCAAACAGACTTTCAGGAATAACTAAAATGTTTTCTAAGATATTGCTTTCTTTGTAAAATTAACTACTTCCTTCCCTTTCAATTGACAAAAAAAATAGATCACAGACCCAATTAATATTTAAATGAGTATGCTGCTTCCTTAAAATCAACTTGACACATCACTGAGCTCCTTCTCTTTCATGCTAACATGTTAAAGTTGTTTACATCGTTAATTTAAAAAGTTATTATAAGGAATTAGCAACTTCAGCCCCGAGGGCTTTACCCTCCTTCTGCTCTGATGTAAACGACTCCACAAGGCAGATTAGATGTGAGAGTCAGACTCACTACTTTAAAACAGAAAACCTACCTCTCTGTGGCTTAATATTTTCAGTGTTTCCTTCCCTTGAAAATCCTTTGTACAACATCCAGACTGTCTGGCCTTAAGTTCTTGATTAGTTGACTGCAGCTCTTTGACCATCAGGAGCAGGTCAGTAACCTAAATAACCAAAGGAAGAACAAGCAGAACTGATAACATCCAAACTAGCAGGAAAACAAATGATGACAGATAAATCTCCAGATAATGCAAACTGTAGAGTTAGAAGCCTGGGTTTGTGTATCTGCTCCTGACTCAATCTCCCTAGGTATGGAAACATGCTTCTGTGTTTGTGAATTAGTGTTCAAGGTACCTTAATTTGTAACACTGCAGTTCATGGTCAGTTATTACGTTCAGGTAACAAGTTTCACAACTCAGTAGCAAGAACAAACCTGAGGGCAACTCACACGAACAGCTGATTTGAGATGAAACATTTAATGCAAGAAAAAAACAGCCTTACTGGAAAGTAGCAGCATTCAGGAACAATCTGTTCTTGTGTCACCAACCCCCTTTAAAAGCCACTCTCATTCTGAGCAATTTCACAGACACAGAATCTGATTGGACAGTCGGGTTCAAAACTCTCACAGCCACAAAGCCATGAACTCTTATCAAGAAGGCAACGTTTGGAGAAAAAAGTTAAATCTTTTTATCAGACCAATTAATATACTTGGAAAACCAGGTCAGCTTTCCGTCACGCAAACCTTTTTTCCAGTAAGAAATTATTTATAAATATCTTTTGCTAATGAGTATCCCTGAGCCTTCTGAAGGGAACATGCTCAGAGATAAAAGTGGAGAAACCCCAGAATGGCACTGGGACACAATCTGGGCTTTTTTTAGGGACACCTGTTCAAAGTAAAACGAACTTCCTTCCTTCAGATTACCCACCTCCAGAGTGTGAGCATCTGCCTACAATTCAGCTGTCCCTGAGAAACAGAAAAACTTCACTTATGCTCACTCCGAACCAACTATATTCAAAATTATTCCTTGTCACAAACTGGTGCATGGATCGGATGTCACTGCACAGGAACAGAAGAAAGAGAACAAGTTTCTGATCCCCAATACTGATTTATTGTTTCGTCTGCACATTTCACCTCTGTGAATTCCAGTTCTCCTTATGCAGAATAGAGAACTCACCTCAGAGTTATTTTATAACATGCCCTATTTACCAGAAGATTTGCAAATCCTGGGATGGAGTGTGCTATACAGAATATAGACACCACCACTTCCATGATTAATAAAGCTGCATGAAATACACACTGTGGGATGCTCAATGCAAAACGTTTCTTTGGAGTTGATGTAGATGATATCTGAAATATGGTACTGAGCCAAAACCTTCAGATGTCCAATGCCCCAAAACCCCGGCTGCAAATCACTCAGCTTTCAGCTGATTCTGAAGCCCATGTGGTGTAACAAAGTCTAAATAGTTCATAAAAGGTGGGTTACAAACCACAGAGATGGGAGCTTCAAATCCTTTCAGAATACCCAACTGTACCTAAATAAATGTTTCTGTGAGAGATACAGAAACTATAAACAAAGCAGAATTAAGCCATTAGAAACAGTAAATAATAGAAGAGATCAATACCTTTTTTTTAAGTTCTTCCAGAGACAGATGGTCTATCTGAAGGCTTAAATGGTCTTGTTCTCCTAAACAGATACTCATATAAGATGTTTGATCTCCACAGAAAGATAGTGTTTCATCTGCCAAAATAGCAAAGGACAGACATTATTTCAGAAACTCCATTTGCAGGAAAACACAGCACAAAATGCACAGGACTTTTCAAATAAGAACCTTCCAGTAAGTCTGTGGGAAGCCAGTTAGAATGTTTAATTCCCATAATAAGCTTCCCGTTTAATTGAAAAAATTTTGTCCTCATACTTCTTTGTGCTTCTGACACACAGACATGCTGCATTTTCTGTGTCTGTATCTTCTGTGGTTATCAGCACGAGTTGTGAATGTAATTCTGAATTATAATTTGCATATTTAGCATTACAATTAGAAATAATTTTTAGGAAGGATAAGTTAGGCATGAATAGTTGTTCTATTTTAACTATATTTTTATGAACATGAACTCAAGGTCTCAAGGCTAAAAGCCAGGTTAGACAAAGTTAATTAATTTATTTTGCTTTTGGGTCAAAAGAATGCAGTAATTGGATTGAAAATAGTTACTTATTCACTGCCTCTATAACTGCAGGAATTATTTATGTTTCAATAAACACCTGTTTATTTATATAAATATAAATATATTATATGTATTACATATATTATATAAGTAACAGTCAATTCTATAAATAAATCTTATTAGATAGGGAGAAGGCATAACTAAATTAGGACAAAGAAGAGACATCCAAATCCTACCCCCAGTTCTGACACTGATCCTGTGGCTGCTGCAAGGACCCAGAAGTCACAAATCATTACTAATTTTTTAGTCTTCATTCCTACCAGCCTCACCCTCAACACAACAGCTCCTGAGAACCCTGGAGTATTCACAAGACCCTTTGGCCCACCCTGGGTGTTCATCATCTCTGGGCTTTTGAGGCTGGAAACTCTGAAACAGCTGAAGTTTACCTTTTGTCACTTATCAGAGCTGTCAAGTGATGCTAAAATTGAAAATCTAAGTTGAAAGGGGAAGTGAACAGGCTTTACAGTTATTTATATATCCCCTAAGGAATAAAACAGAAACATCTTGTACATATGCAGTAAACTATTTAATGATACCCACTTACATTATTCTTTTCTATATCTAAGAATATACTAAAAACACCTCCCAAGACATACAGCAAAAAAGCCAGAAGCTAAGCTATATTTAAAAGCTCTACTTTTTCTGAATTACTAAGTAACAAAACTTCTGGGTATTTTTTCTTTCTCTGGAAATACTTCTGTTAGGAGGAGGTTACCAGCGCCTGAGCCACAAGCTCTTTGGGAATTAATTACATCCCATGGTCAGAAAATGATCCCATGGCCACCGACTGATTCCAAGCCAGGAATCTCTGACTTTTGTGGAAAACAGTAAATTCTGTGGGTACAAAGCTGCAGGCAGCATAAAATGATCCCTGCAGTAGAATTGCCACAGAATTTCTAACATTTGCTGCATGGAAAGAGAAGCTGTCCCTCTGTATGTGCCCTGATTGCTCCAAGACATTCTGTTACAAATCCCCCAAATCATCTTCAGTATAAAAAGTCAAAAAGAAATCTTTTCACACCTTTTTTTACTCTCAAATATTTTTTTCTCCATGCCAGCAAACTGACTGCAATAAAACCACTTTTCTTCTTTTGTGGATGAGGAGGGCTGGACTGGGCATGGATACAAACCTTGGTGGTTTTTCATGTCCTTAATCTGATCTTGTAAGATCTTCTGGAGATTCCTGTTACCTAAAACATCTTCTTCCAGTTGTTTTCTCAACATGAAAATGTTGTTCAGTTCTACTTGCAAGCTATTTAGACTAGAAAAAAAAGGGGAAAAATAAATATTTGAGATTAAATTCATAACATTTTGGTGTGCACTGGTGTTTTCTCCATCCAGGCTTGCACCAAGAGCCCATTTCCCATTCCCCATGGCTGGGTTTCATCCCACACTTCCATCATTATGATGCATAAGCACAAACAAATCCCTACATAGAAAGAGGAGATTACATGTTTACATACACAGCCTTTTCCTACTCTTTTGGGCTGTGCTGCCTAAGTCAGTTTCCCCATGACAGAGCTCTTCTACCAGCTAACTGCTCTTTCTGCGCAGTTCTTTTTAAGGAAAATCTAAATTACTAACTTCTAAAAAGTATGCCAGAAAAATAACATTATCACATAACGCTGATGGCTTTGTGTATTCCATTATGTGGTGACCATGGAAACTTTGTTCCCTTGCCACAGAGCTACACTACATAATCTAATGCTGCACTTCGGAAAAACATCAAAAAATCCTGTTTCATTAAAAATAGGAGCCAGACACAACTGTCTTATTTCTTCATTTATCCACAGTCTGTAAAAAGACCTCTTGCGTTCTAAATTGTCTCAATTACCGCAATGGGGCATAAATGTCCAAACTTAAAATATATAATTTGTCAAGCTGATTTAATTTTTTAAGCAACTTTGCTACTGAAGCTCTTCAGCATCAGCTGCTCCTCAGGCCCCAGAGTCAGCTGCCCCTTGCTACATTTTCCCCACACCCTTCAACTACATCAACAAGGCAGTTCTGATCAATCTGTAAAAAGATTTGAGTGCTGAAAATAAACCAACTTGAAATTGTAATAAAATGAAATAAATCTGATTTAATAAAAAATAAATAACAGAATGTTACTGAACTCTTTGTATTATTTATTTTCACATTTACTTCACTCAGTGTTTTAAGATAAATTAAGCTGCTGCAGAATTTCCAAGCCACTGCACTAAATGCCAGAGAATTTGGGGATCTTTAAGAAAATTTCAATCCATCTGACGGGAGACTGTACAGGAACACAGAGCACATCATACTTGCATGAGAATAACAGAGTGCTGCAGATGCACATTAATTAAAAGGCTGCACATATGAAAAGCCTCTCAGTCTGTCTCCTGACAAGTGTGCTGTCGTCAGGGGTTCCTGCACAAGAAACTACTGCTTTAACCAATTCTTCCTCATACAAGAGCTTCTTTGAAGAGAGAGTGCTCTTAAAGGCTCAGCAAAATAATTAAGAGTAAAACCAAACCAACACATGACTAGAAGTCAGGTAAGCACATTTTCTCCTTTTCATGAGTTTAAAAGGTTTTATAAGAACAAGCACTGACTCCCCTCTTGGAGAGAGAATGAATGTCTTGGTCCTGACATCCAGTAGCTTATTTTGAAAAATAACTACCCAGGTCGCTTAAAATAAATAATGCCTAAAAGAAGATGTCAGCAAGAAAACAGATGTTTGCCCAAAATCCATGTCACTGCTGATGGCAATTAAATCCAGCTTCGTCATCTGTGCATCTGTAGGGCTTGTTTATCCATTCCCCAGAAGTCTGAGATTCAAGTCTTGATGAAGTTTACAGCACGTTTCAGCCCCCAAAACTGTTGAGATGGAGGAATAAGAGCAGTTCCAAGCCCTAGCTCATGGTGCATCCTCTGCTATTGTGGCACAACAGGCACTGACTGCTCCGTGCATTCCATAATTGCACATCAGGGAAGCAGGACTAATGATCCTGATCCTACAGAAGTTCATTGCAAAACCCCAATGATTATACCTGCAGTTCTAAGTTTCCTTATTTGAAAGGCATTCTAAGAAAAACCAGTTTCAGAGCCACACTGCTTTACTGCCATTGCTATACAGAATGTGGACCCTCTCCTTGCCCAATGAGCAGGAGTTGGTGTCAGGTCACACTCTTCATATGGAATCAGAAATAATCTCCATAATTTGACTGCTATCATTATTTTTATTTAGTATTTTTTCTAGTATCTAAAGGGGGTTCTGAGGTGTGGCCAAGCACAAGCTGGCATTGCTGCTAAGTGCTTAACTCACACACAGATCTCATCTACTCTAGTGCTACTTCTCTTTATGGTTTCCAAACTATAATGGTCTACAAACCAATTGCAAAATATAAATAAACATTCCCCCAAACCACTGCTTTCAGGAGCTGGCTCTCAAATGTTAAAGACTTCATTAAGAGATTCGCAATTATAACAATAAATTTTTTGTAAAATATTTAAATTTCATTTGCCTACAGATTAAGAATGTTCTTTTTTTTTATCTAACGTCTCCTCCTCAACTGCCAACCAATAACAGGATACAGAGTAGGCTGCAGATTTCTTTCTAAATTGTTGTCTTCTTTGATTTTAAAAGGTTAAAAACCGCTTTCTCCTGCCACCCTTTTCAACGCTTTACACTGAAAGTATACTGTGCAAACTTCAATTATTCTGTTTTGTTTAACCTTCTCCCAAATCTTGCATATTTATATTCTCAACAAAATTCTCGCGGTGTCACTTTTAAGATAAGCATTCTCTGTATTTTAGGAGTAAACCATGGCAAATTGTCCAGTGCCCAAAAGTTTACTGCAATTTGATTTTACTCCTATATGCCAAAACACAAGACCTAAGTATGGAAAATTCAGCTGCTTACTTTGGTACCTAAATGGAAACAGGGCTCATTTGAGATTCCAATCTGAAAAGAAGTATCTTCAGAAACATTTAAGTTATTTATATAATAGAAACTCACGTACATAAACATTTCTCTTTAGAGACTACTACAGAGAGTTTATAAACAACTGGCCAGAACAAACTAATCTCCAGTAGCTACACATTTTTTTCACCACTTCTGACTTTTGCCCTTTGAGTTCAGATTATCCCCCAAAACAGAAACACTTACCTATCTGACTCCTTGAAGGTCTTCACTAGTGTAGAATAAACATTCTGTTCTTTCCTTAAAGCAAGGATCAGCTTCTCATACTCAGCTTCTTTATTTTCCTGAATTATAAGAAGAACACACTGCGCTTACAACGTAATTTTTATGTTTCATGTCTATGACCATGTGTGTACTTGTGTCCTGAGGCATTTGTGAAAGAAGCTGAAATCCCAGTTTCCTGCACAGGATCACCAATGCCCAACATGGATCTGAGAACCATTCACTGTCCTTAAATCCAGCTGTTATTGAAGGAGGCAAAGACTGTTTCACTATGTACCTATCATGAGGGAATCACACATCTGAACAGTGCTTCAACATTTTTCTCACAGCTTCAGAAGTTTCCCCCAGCGCCACCTCAAACATTCTCACCCCCAAAGTTCAAACAATCAGGAACAACCTGGCAGACAGCTATTCCAGAGAAGGGGAAGGGAGGGAAGGGAGAGCAGACAAGCCAGACCTCCAAGTACACATTTTAGAACAAGTCCTCTCTGTGTTCTGGATAAAACTGGCTTTTTTGGGGTGAGGAGATCCAGCAAATTCTGTTCCATCTCTGAACAAGAAGGATTATATAGAGCCCCAAATAAAGGACAAACATATCAGACACTCCATAAGTCAGTTTTCTGCACATTCATCTGGGTCACTACAAGCTGCTGCTTCACTTGTGTGAAGAAAAGAAAATGGGTTTATCTGCAGTCTTGCTCACAGAAAGGATAATATTATTATTGTAAGAATAAATACAAACTCTTGAGGTACATTCTCAGTAAGGATCCATTAAATTCTCCTGACTTTTTTCACTCCAAAACAACCAGTCAGTCACTTTTTCAGCAGGAAGCAAAAAATACAGCTATTTAAAGGAGTATTTTCTTGCACTTACTATATAAGAGTATCTACAATATCAGTCATCTCCAAAGAGAAATAACTGGAATATTATAGCTAATTTAGATGTATTAATATCAGGCACAAATTCTGCCTCTGTTAAAGAATTTTTGGTTCTCTCAGTTTTCTTTTTTGGACTGAAAACTGAAAGGGGGAACAAAAAAGGTGCCACAGCTAAGGGGGAATTTCAGCTAAGAGAACTCTTAAGAGATACAAAATCATTAGTGAACAGACCATTAACAAGGAAGAAAGCTACACCCAGCAGTTTTAAGCGGCTGTTATTATTCCAACTGCAATTCCTAAGGAGGAAATTGCAACCAAAAAAAATTCAGCTACAATAGAATCTCGTTAATCCACACTAAAGATGCAAAGACTATTAATTTGAACAGTTCAGTGTTCTGCAAAGTAAACAGCACAAAAGCAAGGACAACCGGTGTTTACTTTTAATTATTTACACTCTTACTTCACAATATGCCAGTAAATATGTTAAATAATATTTTGCAAGTGTAATCAAGCTGTGATCAAATGACTCTAGTTAAGGTAACCTGCCTGGCAGGTCCTGCTGCAGCTTCTACCACTGATGCTCCAGAGTCTTTGAAGAAGCGACCTTGCCTTCAGACACGTGCCCCATGTTCAGCTGCCATCTAAAGGCTGGTGTGATCTAAGAGACATTTCCAGGTTCTAGTGCAATTTATACATTAAATACTATTCTGTATCAAAGTGCAAAATCCTGAGCTTCACATCGAATTTATTATCTAGATGAGCCGTGGAGGAGTTCCAAGCAAAGCTGCTGACTGAGCACAGAGAAACACAAAGGCAAACAGATGGAGGTGGGTGATCCAGAGGCCAGTAATAAAATAATCTCATGAAAAGAAATGCTAAAAAGTACATATTGCAGCCTGAATTAAGGAGTCTTATCAATGTGCCAGAATCTCAGCCTTTCAAGAACAAAATACATGGGTTGTAATTTAAGTTGGAAAAGTTTGATCATAAACATTGACCAATGACGTAGAAAGCAACAGGAAAAAATAAATCTTTTGACTTAATTTAGTTGTTTCACAGTCTGTTAAAAGTTCTAGTGAACTCCTCCATATGTCGGATACAAACCTTGCAATTATTACTGAAGACACTACAGAACTCTATCCTAATTAAAGCTCTTTCTGAAGCCCTGGCAGAGCAATGTCACTGTGCAGAGTTAGGGAGCACAAATGAGGGAAGGAATGCCATCCATGGCTCGGGGTCTATGGCTGCTGCATGAACAAAGCAGTGCCACACACAAACCCTGTTCCACCTCCCTGTTCCTTTTAGGATTTACATGTTGAGTTCTCCATTTGTACCAAAATCTCAGTAAGCTCATGAAATCCTCCCAACTCTTTCTGCATAACAGGAGACATGAGCTATTTCTTAATTCCAAATGTCACAGACTATACACAAATTATTAAATTCTAAATTCAACTACCTAAGTAAAGGTTAGCAAAATCACGAGGAAGTGTTCCTGATTTTCTCAGAATCTTTCATGAATAATAAGGATGAGAAGACGCAGCAAGAACATCCCTTTTTTTGGTACATTATTACTGTCATTTCTAAATAACACGTAGGAGTGAATTATTTCAATCAACTCCCTGATGGTACACAAAACATAAGGCAGCTCTGTAACTTAAATAGACGGTAATGCTGTGGGAGTTAATGAAACATTAAGCCTCTTGACACATGGTGTGAGGAAAAATGTGTTAGAGGAGATAGCTGCAAGACATCCAGGACCATATTGCAGTGAAAGATTTATACTCCCATGAAAGGAGGCAATCTAATACGTTAAAGTCTATATTTAAGTCTGAAATACTATTGCTAAGCAGCAGTGGTGGAAAACATAACTTATTTTCATTAAAGGTTCCTTAAATTGTAAGCAAAGGAAGTAAAAGGTTTATGCCTCCACAATAAATAACTTATTGGCAAAGTCACAAGAATATCCAGTTGCCTCACTGAATGTTCTTGTGCTTCTGACAACCCTCAGGATCACTTCAAAATCTCTGAAGGTTAAAGGACAGATGACTGAGAGAAGGATATAACCTATACCTCCTCACTGATCCATCCACCATTCATTCATCACTAGAATTTGGTAATTTCTTCTAATTTCTAAATTCCTTATCTGTAAAATACATTTAACTCAGAGACTTCAGAGATACCAGAGTCAGAAGTTGCCAGACTCCCCTAATTATCAGTGCCCTTGCTCACACTCTCTATGCCATAACAGTGGCTCAAAAATCCAAACTCCAAAATTAGAACCTTTCCTGGTCTGGCCAAGGCACCCAGCAGAGCTTTGGGTGTTGGTTGCTTTAAAATTTATTATTACATTAAAATAAAGTACAAAGATATGCTGAAAGACAGAAAAGTTCTGCATCTCTCAAATTGATTTCTTCAGCTTTAAAGATCAGTGAGGCTGAAGAGCCTAGTTTCTGTCCCCTCTGGTGGGGAGGATCCAGCTGTGGGTTGGTTGAGAGTCGGTGCAGCACCGCAAAGCCATCCAAGAGTGCCAGGCAGCCAATGAGAGCAGAGCTCTGGAAAACGTGTCCAAAAACTGGTGACTAATATGCCAAAGCGGGTTGGGCTGAGAGGACAATGGGCTGTGATTAGCTATTGTTCAGTCACTGAGTGCACCAGCAGCAGAGAATGGGCTGTGATTAGAAGGTGGGTCTGAGTGATTACCATGCACTGCCTGCCACTGCTCCTGCCCTGGTTATCCACCTGAACCCAGTGAGGGGTATGCAGGGAAGTCAGTGTTTGATTTCCATTAATTCCCTACGATTTTCCATCCTAGGTGCCTTTGTGACAGAAGTTATGTGCATGCACTGCAGTTTGTTGTGCAGAGGTGGAATTTCTCCCCAGCCTTTCCCAGACTATTTTCTCTGTCTGCACATTCACATATACTGGGATAAACCCTCACGCTACCGAGGTAAAAAAAGCTACAGCTCCTTTACTCGGAGCTTGTCACATAACCAGGACTCCACATGTTCTTGTCTCTCCCATGGTTAATTATAGTGCCCATCACATTCATCATTTCACCACCAGACTGTTCAGAATGTGACCCAAGACAGTGTACTTACATTTCCTTTGCCATTGGCTCCCTTTATTTTGAACTTCCTTGAGAAAGTCTCCTTAATGACTGATACATTATTAAAGAAATGAAAAAGCTTTCTCCACCATTACTGTGTACCAGTCTAATTATTTTTACTTTACCTGATGCTTTTAGAAACCTTGACACACCAGGCTGCAAACAACACAAAAAAGAGACAAGAAATGTACCTTCAAAAGCAGCTTATTTGTTTAATAATCTGTACACCATGATGCACTGTGGAGTCACAGAGTGATCCAAAAATTTAACAGTACCTGACTTCTTTTTGCTACAACAGAATGGAGGGTAAAGAGAGAAGGAACTACTTCTAAAACTAAAATTTTGAATTTTGACCTCTGACTTAGGTACAAGTCTTTTCGATTCATGGCATCAAATAAAATAATGGACATATATTGCTCACCCTTTTTAATATACATATATATATTTCTGTACAAGTTCTTTGCTTTAAAGCAGTTTTCTTCTTGTCCTGGACATATTTTCACTCCTACCTGTATTTATCCTCACATTCCATTTATCTGCTGTGGTCATCAGCTCTGTGCAATCCTTCTCCTTATATCTATCCAAAGTACACAAACTCTTCTCTGCACTTCTCTGCAGAAATGCAGATATCCTCCCACTCAGTGAATTATGTCTGCCCTAACCACCATAAAACCTCTACCTCTTTATGGCAGGCAAAACATCTTACATGTTCTGAAAGTAGGGAGTTTAGTGATGCCACATGAATTCATCAGAACACAACACATGGTGAATTACAACGCATAGGAGTTCACAGCTTTAAAGCCAAAGTCAAAATTCTCTTCAATTTGAAGTCAAGGTACTTATCTGCAAATGATCAGTTGTGCAAAACTCACCTCCAGCTCTTTGACTATCTTGATAATCGACTGCTGAGTCTGTGCAGCACATTTCTCCTTTACTAAGCCCTCATTTTTCAGTTCAAGTTCTTCATTTGCTCTTAGAAGGTTCTTGCACTTATTCTGGAGCTCCTGCAGTTCTGCATCCTTTTCTTTAACTGTTCCATCAAGTCTCTAACAAAAGAAAACAGACAGTTTTACAAAATCTATTCTAATTTTAAACTGCAAAATACCAAACCTAACAAAATTCGGGAGAATATCCAAGGATGACCTGGAACATGTTATTTACCCACCTTGCAAAAAGAGCTCAATTTAAAATACCAGAAGCGAAACTAAAAGATACACAGAAGCTTTCCTCGCCTATGGAACCTTTTCAGTATTAAAAAATGAAGTCAAGGCACGCATCTTTGTCTCCAGGTACAGAGCAACCTCAACTCTGACTCTCTGCATTGCTGGCTGAATATCATCACTACTTTTTTTACCCTGTGTTAAAACTGAGCAGGGGTCTGTTACCTATTCAGGCAGGAACCTTCTCATGCAGGTCACGTGGGGCTCCCAGAAAAGAAGATAAAATATTTCAGTATCTATACCTATTCCTCAACTTCCACTTTCTGCACAATAAACTGAAAATCATGAGCACTTCAGAGCTTTTTCAACAGTGACAATCCTACATAAGTATCAGTAAAGCTTTCTTCCCCCTCTGTCCACACGCTTCACAAAACCCTAACAAGAAATCCTGTTGAATGCCACACACTCTGTAATTACAGGTCTGTTCTGCAAATACAGTATTATGAGATGTGAAGGATTATCATCAAAATCAACAATAACTCCAAATACAAATGTGATTTGGTAATAATTTCCCATACAAAATCAAATGATAACTTTCCATTTTTCATTTCAAAGTAAGTCTACCTACCTCAAGCAGCAGATCCTTGTGATTGACACTGTCTGTCAGCTGCCTTATAACAAGCTCTTGGCTCTGCAGCTTCTGATTGCTTTCACTCAAAAGAATATTGTAATGGTGTTCAACTGCTTTTTCTTTCTCAGTCATTTCACCATGTAATTTCTCTAGCTGATTTCTAAGGTCCTACAAAAAAAATGAAACTGAATATGCAGCAAATCAACTTTAAAGAAAGTTTAAGACTAACAACCCACACTATCACTGAAGAACGTACTGAAGCCACTTTCTTTCGGCATCAATGAATACAATTAAAGAAAGAACAACTTTCAGATAAGATGTCAGTATTTTCTTCCAAAAATCTAGGTTGTTGTCTAAATGCTTTTCATACAGAATGGCTGGACTACAAGGCTGTTGGGAATATTATGCACATAGATGTTGTCAGAATGAACATTCACTTCTGAGTCAATTTACTCCCTGGCTAGAAATAGGAGAAAATTGCTTACGGGTGATTCAGTTTGTCACTTGCCTTTTTTCTCATCACATCATGAAAATTGTTGCACTAACTCTTGTATCACTGGTTACTTTGGCATCAAAAAAAAAAGGTCAGAAATGTTAAAACTTTCTTCTTTTGACAAGAACACAAACTTCAAATGACCAATCAGGTCAGCCTCATGATCAGAAGGGATGAACAGAACTTGATCTTGACTCTGACTCTGTTAATTATGTCGTGTAACTCCAAGATTAGCTGCATTACCTCCACATTTTAGCTTCCCATCAGAGTCCTTGTCCATTTTGCTCCTAAACCATAGGAACAATCTCTTTCAACAGCTTCTACACAGCAGCAAGTCCAAAGGACTCTGAGATCTGTTACAACCAACATGGAATGCTGCAATGGAAGAGCAGCAGCTCCTGGGTTGCACCACAATCACAGCTCTCCTCTGCAACCCTACAGATCCTGTCCCACTCCGTCTGAAAATCCACCTCTGAAAAAACAGCTCTCTATGGGGTTTCAAAGTATGGCCACCCAACAAAGCCTTGAGTTCCAAGAAGTAACATCCAAAAATTCCTATTCCTTACATTCTGCCACGAACCAGGACAATCACTACATCTATGTGAATATATGAGACTATTAGCATGGAATTTATAGTCAGCTCACAGTTAGAGTAGAAAATATTTAAGAGCACAGGGCAGTAGAAAAATTTCCAACATGGCTTCTCTGTCCTTCCACCTTCTCTCCCACCACCACTGTTGTACACACAACATTTTTGTTCATTTCTTGGGAAGTTTCAACACTGTCAGCTGAAGGAGGCAAAGCTTGCATAGACACCAGTCTTGTTTTATAAACTTTTCCTCTGCATCTACTGCACAGATTGTGTGGAAAAAAGAGAGGTAGAAACTTGTAACACAGGAGCTGTTGCCCAAAATTAAACAATTAAAACTTACAGGAGACTTTATACTATCTAAACTTCTGTTCAGACCCAAAGAACCAGGTAACACAGTCTACATCTTCAAATAAATGTTTTCTATTTATTCCCCAAAAGGGCCCATTTGTCAAGTAGCATAAGCCCTTTAAACAGTTTGCACATATGGCAATCACCTGCAAATTTTATTTTTACCTCCACTAGGATTTAAAATTTAATAGTTGTTTCTAAGTCCAAAGAAATAGCACTAGTGACATTTTAATTGCAGTCTCTTTACAAACTGTTTTATGTCCTTTTCTTGACTTAATTACCTTGCTTCATGCAGGTTCACATCAAATCCTTAACATCACTTTCCTACCTCAGTGTTTTATTTGTTTATTTTGCACATTAAATGCAAAATGTCATTTACAAAGCCTTTTGGTTTACTTTCTCCATTTTAACTTCATCCCCAGGATTCAGCTAAGAAACGCCTAACAGCTCCCAAAACCCCCTCAAATGTTATTCAAAGAATGATTACACCCAGACCTTCAGTTCTGCAAACTAATTTTTTTCAGGAGCAAAAGAACTAAGAAAACTGAAGAACAGCAGAATCAGGTCTAAGTTTTGTCTAGATACCCAAACCTTCCCATATGTTCCTGTTTTTCCCTAACTGCTGCCTATAAATGCAAACTGCAGTGGGAAATAGTGCAAGGTCTGATAATTGCAAAGGTTTTTGGCTCCAAGTTATGGAGCTCTTCAAGTGGACCACATTAAGTCTATTCCCACACTGCACTGGAATTGGAAGCAAAGGATCAACAGCAGTGTTATCACATTCCCCGCACTGCAAAGGTCACTCCTTAGCTTTTTTAGATGTTACTTTTATACTGTTACATTACTGAACGGCTTTAACTGACACACTGCCTGCAACTAAACTTCAGAGGACTTTTCATCTGTCCTGTAACTTCAAGTGACCAATACTGTGACTCGTCTTAATGAAAACCATAAGCAGCTTGAAGATGACAGACATGCAGAGGTACAAAGATGCTGCTGCAACAACTGTACTCCACCTGTTACCTCATCTCAGTCCTCTTAGTGCCCAGCACTTGTCAGGTGCAGAAACCAGGTTTTGCCCTTTAAAGTGGCAAAACTATGTAATGGCCAGGTTTATGGAAAGAGCTAGACTGACAAGGGATGCAATTATGGAAAAAGTAAAACAGCCTGTGTGAGATTTGCAATTTGCACATAACTTTGCCTCTACTATTTCTGCCCCCATAACTCCCTAAATCCTTCCCAAAGAAAGCTAGAGGTGAGACTGAAAATTACCTTCTTTGCATGAGCTGGAATTCTGTAACACACCAAACTATCCATCACTGTAGCAGGTTGCTTGAACTCATTGACCACTCAAATTGTCTGGGAGAAAATCTATTGGTTTCTATACACTGACTTGCAAGGATAATATAGTATCTACAGCTCTCAGAGCATAAACTTTGCAATTCCCTCTGCCAACCTTTTCCCCAAGAGACTTTCCTATGATTAATGATAGCTGAACTAAGAAAAATGAATGTGAAACACTATAATATAGAAGACTGGAGCAGATGCCTCCCCCTCCTTGTCAGATGAAAACCAGTTTGGTGAATAATTAAGTTGTGAAGTTCCAAAACCTCCTTCTCAGGCTAAACTACAGGTAGGAAGACTAAATAATAAATTCTGCCTAATGAGTTATTCTGTATTTCCCCAACCAACTGATCAAATATGAATATCTAGTAAATACACTTCAATTGTCTACATTTAGGCCTGGAGAGAGAATGGATATGTGAAGTGTTTAATCATGTAAATTTGAACAAACTTCTTGAGGAAGAAGCACTCCATCCCTGTTACAGGCACAGTTAACATGGCAGCCATGAACAACATCAAGGATGAGATGTTTAGTCCTCACCAATAGTGTGTTGAAGTTTAAGTCCAAAGCTTCTTGTTTCAAAGAGCTTTAAGTGATGTTTAACAGCATCTTGCCAGTGATGCTTAAAGTGATACTTAACAACAGCTTTTGGAAAGTACAGAACTGAAACAGCTTTTAAAAGCTCTTTCAGATACCTTTTAAAGTTGCCCACCCTGAGGCAGGAACATGGTTCAAGAACATCTAAACCCATTTATCCAGGAAACTCCTAATATTGGACAAAGTCTGTGATCTGGATGATCAGCTCACATGTAACAGTCTTCTTTGATTAAGTTTCACCTTCTTTCCTTCCAGGACAGTAAAGCCCAATGCATGTCCAGATTAACTGGGTTTACAGCAGGCCAGAAGTACATTTTAGGGGGGTTGTTTGCTGGGGTGTTTGGGGCTTTTTTACTGAATATGTGCAAAAATTAGCATTACCCCAATTACAGTATATGGAAAATCACTGCAAATTTCCCTGTGAGTGAGTGAAGAGCTAGGACAGCAGTTCATTACAGATATGGAGGGCATTTTTTACAGTTTATACACTTTTTTGCTAACTTTATTCTAACAAAGTAGAAACACTGACAAACAGATCTCTTGGAGCATACATAGAACTGAGTTTTTAAGGCTGTTTCAAAAAGCTTGCACCAGATCACCGAAGTAGTTTCCTATTTGTCAAAGAGCAAAATCTCACAGCATATTTTTTAACTCCCACATATCTACTACTTAATGGGCAACACTTCACAGGCAATGTGGTCCTATCCAATGTGCTTGCAGCTCTGAAATTGAAGCAGCTGTTCTGCAAGGAGTAGGAAATAGGTTAGGGATATAATTTTTGTAAGACTGCTCATCTTTTGGCAGGAATGCTTTTTCCCAAGGAGCTCATCATTTACATGAAAAACTTGGACATAATGGAGTCAAATAGGGCTTCCAGGTAACATCAAATCCCCTGGCAACTCCCCACTCAGTCCTATTTTTCCTGTCTTTCCTGTACAGTTATATTCTAGCTGCTCTGGAAGATGAAAAAAATCTGAATAGAGAAGACAGTTAAATATAAAATACTTCAAATCAATAAATGTTCTTTGTGGCTGTTTTACTGACAAGAGCAATCTGTTCTCACTCTCCTTAACCTCAATGCCCTGAAGAAATCTCAAAGCACACCAAAGACAAGAGATTTTGTGACTGCAGCCAAACCACGGTTATTAATCAAACAAAAACGCGTGAAATTGGAAGTAAGAGGGGGAGAGGAACTTAATTTGTTTGTAGGTAAAGAGACCCCTCTGCTGGTTTTAAGGAATAGCGCAGGAGCAGCAATTTCCAGATCTCCCTGCTTTATTAAGGTCCTTATTTAATAATGGAACCAAAACATCTAGTGAATAAAGACAGGTTCATTAAATCTTTTATGTAATTTAATATAGCAGGAGACTAATCCCTAACTGAGGAGGATCAGACTCTGGATGCAAGCAGGACTCCGCTCATTATGCAAATGCTGCCCTTGTGGAAGCAAAAGTGGGAAGACTTTAGCAAAATCCACATGACAAAGCATTCAGGTGAAAAGTGTTTTGTGTCAAAGCCTCAGGAGCAGGTGCATCCTTCTTCCAAAGGAAGAAAAGGAGAAACCTAATCATTCACTTTGTCGCATCAGCTGTGAGTGCTGGGAGCAGGAGAGCTTATCTGAATGCCTACAGCAAAGTAAAAACCCTGAACAGAATATGAAGCAGCAAAATTAATGAACAGCACCTCATTTTTTATGTTAAACTGTGATCAATTAATCCTGTGCTTCAGGCTTTTACAAGCAGAAGTTATTTAATATACAGCCTTTACAGTGACCCTGCTAGGAGAGCAGAGAGCAGGCTGAGGTTTAGTTCCAGGTCACAGTTAAAAGAGAGTTTAAGTAGTGAAATTTAAGATAATCTACAGACATGCAACAAGACAAATATGGCAGAAATGTAAACATACATCATCATGCATGTTCATATTCTCCCATCAAAAAAACTGGAACCAACAGTAACTATTTACCACTTTTAAAGGTTAATGGGTTTTTTCCTAGGACCTAACTATCAAAATCATATTTAAAATATTATTCTGTGCAGATTATGTGCCAGAATTTTCCTCAGTCTTCATACACAGCATTAGGCAGCGTCAGGTATTTCCCTCCCAAAAGTTATTTAAATTAAAAACCTAATTTTGTTAGAAAAGGACCTGCTAAAGCACTGATTTCTAGACTTTAGGAAATAAAGCAAAAACGTGATAATAACATTAATGGTTTTGTCACTTCTGCTCTTCTGTAGTTGTGCTTCATCCAGCTCCTTCTCCATTTTCTCTCTTTGCAAATTCAGATCACTCAGCTCTTGACCAGTGACTTTAATTATCCTTTGCAGCCTGCGATTTTCAGCGTCCTTTGTGAGGTTCTCTGAGCGCAGCTCTGCCAGGAGGGTCTCCTTTTCCATCAGCAGAGCTTGATAATCTGCAGCACCCTGAAACACAAAACAGCTTTCAGGCTCCAGAAGGGGGTTTTGTAGAGCCTGGGAGTCTTTACTCCCATTGCATCCAAACCTATAACCCTGCCCTTCTTCCCAGTGTTTCAGAATTGGAGTTGCAAAGAAACAGTGAAATGACAAAACAAGGAAAGTGTAACAATAAAAATTTCCTCTACTGATGCAACAAAACTTTCCATGACGTCCAGTGCAGGCTAAGGAAGTCCGAGGTAACAAAGAATGAGAGAAAGGTTGATGTGCAAAGGAGTCCACCATGCAAACAAGGTCATGGCAGTATTACTGACTCACAAAGCTATAATTACATAAAACTCTACTTTTGGAGTAGAGTCCAGTTTCAATCTGGACTAGGGCAGGAAGTTACTGAGTCTTTCACGGAATCACAGAATTAAGGTTGGAAAAGACCTTTCAGATCAAATCCAGCTGCCAACCCAGCACCAGCATGGTGTTCATCACCAACCCATGCCCTCAAGTGCCACAGCCACACACTTTTGGAACATTTCTAGGGATGGTGACTCCATCCCTGCCCTTGGCATATGCCTATTTTGTGTTCTTCTCCACCACATACTGCTACAACTGGCCCTGGAGCTCACAGCAGAGGTGACAGGAGCAGTGAGCTCTGCAGCACAATTTACTCACAGAGAACTGCGTTCAACTCAAGGTTGTAGCTAAGGAGCAGAGAACTGAGGAAAAGGACTTGCTCTGCAATGTGGATTCTGTGGACAGGAGGGATCAGTTGCACACTTTTAAAACTTATAATTTTTTTAAAATCATCAAGGTCTCAAAAATCATAAAGCCCCTTTTCTCCTTCACACACACAAAAAAAGCATTACTAAATCACATTTTCACAAATAACATTTCACTATTTTATAAATACTGGTTTCACATTTACTATATAAGTAATTCCAAGCCGGTGTTTCACACCCAGTTCAACTCTGCTAATAGGAAGCCTGTGCTGGCACCATACTTTGGGGAAAAAAAAAAACAGGTCCAGAAAAAAAAAGCTCAAGATAATCTCAGCTTCCCAATAATTTGCGTCTGTATTTTTAACTTTTTTTGACATTACATGTTTCTCCCTTAAAGATTTGCAGTTGGTTTAGAATTTTAAAAAAACACCAAAAAGCAAGGAGGAGAAACAAGGTAAAGTTATCTGACATTTTAACATTCTATTTTTCAAATAATTTCATTTGGGAAATTTTTTTCAAAATAAGAAAAATTAATCATTTCAAAACAACATTTTAAACTAATTTCCGTTCCTCTGCTTTCAGAGATAGCAAGCACTGCCTGTTTTGTGGAATTACAGAGGAGGGAGGAGCAGGAGTGGGGAAAATCACAACAAATTGCTTGTTCTTACCTTGAATTTTTGGACATGTGCCTTGTGAGTTGCCTCTCTTGCCTTAGCCAACAAAGCATTTAACTCTTCAATTTCAGAACCCAGCTCCTCATTCTTTAAATAAAGTAAAATGAATACTACGTAGGAAGAGTTATTTCCAAGGGATGGTGACACAGTAATTTCTACCCCATCTCATTATCCATTCATCCAACTACACAAAACACTTTCAAGAAAACCAAATGCATCATAGTAAATCTTACATAAAGTAATTCTCGCTCTTATACACTCACTAGACTGCCTATCCCTCAAGTGAAGTATTTCCCACTCTTCCACACAACCTGAATTTCAGCTGATGTTGACCTCTCTTATTTTAGCTGCTTTTGTCAGCTCCACTTACTCAACAACATAAAATACCCCTCGTATTTTCTAAGTGGTGCTCAGAGCTGATAAAAATCAATAAGCAACTGAAAACATTTTTCTTTAACGTTCTTAAGGGAGAAAGATACTTAACTTTCTCCTCTCTCCTCCGGTCCAAGAGCCCAAACTGCAGACAAAAAAACTGCTTAGAGAGATGACAGCAGTGACAGGGACCCACTAGAAGCCTCCTCATGGTTACAGTGAGATCAGACCCTGCCACACACACACAACACTCCCCTCCGGCCCACCCCAGTGGTACTTCAACAAACCAGCAAGATCATAATCACCCTACCTCTTTTTCCTTTGCTTTTAAGGCAACGGTTAGTCCTTGGATAGTTTTATCCCTTTTCAAACCATTCTTCTTCTCAACAGCAAGCTCATTTTCTCTTTCTTGTAGCTCTTCTTGGAGTGACTAAATCAGATTATGTGAAAGTTGCATTAACTTCCTACTAAGACATACTGTAATTGCACATCAATAAGTACATTCCCTCAGAGTTCTTGGAGCTTATTACTCAGATTACCAACATAAAATACAGTCCCCAAAATGACAGGCAGCATCTTACAGATGTGCCTTGAATATTGTATAAGGAGGGGGCAGGACACGAGCATCACCTTCAATATTTGATGAGTGTGTCTATCAGCTTTGCGGAAAATTGCTTCAAAAACAGGAGGGGCCCTCCTGTCATCCCATATAAAAGAGAATTTAACAGAGGAACTGCTCTGCTTCTCTTGGAGTCAAGGCCTCCTGTGCCTATGAAAGGATAACAGAGGGAGCCCAACACACACTGTAAGGGGTCAAGGAAACAGGAGCAAAAGTGGAATTTACCTGAATTTTTTTTTCAAAGGAATTTCTCTCACTTTTAAGCTCCATTCTAAGAGCCTATAATAACAAAATACTTGTTATGGTCACTTTAATTCATTCTCAGCACAAATACAATTCATTAAGCATTAAAGTGAAGCAAAATGAGCTTAAAAACCCTGGGCATGAAATAAGGCAGTCCAAATTAAGAAGAAAAAAAAAGAAAATAAAACAAAACCCCACAAAACATGTTCTTCAATGAGACAGAACAACTGCACTTGCTGAGTTAATAGGGGTGCATTTTTATGTGACATTTATCTTTGTCAGCAAGATGCTTTTATCAAGAGAGATTTTAATTAGCACTTTTCCCTGGGGAGGTTACAGAATTATTTGTTTTTAAAAAGTAATCATACATAAAACCAGAGTTGTGCAAATGTATTCATCAGATTTTTTTTTCTCCAATACTGCACCCCAAATGATCATATGTACTCTGTCTACCTCCTGTGAAATGATTAAAGATGATACTGTTTTCACCTTGACACACAAATACTCTTGTGAAATCAGGGTGGTTTTTCCTGGCACAGATGGATTTAATTGCAAGACCACCCAGAACCGAAAACTTTTCATACCTGTAATCAATTCAATCATAAAAGATTCTTGACAGACAAAAAAAAAAAGTGTGTAGGTACTGAGCTGAGCAATATTAAGTTTCAAAACAAAAGTGAAGAAAAATTCTCAGATGCCTGATAGCCTCCATAATTACCTTTCTTAATTCTGCCAGCTTTAATTTCTTCTTTGAATAACCAATAGGAAAAAAGACAAAAAGCCTCAGGACCTGCTTCTACATTCCAGCTTTCAGGATATCTGTCTTCCTATTTAGGAGCCAAGTGAAATAAAAGACTGATAGTCGCACCTTTTGTAAGCTAAAGGGTAAACTTGCACTTTATTTCATGAGATCTTTTTATGCCTACCTCCCTTATCACAGCTTTTTTTCCAGACCGTAACAGCAGAGACACTTCCCAAGAACAAACTCTCAAGTCACGTTCTTAACTTTTATAGCAGTTGGGTCATTCAGTGAGGGATCTATTAACATCCAGGATTTCTCTAATATATACTTCTGTAAAGCAATTGCACAGTATCTACTACACAGGCATAAAGTCAGTGGGAAACACAACCTCTCGCTGAATGAATGGATAAATAAGGATGAATATTGCCAACCAAGCCACAGCATAACCCATGAATGGTAAGGAACTGGAAAATGGAGGAGGAAATTGTATTTTTACAAATTGGCTGATGTCACTCACATAGTGTCATGCAAAAAACCTTTAAAATCCTACCCCCCCATGAGATTTATAACATATAATTGGTCAGACAGTTTCCTCACCTCTATCTCACCATCCTTTTCAAGCCTCAAAGCAATGGTAAGTTCTCTGATTTTTTCTGCTGGCAAGTTCCCATCAGAAGATCCACTCTGAGACTTCTCCTTTTCAAGATGCTGAACTAGAGCTTCTTTACTTTTCAGTGACAGAGTCAGTTGCTCTATAAGTCTAAATCACACTAAAATTAAATATTAATCTTGCACCATCTACTACCAATTCTCCAGTCATTGCAGTAAATCTTGCAGAAAACTCCTCTAAGTGAAGACTCAAGACAATACTTGCAGAACTCAAGGGAGGACTTTCATAACCCTGGAAAACCTGAAAAAGTGCTGTAACTTTAACACAAGCAAACAGGGTTGCGCTATCTGCAAAGTGCTCATTCTTATTTTCCTCCAATACCACTTCAAATATCAACAGTTAAGTTTCAATATTTTACTTACATTGTCATTTATAGCACACACAAAAACCTTATTAATCTCTTTTGTTTCTTAGCTCACACCCCACATCCTTACATGCCTTCCCAAAGTGTCCATCAAGTATTCAGTTTCATCTGAATTTGTATCTAAGCTGGTTCTCATTTCACATAAACAAATCAGAAAAAAAAATCACACTAAAAACAAGTCAGGTCAGTGCTGTTGTCTTTTGTCAATGCACATCTTCCCACTTCCAGTATTCCAAGAACCATAACAATGTTTTCTGACAGACCTGAGTGTTACACATGAAAACTTTGCAGCATAAGATGCCATCCCTGATTCCTCATGTTTTGTAACCTGGATTGCAAAAGTATTTCTAACAGTGTTTCTCTTCCCATTAAATTTACCTGCCTGACCTATGAGCTTATGTTTCACACATCCTGACCCTTTCAGGCTTTCAGAGAACTTTCAAAGATGACTTTGCTACACAAAGCACTAAACTGGTTGCTGCGCTGCCATTCACTCCATAGATGGCCAGTAAGTCTTCTGTACCCAAGGGTGGGACCAAACCCAAACCCATGCTGACTCTTCACATTTTAACAATAAAGAATTTCAGCAGTTGGAAGCATTACTCTTAACAGTTCTGACCTGTCTTTCTCAGCTTCTGTAACCTTGTCCACATCCTTGGCCGGGGCATTCATAATTGAAGCAAGTTTCTGTTCAGCAGCAATTCTCAGAGCTTTCTCCTTCTCTGTCATGGCAAGGGCTTTTTCCACCTCTTCTTGGGCATCTTTAAGATTCTGAAATTAAAACACACAATCCTGATGCCTATAAGAACTAAATGCTCGTGAATTTTTTCACATACTGAAGTTTCTTCTACCCAACATAAGTCAGGATGTCTAGTTTAGGAACTTTTACCAAGTATTTCAAGCTATTTGTAAATGCTTCTGAACTTTGTGTCTGCATTTTCAAGATTAATCCACTTTCTGTGGTACAGAAAGAAGGAAAATTTGTTGCAAAGAAATAAAAAACACCCTAACTGATAGCAGAACTGGAAACAAAAGTATCCCTATGCTATGATTTTAGATTTAGTAATTATAACACGGTTTTGTCCCACTGTCCTCCCACTATCATAATAAAAAGCTACACTTAAATTAAAGAGGTTAAAGAAGGGCTTTTTTGTTCAACAAAATTAATATTCCAAAGCTCACTGTAGCTAACTGAAACTCTCTTACAATATTATAAATGGTGTTGGAAAGAATTGATAAAGCATGAACCAGACATTTTTCTCTTGAAGAGCAAAAGAGATTGAGGTAACAGCCACAGATTTCAGTCAACTTCCTCTGGGTGACCCAACTCAGAGAGATGGAGAATGCAAAAAAAAAGACACTTGCCTTATACGACATCAACTTTGATTCAGATCTTCATTTTTACATTGTAAGCTTCCCTGCTGTGCTCACCCAATTTAACTTCCTATGAAATAAGAGCCTCCTTGTAGCCTAACAAGTCATTCCCCTCTTGCTTTCACATCTAAATTAAGAAGCATTTCTTTGGGGGAGGGAGAGGAAAAGCTCCTTCACCAGTGAACTTCCCCACTCAACCCCTCTCCTGAAAAGCTGTTTTGCCAAAATTCACCTGTAAATCAAGAACTCTGAAGGAAATTAATCTTTGTTAGCACTCCCTGGATCTATATAATTACATGGTGCTGTGTAAACCTGTGAGTAAAACCACACTGCAGTGTTTGAATTCATAAGCAGAATACAATTAATGTCAGAGGCCAACACTATCTTTGGGCTACAGAACATACTTGATCTCCATGAGATTAGAAAATCTGCTCTTCAACCTATCAGATCTGGGAAACACCAGCCTGACTGACTGATTTGGGACAGAGGAAACAATTTAAGAACTTCTCTACCAATTCAACAGCACAAAGAATGTTTTCAGAAATCCCAGTTCCACTGAAATGAATAAGAGGTCATGGAAATTGCCCCTTCCTCCTCCCTCAAGGAACTCACTTTAAATGGACTTCAATCATCCTTGTGGGTCCCTTCCCTTTACACTACAATTCCCCTGTAAAGTAACCAGAAGTGGCTCAGCAATAAATACAGGAATGAACCATCTCAAGCACAGATAGTGAGGAATGAAAAAAGACATTACAAAAATATAGGTTGACCACAGTATCAAATCTCAGATAACAGTACAAAGACAGCAGTGATTTCTTATTATTCCTTCAGCTGTGGTCACTCACCTCTTCCAGAAGGTTTATTCTGCCAGTCAGCATTCCCTCCATCTCTTGCATCTTATTCTGTGCTTCTTTCCTGTGCTGCACTTCAGCATCACCACCCTGGGCCAAGCTTTCAACTGCCTTACTGAAAGACAATAACACAGACTTAAATCCCAGTGTATATCAACGTGGAACACCTTTCAGGTGCCAGTGGCTGATGGATTATGCTCAAGCACCTTCCACCTTCTGTGGAACATGCTTATCACTTGAAGGTTAAATACAAATATCTACAGACTATACAGCAATTTGGGTAGTGTCCCTGAGTTTCACACACAAGCCTTGGCACAGTGGATAAAGAGACATTTCAGATGTATGATGAAACAGTGAAATATTTCCTTTATATATCTAAAGCTTCCAAATACACTACAAAACCTTCAGCAGAGCTGTGTTTTGTACAAGAAACAGCACTGGAATAAATGAAGACATGGAGCTGCTGAGGTCTCTCCATTTGCCTTTTCAGTATTTGTTAACACCTTGTGAGAAAAGAACAGGTAGTGTTTCCTTACTCAACACCAGATGACCACTTCTTCATGATTGCCACCTAAATTTTGCTTTCTAGTATGACCTTGTGCAAGGTTCCCTTCAAAGCACAGCAATACCCTTTGAGCAACCTGAAGAGATCAAACAAAACTCATCTGGTCCTCAGGAAAACAAAGAAAATTCCATTGCAATTGAGGCCCACGGGGCAATCAACAGCTGCCAGCCTGAATTAGTTTTGAACTAGACATTTCTAGATAAGTGTCCTTTAGATCTTCCAATTCCTAAAGCATTAGGAAAAAAAGCATATAGAAACAAGTCCTAAGTAATGGACATCAAGAAATAAACTGGTGCTTACTAGGCCTTGATGAGTAGCTTCTCCCTCTTCTGCAGTTCACGTTTCAGGCTTTCTATCTCAACTTTCAGCTCAATGTTCTGTGACAAAAGAATGAAAATATCTGGAGAACTGGAAGATCACCCAGCCCAAAAGTTATTGGCAATGTGTAGATTACTTTTTGCTTGCACCAGCAAATGTAAAGTATCAGTGGGCTAAGAATAGACATTTAGCTGTTAAAAGACATATTCCGCAAGGTTCAAGCCTTTCGGAAATATCAAAAGCATTAAGGACCATTGCACTCAAGCAATACAAATCCCCTACACACACACTTAACTGCTCAAATGGGGAGTACTGCACTTCAGTTTGGGAATTTCTAGGATTTCCAAGCATATTTTTTCATTAAACTACATGATATTATATTTTCTTTTCAAAACCTGATTTCATCAACAGTAATTTTAGAATTATTTTGTTATAGCCTGAGGAAACCTCTCACGATGTAATTGTACAAAGAACTCCTTGGCCTGGAAGCTGACAAACACCATTTCAACACATCAGCAATTACAAAAAAATCACCAGTGGAGAAGACCGGGCAGCAATATTCAGATGAAACTGTGATCTACCCAAACATCAATTTATGTTCTTAACTACTGAAACATGCATCAAGAGAGACTCAGGTTTCCATCCCATTATAGAAAAGAGACCTGAGGAAAGCACCTGTTTAGGTCACTTTAAGTTCGTTACTACTGAAAAGGATAAGGTCAGAACAAAATAATCACACCAAAATTTCTAATAACAAAAAAAGACTTAGAAGTCACGTGAAATAGGCAACCTCCCCAGAAAACAAACTCTTCAAAAAGAGACACAGTTCCAGGAAGTTATTCTAAACGCCTACGATTTTGTAGATTTCTTCACTGGGACCATCAAACTTCTGCTGCATTCGCTCTTCCAGAAAATAAATACGAAGTTTCAGGTTGAAGTTTTCTTTTTTCAGATCAGTGATTTGCTGTGAAAGAAGAAAGAAAATGAGAAAATTATGCCATGTGTTTCAAATTGAGTAAAATAAAAACTACTCTCCTTTGGTTTTTGTCTTGGTTTGAAAGACAGGTGTCTGCCAAGGAAGACGGGAACCTCCCTTGGAATGGAAAATATGACCCCCTTCCCTCTGAATTATCAGAACTTTGAAATTACAGAGCTTTTAGGCAAAGATATGGGAAAAGGAATAACAGTTCTTTACGTGTATATATATATATATAACAAGACAAACAAACAAGAACAACACCGGCAGCAACCACGAACAGAAGCAGAACCCAGTGCCAGCCTCTCTCGGCCGCAGGCACTTTCCCCTCGGTGCAGTTCTGGTCACGGCCGGCAGGGGCGCTGGTGGCTCCCGGCCGGGCAGGGCGGGTGCGGTGATTCCCCCGCGCCTGCAGGGGGCGCTGTGGCGCGGGCCCGGCCGTCTCTCTCCACACGGCAATGGCGGGCGCAGCTGGCAGGAAGGGATGGAGAAAAGGCTTCCTTTATGAACTCACAGGGGGAGCCGATCCCGGTGCCCCTCCGGATGGCAAAAGGGGCTGCAGCAGGAACCTCGAAGCGGCGGCTGGAACAGCAGAGGCGAGCAGACGCCAGGGTGGCAAACAAAGTGAAGCAGAAACTCCGCAGCCGTACCACGGGATGTTGAGTCAAGGTGTAGCGAAACCCAAAGCAGTGAAAAACCCGAAGCAGCAGCAGAAAACAGCGGGGCTGGGCAGCGGCAGCCAGGCTCCCACAAACAGCTGGGAGATGCTCCCATGGAGTGGGGGGAAGGGGGTTGGGGGTCCCGGGTTTTCCCCTGAGGCACCCAAGTAGATGGTGAAGGTCCTTTCTAGGGAGATTGGGTGTTAATAAAGTCTCAGTACAACAGCGGCTCTTACAAGCAAAGACTCACCCACAGTAAGGAAGAAGCAGTAAAGGACAGAACTGCGCAGTGGCAGCGACTTCTCCCCATAGCAGCAACAGCACTGTCCCCTCCTCTAGTCCCGAGATCGAGAGAGAAGAGAGAGAGAAGCCGAGCCACACCACTCACCCCCCCAGCCAAAATCTCACCGTTATCTCTGCTCTTCCCAGGAGAAAGTTCCCCAGCTAAGAGAGTGCAACCAGATGCACCCTTCCCCCTTCTCCTCCTCCCCCATCCACATCCTTTGTCTCTTAAGTATCAGTCGGTCCCATCTCTTCGGCAACAAATGGGACAAAATTCCAAGAGAAAGAAAAGGAAAAAAAGGAACAATCCTAACCGGCAACAGTTTTGCTTTCAACAGTCCAAGACTGGAATTCCACCCACTAGCCACAGTTAAACTCGTACATACATGTGGGTGACACACACACGCACACACACACACACACGTTCAATTGTGAATGTGTTAATTAAATATATAATACATACTCTTGTGCCCTTTAGAATTTTCCTAAAGTATCAAAACACTGACTAACTTTACACAATAAGAATTCAGGAGAGATTTTTTAATTTAACAACATTAAGTAATTCTTCTAAAAGATGGAACTTGAACAAAGTACAAGACACCATGTTAAAACAGAAATATTTTCTAAGCAAAAGCCTGGGAAGGCAGCCTCATTAATGGGACCCAGGTAACTTCATCCATAGCAAGAAAAGCCACAAGCACACAAGTGAGCCCAACTGAACAACAATAAAACCTTTGTGCCATCCCATAATTCATAGTGCAATTCTTTGGTGACAAAATTGCTTATCACTTTTAACCTTCCTTGTAGAAGCCGTAACTCAGTTGATGGTTTCATTAAAGAAAGGAGTCTCCTCCTAAATTTTTTGGAGAGACTAAGAATAAAACATTCATTCAAATAAGAATTGTGTCCCAGATGCCAGATGCTTTCAGCAAATGGAAATCTAATATGTTACGGAGCTACTAATAAAATATTTATGTAGGCTTTTCCAGAACAGTACAGTGCTATTTGTAAAAATTATTAGCAATACAATTTCTAAAATATTTGGCTTGTGAAACCCAAGATTACTTTCTGTAACTGCACTCAGAACCTGCATCTGCAAACAATTCTGTTTAATAATCCCTGCCCAGCAAGGTGCCTCGTCATTATTCACAAAAGTGAAAATCATCCTAGCAACTGAAAATCCTACATAAACTTTGTGGTTCATTCCCACACCCTGAAGCGACCTATCAGTAGATCATTCCCAGCAGTCCCTGCTCATTCAGAAAAAGTCCAAGTGACAAAAACACTCTGAAGTTGTACCAGCTGAAGTTCTAATTAATCTTCATACATTCAATATATTTCTGAGTCAAAAGGAAAAAATAATTTCAAAAGAACTCAGCATTTCATAACTCTTGTCACATGTATTTCAGTGGCAACAGAGATAAACCAGAGTGCTTAAGGGTAATATTTTCAAAAGGCAAATGAAACAGACTATGCAATCATAAACCAAGGAGTGAAACAAATGTCATCTCTGATGTTCAGTTTCTTGGATGAAAGTTGGAGCAGGCAGACAATTTAGAAGTTATTGGTTAATAAAAGAGAATGTGTAAAATGTGAGAAAGTTCACAACGCAAAAATATTTTAATGGCAACCCTCTGAACTTACGCATTTAAAGACTCAGTCTTAATTACTTTATGCATTTTGATTTCTGTATTTAAACAAAAGGAATGAAAACCAAGACAATGACATACACACTGCACAGAATATTCCACAGCATGAACAGCATGGCAGCAAATCCTAGCTCAGATTAGCTCCTTCCCAAGTCTGCATGGAGCCAGTTTTGTGCAAAAGGGATCTGTCAGCAGTGGCTGTGGTTTCACAGCACAACAGTTTTCAACTGCAAAGGCTGTTTTAGATTTACAGCAAAACTCTAAGTGGGTTTGGAGAGACAAGAAAGAAACCCACAAGCATTATTACTCAGCTCCCTAACTTGATACCCATCACCCTTTCTGTTCATGAACACCTCATTACCCATAACAAGGTCCTCCTTAGAGACGCTTTTCACTTTGCCCGTGTAATCAGGTTTTCTATCATAGGATGGTTACCTCTATATTGCAATAAAGTGGGACACCATAAATAATTCAAAAATCCGCATCTCCAACATTATCCAGCTAAGCACCTTCTCCAGGTATAAACATTAAAGGACCTTTCCTACATGGATCCACCTTCTAGCCCACTTAAGGGTCATTACATTCATTCTGTTCTCTCTGAGCTACAAGGCCAGAGCCCATTCTTTTCATTACTTCCTTCTTATAGCCTGTATGAATAACAGAGTTACAGAAATAAGTTTAATGTTGTTTAATGTATATTCTTCTTCCTTCATGTCAATGGATCTTTGAGTTTCATTACACTGCTGGCATCCATAAAAGTTCTCATCCCATGGGAAGTTTTGCAGCTCAGTTTAACATGAGGGGTCTGAACATACCAGGATACCAGACCTGTGGGGAGGCCCCTGCTCTACATCACACAGGACAAACAGCAACAGATTTTTCCTCCCTTCTGAAGTTTTTTTCCTGTGCCCAAGAATCCTGCAGATAGTAACCTACTTGCAGAATGTATATTCTGGACTGAGGTTTTTGGCACACATCACAGTAAGAGATTTTAAGCACATACTAATGCCAAGACAGTGTCTGTCTACCCCAGCCAACACACAGAAACAAGAGAGAAAGGGAAATAGATACAGACTGCAAAAAACATCCTTCACCAAGGCTTTCCAAAACAAGTTTTAAATTCTGAGCAAAGAGCAGAGCCTTCTCCTCAGGAGGATATAAGGCCACAAGAAAATGAAAGAGTTTATAAGAAACACTCATTTCAAACACAGCATTGCCACAAAAGGTAACAGCAGCAGTGCACTGAAACTGCAGACTCTTGGCACAGCCCAAAGGCAGCAGCCACAGCCTTTATCTGTAGCAATCATCTCAGAGATTTTAAATTGCTTTCCCTTCTACAGCTTTTTCACACAACAATAAATGTCTTAAAGTTTTTCCCTCTACTCCTTAACGGGGAAGATGTCCTGCAACACATCCCAATCAAACCATCATTCAGCAGATATAAACAACTGTCTTACTCAATTTAAAAAGCCAATACAGTGAGTGTATTTTTAAAATCTAATGTTTTCCTTTATATTATAGTAAGTGCCAAAATACTTTTATCTACAGAATCGTCACAATGATACTAGATTTTACCACACAAGCATTCCAAGCACACTCATACTATAAAGTTAAAAGGCATTATACTGTAGTCAATGAATTAAAAAGCCAAATCCTGCACTAATCTAAATGAAAATAAACTTGACGCTTCCCTGAATCAACAGCAGATGTACAAACCAAGTTCTGATGTTTCTGGTGAGCTGCAGGAACTGTTGAGCAGAGGATGCCAATTTTGTTTCACAACTTCAGCACAGCAGTTGGCTGCTCTGAACAACAAATTCCTACCTTGTTTTTTGAAAGCAACACTTAAGAAATGGAAGTTCAAAGCACGGACAGGGACATTCACCTCCAACAGTTGTGTGTCAACTGACACAAACTAAGAGTCAACACTTCAGCCAGCATGCTGGAAATATCTTGGCCATAAATCTGTCACCGAGTCTTACATTAAAAGTTCTGCTTACATTTTCATAGTCCTTCATGGTCCGAGCTCGAGTTGGTGAGACAGTGTCTTCTGCCACGTGTGGTACCACTAGACATTGAAGAAGACAGAACAAGTTCAGACAACAGAATCTCTCTAAGTAGGGCTTCAATTTGGCAAAGGTCTACACTAATCTAAACAAAACCTTTTGGGAAGGGAGAGAGGCACTGCTTGGCCCTCTGTTTACATTACATGTTAGCATCTACATTTCTTTTTGATCACAGTAAGCTGTCTACCACTTAAACTCCCAAATTCCATCACCCATTTAAATTATGATGTACACTGGAATTAGGCTATATGAGGTGCACCGTCAGGAATAAAACCTCATAGCAAGAAGTGAATGATGCATAGCGTGCAACTTCCCTAACCCTGAGCAAAATGTGAACGGGCAGCACGGCCTCACTGGATATTCCAAGTATTTTAAGTACACGCTGCACAAAACCGCTGATCATCTTATGTAAGGCTGAGAGCCCTAATGACCATAGGCAGCGAGCACACACCAGTGACGGCAGCAGCTGCTGGCGCTCCGTGGTCTTAAAAACTTTAAAATTACCTTAAAAAGCGCATCACTTAAAAGCCTTTTTTTGGCCTTTTTACCGCAAGTTTGAGGTTTTTACCGCAGGTTTGGAGACCAGCGCGAAGCACCGAGCCGGGGCAGGAGTGTGCCGGCTCCGGCCGTGATCCAGCCTTACCTTGTCCGCCGGGCGGGCCGGGCTGCGGGTCCTCGCGGGAGATGTCCGGCAGCTGGAGGCCGCTGACGTTGGGGAAGAAGGAGGAGAGCGCTGAGAGCAGAACACCCGGGGGGCTCGTCCCCCTGACCCC
>VZRS01012748.1:111834-159675 GCA_013398055.1 Ifrita kowaldi
CCACACGCACCCGCGCTGCCTGAGCGCATCCCCGCCCCGCAGCTCCCGCCGTACCTGCCCTCGAACGCCAGCGGCAGCGTCAGGTCCTCCCCTGGCAGCGAATCCATCGATCGACCGCACAGCTCCCGCAGCTCCCGGCGCCTTTGTGCGCGGATTTGGCGGCTTCCCTGGAATTCAAACGCCTGCAGTCGCTTCCGCCATCTTTGCGTCGAGCGAGCTGAAGCCGCTGAAGCCGCTGAAGCCGCCGCGGAAGCGCGGAGAGGGCGGGCACAATGGAAACTGAATGGGAGCCGCCCTGTTTGACGAGGGCAGCGGGTGGAGGTGGGAGGGCAGGCGCCATGTTGGCTGAGGGCAGAGCGGGCCGTGTGCTAGCCGGGCAAAGGGGGAGAGAGCGGCCGGGCGCCATCTTGAGTGAGGGAAGGAGGCCGTGGCGGACTGCCCGAAGGGACGGGAGCCTGAGGTGACGCGATCGGAGCAGAGACAGGGCGATCCTCGCCGCTCCCCGGGCCCTGCTCCAAAAGTATACCCATTTGGAAGAGGCTTTTGAAGGGAGGCACCAGGCCCCCGGGCTCCTGCTGAGCCTGGCAGAGCCGCTGGAGCTGATGTTTACCATGTTCACCGCAGCGCAAAGCCGTCATTGGACTTGGCGGAAGAAATAAACATGCGTTAGTTCCACATGCTGGTCACTGCTCATCGTAACGGGCAGGGGTGAAGGCAGCTGCTGTCATCATCCGCGCAGGCGGATTTTTAATTAATCTGGGGATTTTTTTGTAAAGCAAAGTTGTAAGCGTGTCGGCTCTCCCACTTTTGGGGGAAGAAAATGCAACTACATTTGGCATTTAAGAACATCGACAGCGGGAAATGCTGAACTGGATGAAATGCTGCTGTTGTGGCCCCTCCTACACAGGGCATGGCCAGGGTAATAGTGCCAGTCACAAGTGCAGCTCCAGACCCGTCTTTGCTGTGCATCCTTGCCCTCCTTTAACTCATTTAGAACCTGTGTCCAGGATTGAAATACCTCATTGCAATATTTACATCATCACAGAGTCACAGAATTATTTAGGCTGGAAAAGACCTCTGAGATATGGAATCCAACCTTTGACCAATCCCCGCCTTGTCACCCAGCCCAGCACACTGAGTGCCACCTCGAGTCATTCCTTGGACACCTCCAAGGACAGTGACTCCATCACCTCCCTGGGCAACCCCTTCCAATGTCTAATCACCCATTTTGTGAAGAAACTTCTCCTGATGTCCAACCTGAACCTCCCTGGTACAGCTTGAGGCCGTTCCCTATTGTCCTTTCTCTTGTTCCCTGGAAGCAGAGCCCAACACCTCCTCAGCTGCACCCTCCTGTCAGGGAGCTGTAGAGAGCCAGAAAGTCACCCCTGAGCCTTCTTTTCTCCAGACTGAGCCCCTCCAGCTCCCTCAGCTGCTCCTGGTGCTCCAGACCCTTCCCCAGCTCTGTTCCCTTGCCTGGACATGCTCCAGCTCCTCAAGGTCTTTCTGGTCACAAGGAGCCCAGAACTGGACACAGCACTCAAGGTGCCTCACCTGTGCTCAGCACAGGGGACAATCACTGCCCTGGTCCTGTGGCCACACTATTGCTGGTACAAGCCAGGAGCCATTGGCCTTCTTGCCCACCTGGGCACACCTGGCTCGTGTTCAGCCACTGTCAACCAGCACTCCCAGGTCCTTTTCCACTGGGCTGCCTTCCAGCCACTCTGCCCCCAGAGTGCATCAAGCATCAAGTGGTGCCTCATGCTGGGACTTGCTCTTACCATTCTCTGTAACACAAGGAAGCTCCATCCCAGCAGGACACTCACCTGGCTCACCCACGGGAGTGACCCTGTGCATTACATTTGGTTTCCTCTTCTGGATTTGGTTTCCTCTTTGGTACTGACTCAGGTCAGGTTTCACTCACTTTCCTCTGAGCTGTTTCAAGGGGACTCTTACCGGGCCAGGAATTAGGCCACAGATGAGGGCTGACCGCAGACCACGAATTCTGTGAGCTTATTATTCCCAGTTCTGCGAATTTGTTATTCCCAGTTGTCCTGGTGCCCTGCGAACTCCATTTCCTCCATGTACCTGCACCAGCTCACTGTTTAGACTGACACTCACCTGTCAAATGCCCCAGACTGGTGAGAGCAGCCACTGCAGTTCTGGACGTGTATGGTCATGGTGGGCTTCCCATCCCTGCTTACTTCTTTCAGTTTTATGGGTACAAGTGCATCATGGAGCTGCTGCAGAGTCCCAAACTGCCAGGAAGTACCAGTCACTACTTAGCACAACTAAGCTCTTAAGCCCATCTCCTGTCCAATTGGACATGCCTCATGCTTTGCGTTTGGGGTCTGATGACCCCAAGGGATGTTTAGTTCCTTCAACTCCCCCATGGGAGACCTCAAGAGACATTGGTCACCTTATGTCACTGAAACCCTTTTGCAGCAGCCTCTGCCAAGCTGAAATTAAGTTCACAAAATCAGGTCTGCCATATGGCACCAGGATCTGATCAGCCAGGCTGAAATATGGCTTTTCCTCATTTACAGAGCAGATCTTCATAAAATGAATAAGTTCACTCACTTGAAACGATAATACCAATTTGCTCTTGTTTAAGGTTTCAGAGAGGTGTTACATATTTGATGTAGGTCTTTAAATCAGCATCCATCAGCCATAAGTGCAGAGTAAATCACTCTGCACACACAGCACCTCTGTCTGCAGAGTCACAGCCCATGTCCAACACACTGTAGTCAAAAGGAAATCAGCAAGGCCCTCCTTGTGAAGTTTATTACTTCACGAAGTGGCTGTCTGACGGACAAAGATATGGATATATAGAGATACATCCCTCTCTATCTTCACTGGAAGTGTTCAGAACTAAAGCTGGATGGGGCTTGGAGCAACCTGGTCTAGCGTAAGGTGTCTCTGCCCATGGCAGGAGGTGAAATGAGATGATCTTTTAGGTCCTTTCCAACCAAAATCATTCTGTGGTCCTATGATTCTATGTATACACACAGGCAGGATGGACATTTTCCCTGGGAAATTTTACTGCACTGCCCAATGTTTTAAAACCTGCAGTAGCACCAGGAAGCTGCAAGGGGGAAAAAGGACTGGGAAATGTGTTGTTTAGAAGCAGTTAACAACTTGCCTTCGGATAATCTGCTTAATGTTGTTTAACCTTAAGTTTATTAGTAGCACATCTGGGGAGATTACACTAAATCCTCATCCCAGGAAGCCATGTTAGAACTTTCCTACTTCTCAAGGCAGCCTCAGATCCTTCCTACCTCAGGAAGAGAGTCCTAAAGGGAGCCTGGGAAAGAAGGACTTCTGCTGAGTGCAGTGGTAGGGCTGAGTTGAGCAAGATGGGAGACACTTGCTCATTGTGCTGTGCTGGCATAAGGAGGGCAGATGTCACCATCAGCTGAACACGTGTCCCCCTCACTCTGCTGTTCTCACTCCCTGCTCTGGGGACCGGGGTCACTCAGTTCTGCCTTCGGAAGAGAGTCCTAAAGGGAGTCTGGGAAAGAAGTACTTCTGCTGAGTGCAGTGGTAGGGCTGAGTTGAGCAAGATGGGAGACGCTTGTTGTGCTGTGCTGGCATAAGGAGGGCCGATGTCACCATCAGCTGGACACGTGTCCCCCTCACTCTGCTGTTCTCACTCCCTGCTCTGGGGACCGGGGTCACTCAGTTCTGCCTTCTCGTACAGCTCACAGCAAGATTCTTCCTAAATTAAGTCATACACAATCCAACTGCTCTGCTAATGCAAATTAGGTCTCAATAAACTCCCTTTAATTTCACCCGTGTGGCCATTACTTACACAGCTCTGGCTCAGTCAAACATCTGAATGAACACTTAAAACCACATGCTCACTCAGTGTATGAAGCCTTACCTCTTCAAGTTCTTTGCTTAATAAGGGCTGAAGAGTCAGACACAGCTTTCAAAGAAAAGAGCCTTTAGCAGTTGTGTTTGCAAAACAAATACCAGTTTCCTAACTTTGACAAGTGAGAAGGAATTGCAAGTTTTCCACAGGCTCTTCTGCAAACACTCCCAGAACTGATGCCACAGATGTGGATTTCAGAGTATCTAACAAAAATGGCCTTTGAAAGACATCTGTGGTCATGAAGAAAAATCTGATACAATAGCCTCATCCCATTTCCAGCTTTGCTCTGAGGGTTTAGTTTTTAGTGACTCACATCTCTGACAAAATGCGTCCATGTGAATGATACAGGAAACAGTGAGATAACAGTTATTGCCTATGGAGCTCCCAAACATGGCTGAGGGCTGGGATGGTTCATAGCAGACACAAGAGATCAGAGGGCTCATTTTTTAGCTGGATTCTTTGACACAGAATGTCAACTGTGCTTATGAATATCTATGATAGAAAACAGTTGTGTGCCTTGGTTCTCATCTCACATACAGGGGCATAATGAAGGAATAATTCTCTTGGAACAAATGTTATTACTGGGATGAGATTGGATTCAATCCTTTCTGTCACTGAGAAGACTCTTGCTGAAATTCAATGAACAAAAACACAAATGCAGAAATCCAAGTGGCATAGGTACAAATTATATACATTTATTTTTATTCATTTTAAATAACATTCTTCTGTATAAATTCTGACATATATTCAAATCATACACCTTTTTTTTCTTTTTAGAAATGCATTTGTAAGCATAGCATATGCTTGGGAGATGCCGTATTTGGATGTAGAGTGAGACTGATGGGTTTCAGATGGGAGCAAGTACAACTTTTAAGGCCCACATTTTTCTTATTTTAATCCATTCTTCTGACACATAAAGAGCAGAGTCCTGTGGGAGCTCACTCTAAAACTTCACTTTAAGGAGAAAACTATTTTTATACCCTTTATTTAAAGGAGACTGTGCAGACTTTCTGCCACATTTACATTGCCTGTAACATTTAAGATGATGATGCTGCGCAGGAGTGGTTAACTGGCCCAGGGTACCTGAAGGATGCTGGATACATCCCCTCCTCTTTCCTGAATGCTTGCTAAGTTTGCTCAGCCAAGTCCAAGGGAATTATCATTCCAGTGGCTGACATCTTCTGACAGCTCCCCAGGGCTAGTGCTCCTCATAGCTATTTCCAGCTACAGTGGTCCACAAGATTTGAGATCATCTCTCCTCATTAACCCAACCACTTTTCTACACGTCTGTTGCACTCGGTACTCACTAAATGCTCCCCCAAGCTGAGAGCCCTCCAGACTGCCCTGGGCCATGCCCCGGGCCCTGCCCCACCCCAGCTGTGTGCCCTTCATCTGCTCATTCTGTCCTCTTGCCTTTACTGCTTGCTGAGCTGGACTCACCCCAGCCAGACCAGCTGGACCCTCACACTGCCAAGGATTGTGCCTGGAGCTGCTTTCCCACATCCACCAGCCCCCCTGCCCTGTCACACCTCCTCTCTGCTCTGCAGCTGGTGCCCCATGCCATGAGTGCTTTTCTCCATGACAGCCCCACCACTGCAGCTGGACAGCATTCCCAGGCAGAAGGTGCTGCAGGTGGCCCATCAGGAACACCATGTGTACCTGTATTGCTACCTCAGCCCTGCAAGTCACAGAGATGCCCTCCCCTGGCCTCGCTGGCTGCTCAAAGCAGCCCTGAGAGTCCACTTCTGGTTTACTTGCCCTTACCCCAACCTCAGGACAAACCTCAGCACTTGGGAAGCCTCATGACAAGCGATGACCCACGTCATGGTCCTGGTGGCCCTCAGTACCCTGGCACAAGTGTTTGAGCTTTGCTACCCCTCCACATACAATCCAACCCAAGGTGACTGGAGACGGAACCAGCTCAGCTTCTTCCTCCCCTCCTGTGGTGCCAGGGGAAGCTGCACGATTGATAAGAGCACGGACGATCTGATCTCACATCACCAAAGTCAAACATGAAGCTGTTTATTCTTTCCCTGCTGAGGCACTGATCTCCTTTTATAACTGTTGTTACTGTGTGCCAAGGCCTGGGCGGCAGGAGGTGGCTGCTGTGTCCCTCCTGAGTCATTCTGCCATTTGACAAGCATGGTGCCAGTGCCACATCCTCACTGTGCTTCCTGTTCAGGAACATCCTGTGCCATCCATATCTGGGCAGCTAGGTCCCCCCTGTCCAACCAAGCTTCCCATCACATTCAGCAGGCTGTCTCCATCCATTCAATCCAGCTGTGCAATCCACAGGCAGCAGCTGTCCCACCCTCCCCTGCAGCCTGACTGCAGGGCATCCTGACTCCTCTTCCCAAACACAAAGCCTTTGGAGTACTTTGGAGGTCAGAAGCAGCCCAGGTGTCAACACCTCCTGTGCTGTGGCAGGCAGGAACTAGGAGGGTTCAGCACCTGAGCCCATGCTCTGCTTGAGCAGATGGTCCTTATTTCTACAGTGAGACAAAATCCAAGCCTGTTCCTGTTACAGAGCAGCCCACAGTCATAGCAAAATTTAAGGAAGAGGTGTTTTGTGACAGAGATGAAAAAAACTACTAAAGTATTTTAGAAACATTAAAGTGAACAACCTGTCATTCGCTTTGCTTGCTAACATCAGTCCCAGATGCCAACACTGCCTAAATTACCTTTCCCCACCCCATGAAGTGACCAAGTCCAAGTGTATTGCTAGATCAGCACCTCTAAATAATAACTTTTAGGAAACTTTCTATTTTGCCACCACCCTGCTCTTTAAAAGTTTGATGAGGAACTCAAGGATTAGCAATATCCAGATTTTCTTCTCCAGTCCCCCCCGTTTTATAACTAAAAGTAATATTGCTCTGAATGACATGAGCCACATTTATTACCTGAAGTATGGGACCTCACCCAGGCCCACCGCAGACAACAGGAGCTTTTCCATCAGCTTGGGCCTATATGCAATTCCACATTCTGCCCTCACCATTTCTCTTGGTCATCCTCAATGATTTTCCTTCTGACTTGCCATGCCTCATCTTTAAATCAGGCAGCAAATTTTTGAGGCAGAAATGGCATCTTTCAGCATGTGTTTGAATCACCTACTTCCCCCCCTCCCAAGTTTCCAAAGATAAGAGAAACCTCCTCACAGCACCAAAAAACAAATAAATAACCACCATATTCTCTCTACCATTTCTCATCTGGAGAAATAGTCACATTTTCCTGGCTTAGAGGATGCATCCACCAGTTCCTGCATCACCACTGCCCCACCATGCACAGCAACTCAGCTGCAGCTCTGAGGCTGGGCAAGAGTGAGGGGAAGTATTTGTTTCTTGCCCTGTTTCCATGCAGTAATTTGATTTCCAGGGATGGGACTAGTAGCATAGGGAGCACAGCCCCTGCCCTGAGGCACACACACTGCAGGTACCAACCCAGGAGCTCCGTGGTGTGACCTCCCTGTGCTGTGTTGCCTGTTAGTTGTTCTCTCTGCTAACAGCCCACCAGTCCCACACCAAAACCAGGGGAATCTGTAAAACCTGTTCCCTGTAGGGTTTTTTTGACAGCTGAATCCCCACCACCAACTTGTGCTACATTAAATTCTGAAAGCATCTGTGCACTTTTACCTTCTGAGCCTTGAAGTGCAGATTTAGTCCAGCGAGCTCTTAATCTCAAAGCTGTTTCCACCCAAAGCCAGTAGACCTTTGCTTCTGCCCCTCAGGAGGCCGGGGGGTGGAGCTCAGCTCTCCAGCACATCCCCCCCACCGTGTCAGCAGGGATGACAATGGGATCCCTCCACATGATGAGCACCCACTTGGGAGAACCTCAGCCATCGAGCCCAGGCTCTCAGTGTGTTTGTGACAGTGTATTTGCATTTTGTACAGAGACTTAAAAGCAAGTAATACATTGGTGCACCAATTTTTGGACACCTACTCAGCCCTAGTCATGGCAACATTGGTAGTCACTCTGTATTTGAAGGAATGGCAAAATTTGACAGATACAAGTAGGGAGCACTCACATTTTCTCTAAAAAAGAAGTTATTCAATGACAGTAGAAGAAAAGCTTTAAGCAGTCGGTGTTTGCCAGAGGCCCAGCTCCAACAATATTGCCATCTCATTTACAGTATTTTAAACAATTCTCATGGTTTTTTTCTTTTTTAAACAACGTCACTAACCACTGTACAATTAAAACCTAGAGGATAAAACATGACCTGGGGAGTGGGGGAGGTTGGGGAGGGGGCTCATGGTTTTGTTGTTGGGGTTTTTTTGGCTGGTCAGTTGGTTGCTTGTCTTTTTTACAAATAATTACAAATACAATTCCAAGAAGATATATTACATTTTATATACAGAACACACCATTTCTATCAGGGTAGGGTATTAAGCCTGGCTTTTATTTTTACATGGCAACCCTGAGATGTCTTGTTGTCTTCCCTTGCACAGAAACTATACAAGTTCATTAACTCCTAGAAAAAAATGGATTGCTATGTCTTAATAGCATCATCACCCTGTATAAATACTCAGAAAGGGAAAAGCTTAGTCTCTTCCCTAACTCAAATGTTCTTGTCATTTTTTTTGCTGTTTCCCTGCTTAGTGGGAACAGATAATGGTGACTTTTTAAAGCGTGCAACTCACTCCTCTACTTGCTTTTTGGTAGCACAGTGAACAATTACTTCCCTTTTTTTTGTCCTCCTTTTCAAACAAGTTTCTATCAGGAACTAAGATGATGCCTTTCCAAAGATCTGTTTCCTGAAATTCCACTGTTAATTAATGAGCTACTTCTCAAACTAAAAGATGAAGACACAAGTGTTGGGTTGGCTGGAAACCAAGTAGCTTCTGGTTCCTCATTGGGTTCTGCTCTCTCCACCCCACCACCTTTTCATAAAAAAATGTTTCAATTCAGCATAATCCAGTTCATAACAACAGAGAATTCTATGGATCTTTATGGAGAACAGGACACTGAATGCATTTCACCACACTACCTGAAATTCAGATGTACTACACTGTCTTCTGTTCACCTGCAAGCTACAGCACGCCTGGCACAAGAGAGTATCTGAAGAGCAAATTCCTCTGTGTGGAGCCTTGGCATGGATCCTGATACCCCTTCCACAAGCCCTGTAACTATTTGAGAAGCAAACTTTGGAATAGCTGGATGACTTTTAAGCTTTATAATTATGCATGGGAGTCGTCAGTGTGAGCTGTCCGTTTGGGGCCACCTCATTCCCATCATCTTCCAGCAGCCCCGACACATCAGCATTGGGAATGCTGTCATGATAGCTGCTGAAACTGATGTTGTCCTCTTTGAGTTCAATGGTCCAAAAGGGAGCGTTAAGTTTTCGGTTCTGATACTCACGGTACATGTAGACAGCACCCACAAAGCCCATTAGTAGGACCACAACAATGATGATCACTGTCAAAATAATGATGTTAAACTGAGTCCATGAAACATCTGCGAGGGCAGAGGTGCTGTTGTCAGAAGAACTTACAGGAAATACTGTCTGTAGAGTTGTTGGTGACAAAGTACTGTTTAGCACTGCCGTGGAAAAGGATGTGGCCTTGGTGTCATTTGGAGCAGAAGTTGTCAACTCTGTTGGTTCTGGGCCAAGAGTGGCTTCTATAAAACAAATTTTAAAATGATCAATAAGAAATCTGCTGAGCTGAAAATCAAACACAAACATAAGAGATTTGACATTTATGCAACAGTTATTACGGCAATTAAGGTTACACTGTTAAAACTGGTATTTTTTCAAAGCAGTTTAGAAAACGTCTGTCCAGGGTTGTGTTTGGGGCTTTTTTATACAATTCTGTGTGCTAAGTGCCCATGGGCTACAGGATTCCTCTGAAAAGTCTGGTGCTGAGGGACAGGTGCAGTAGTCAGGATTCAGGGTTCAATACAGGAGCTCATGATGACAGCAAGTCCCAGTTCAGCTCCTGTTCAGACCAGGAAAACAGGGCTTTACCAACCTCAGCAAGTTTGGACTCTGAACCAACGTGTCCCTTGGTGTCTGTGTGGGCTGCACACTCAGACACAGCAACTCCAGGAGCTTAAACCCTTCATAACCAGAGCACCAGATGCAGGATTTTGTTCACAGTATTATTATTTCTGCTCTACTTGTACTAACAAGGAGATCAAAACTGAAAAAATGAACCACAAGTACTGAGCTGTCCCAGCACTTCGCAGCGGGTTCAGTGTTTGCACCACTTTAGGTAAAAGGGCAAAATAACCTCAGTTCTGCTTTTGAATGAAGTCGTATACAAGCCACATGGAAATCCCCAGTCAGCACAGCCAGAAGCAGAAGGTCACCAAATCACAACAAATAAAAAGACTGTGGATGTTCTTCAGAAGCTTTTGAACACAGCGGAGGCCAGCTGGGATCCTGGTTTGGTTTCAGCTGCTGGCATATGTGCCCACAGGAAGGATCAGAACATGGGAACTACCAGACTGTGCTGTCTTTTCCTTGGCACTCAATAGCCAAGAACCTGCTTTGCTTCCAGCAGCCATGGCATAACTCCCTTCTCAGTTCAGGAGTCAGGTTAAGCTTGAGATCTCAGAAGTGGGATGCAAATTCATTATGCCTGCATCAAACCTGTTGAGCTACAGGCCTCAGACAGCACCATAAATCTGGAGCTAAATCTAGCTCACAAATGTAGCTAATAAAGCATTTCCTCACATGAATAACCTGATCTATTTTAGATTCTCAAGTCCAGGCAACAGGAACACTCCACAAGCTGAAGCCTCAATCAGCCAGAATGTTCTCTGCACCTATTGCTCCACAGGATTCTCTGCATCCTCTTTCCCATTCTCTTCCTGCCAACAGAAAAGCAGCTTCATTTTAAATCCACATACAGCTGCAGCAATTACAGCTGATGGTGCTATGCTGTATGGATCAGCTTTCAGCTCTCCTGAACATCTACTAATTATGATTGAGGAGGAGAGTCACTTCCGAAGGACTAATTTTGCACTAAGTTGCATCTCCAGTGGCAACAGGAGCTGGAAATACTCAGCACATGTCCTGCCACAGGCCCTCAGGGGAACTCCCACAAGTTAACTTTGGGCTGTTATATTCCCAGTTCAGGCAACCGAGAAAAAAATTCCTCTGGAAGGGGCATCACACACCTAACTGAGGCTCCTGCTCAAAGTCCCCTCCCTGCGGCAGCTCCTCTGTTCTTTACAGCTCCTGCCTTAGGTTGATAAGGACGTTCAGGATGCTGAAAGCCAGAAGGCATTTCTCTATGGGACAACAGGCAAAATTTTGCAATAGGAAGAAACATGACAGAAGCAAGGGGTTCCTGGAAAATCTTTGGCTTTGGGAAAAGGGCATGAGGAATTCAGTCATCCTTTCCAAATTCCTTCACCAACACTCAATCCCCGGCAAACCCTGCCAGTAGTTATAAGTAGGGAAAAAACAGAAGTGAGACAATGGCTGATTCACCAGCAAGGAAACAGCACTTTTCTAGGCTTCATTTGTGAGTCAGCATCAGCTCAGGGCTGGCGCAGAGGCCTCGGGTGAAGACATTTCCTGGCGCTCCCAGGAACGTCATGGTGAAGTGCCGGGCTCTGGCCCCGGTGCTGCTTCCAGACCGTGACACAGCGCTGCCTGTTCCGCTCCCAGGGCCGTGCCAGCTCTCCAGATGTCCCAGAACAGCTCCTTGAAAGCAGCAGCTGCTCACTCAATGGGCTGCTTTGGCAGCTTTGACATGAGCGTCAGATCCAGCTGCTTGATTGAAGTGCCGGCTCTGCAGAGCTGCTGCTGCCTCCTGGAGTGGAGGAGCTCTGGTGAGAGCCCACACGCCCATTCCCGGGGAGGCTGCGGTGCTTGGGTGGGTGGCACAGAGCCACACTGCACCAGCACTAGGTCCCTGCCGTGCCTCGCCATGGCAGCAAGAGCACCACCTGCTCTGGGGCTGAAAACCCTCACTTTGGTCCTTTGAATATCCTCTCTTATCTGCCTTGAAAGCACCAGAATCCTGGTCAGGCTAAAGACTGTGGATGGTCCCTGTGGATACATGGGGTTGGGCTGAGCTTTGCCCAGGCTGTACAGAACCTGCTATCTCATTTCACCTGCGACCACTGAAACAGAGCCTGGGTGATGATTTCACTCCAGAAGCCACTCAAGTGCACTGGTGATTTATGAAAATCTTTACCTAAAACAAATTAATGCTCAGCAACCTCAGCATGTCACTTTTTAGGCAATTTTTGTTTAAGGAGCTGGAAAGAAGCTGCACATCTTTTTAATTGTTTAATAAAAAAGGGAAAACACAAGTGTCAGGGAGAGAGGAAAGCTCAAGCAGCATGTTCCAGCCCCTTTGAAAGGGGACAGGCTTTCCTCACATCAGGAACTGGATATAAAAATGACATTAAAATAAAACTGAATGGTGAAAACTGCAAGTACAAGCAAAGCCATACATACGGATTTTAATGGAGCAAAGTCATGTGGATCCTTGCACAAAGCCAGAGCTGTGCAGGGGGAGGTAATGGATGAGCTGATGCAAAAGTGTCATTTCCGGCCCTGTTACAGCTAATGAGCATCTAACTTTGTTGTATTGATCATCTCCCTGAGCAGGGAAGGACTCTGTGATTACACACCCAGAAAGCAGCACAGGAGTGAAAACCACATTAGCTCCTGATGGAAGATCTGAATTGAATCTCTGTCCATGACAAGGACAAATTTGTGCCCAAATACTTCCCTGAACTCTGGGTTCTTTCACCTAATACATCACACCGGTAATGTTTCCATGCATGGTGTTGGAGATCCACCATGAGGACCAACCTCCAGATAACCACTGAAGGAGCAACTTCAGAACCATTTTCTCTCATTCTACATTAAATACACTACAATTAGACTAGGTGTTTTCCAGCTTGTTCAGTAGCAGTGCGTGCCAGGGTCTGGAATCAGGGTGGTTACAGAGCTAACTCTAAACCATCCTTCAAGGCCAGTAGGCACCAACGTGTTACAACGATCTCGTTTTCTTCTCTGCACCAGAGGCCAGATGAATCTAAACCAATGTGAACAATTAACAGCATTCTCTCTCCAACCTTTGGGCAGCTGCACAGTGAGCCTTGACACTGACTTGAGCAGCACTTTTACCTTTTTTGGTGCAGTTGGTGCCCACGGGGTCCCTGCTGTAGCCCTCCTCACACAGCTCACAGTGGAAGCCCGTGGTGTGGTACAGACACCCGATGCACTCCCCGCTGTCCGGCTGGCACACACTAGGGGACAGAGCCGGATCCACGTTCCCGTTGCACTTACACCTCACGCAGATGCTGTCCGAGTTGTAGTACCCCTTGTCACACTGGTTGCAGTTGAGGCCAGTGTACCCTGGTCTGCACCTGTCACACCTCGGGACAGTCTCGCCAGGCTCTGGAGAACACAGAAAGCAAAGCAGGGATGTGCCACAGCCTCTTGCAGAGACACCCTCGCTATGGGTTTTGTTCTGTGGGGTTTGTTCTATGGGACCTGACCACAAGGCAGCCTGACAGAAATCAGCAGCCACCAAGTATTGACCAATCTCAAATTTTGAGCTGAAAATACAACTTTTGAACTGCAGCAGTTTCTCTGTTAGTAGGGGAAAAATCAGCTTTGGAGAGTACCAGCCTCACAGAGCAAACTCGGCACGTTGCTAAGGAAATAGATTATTACTCCTGAACATTTCCATCTCAAACAGGCAATTTCAGAGAACAGCTGGAACTATATTGGGGGTGCTTGGAATCCAAAAGAACTTTTGGGCCTATACAAAGGCAGAGGCAGCTTGCTTGCAAAATTGATTAGGGAAATATCAAAAAAAGTCTTACATATGATTATTACAACTCTGACTTCTCTCAGTTACATTGGGGTGAATCTCTGCATGAAGTCCCATGGAGATGTTCAGAAGCAGACTCAGAAGTATGAAGGGCAACTGCTGAGCATCTCCTGCCCTTCACCTGGCTGCCACAAGCTCAGCAGCTTCTCTGCAAAACTTCGCAGGTTCTTCAGAGCAGACTGCGGCAACACAGTGGGAGCTGGAACTAGACTTTTAAGATCCATTCCAAGCCAAGCCATTTTGTGATTCTGATCACTCCCCTGCACAGCTGCTCACACAAGAGGCAACACAAGCACCAGGGACCCATCACAGCAGGTGCTGCTTCCAGTGCCCACAAACAGGAGCTCCACAGGCTACATAATACTTTGCTGGGCTGACACACTCTGAGGGGCACTTTAACTGAAGAGAGAAACCTTCATTATGAGGAATTAGACCAAAACAAGAGCCTCACGTATATGGCAGGTGCCAGTGGATGCCACGATGGAGCAGGGGCAGTGCTGGCAACCATGGGCAGGATGGGTGCTCCGATAGAAACCCTCTTTGCAGAGCTCACAGTGCTTCCCCTCAGTGTTCTCGTGGCAGTCCAGGCAGGTGCCTGCAGAATGGAGAGGAGAACAAGCAAACATTCAGCAGCAGGAACTAGAGCAGAACATTTGGAGCAAGAATCCATGTGGAATTCACTCCATTATCAGAGCTCACAGGTGGTTTTGGATGCCCTCTGGCCAAAACATGATCCTGGCCTCTTATGACCTTCTGATGCTCATCCCCTCGCTCCACACGTACACAGATAATGTGAAAAAGCAGGTAGCCCCAGCAGAGAGGCCCTGCAACTCACCACTAAAAGGTCACTGCAGGTAACACAAGTTATAGTTAAAATTCTCCACAAGGAAAGCAGTTTCAGTTTGCATTTGTACCAGTGAGATGGAACACTGATGCTTCAAGTTCCCCCACTCTCATGAGGGGTCCCTCAGGTTTATGCCTTTGGTTTTTTGTGTGCAGCCTCTTCCTATACATCAAAGCTGGTGGTCAGGGGTGAGGACATGCCACTGTCCTGCTTTGGGGGCAGGCAGCTCCATCCCACCAGTGTGGCTCCAGCTCCTTCACCCCAGGACAAGGCAGCAGCAGTCACTGACGTTCCCAAAGAAATAGAGCCACCTGCCCTTCCTGGGGAAGCCCCTGAATCAGAAGCTCGACATGCCGTGTCTTCACAGACGCCGTATCCTTTAATACTACTGTGACCAAGAAGAAAAATCTCCTTAGCTACAAAAGCACAGCCTCTATCCAAAGCCTATCTATCACCAGGAACGTGCTGTAATTCAGCTGGCTCCTCGGTGAGGTGGCAGGGAGCTGAGGAAGATTTGATTAAATCCCACATACCAGACTGCAAAGGCAACAGCCCCTTCTATAAACCAGGGTGGCACAGAGCAGTGTGAGAGCACAGACAGATTCACTGAGCTGATCCAGCAGTGTTGCTGGGGGATGGAGAAGTCTCATATCACCATCAACCACAGGAAAAAATCCTAACTGAGGTTTATGCTGACTGTTATAAAGACCACAGCAGATTTTCTTATTAATATCAGAACAGTTTGGCTCCCTCACAAGCCTGACACGGCTCTTGCTCCTCAGTTCCTACAGTGATGACTCCACAGCCAGGCATCCCCAGCCAGCCTGGCATGTCCTTGCAGCCAACTCTCATGCCAACGGCAGGAAGCAAACTCAGGAAGCAGCTGATTCACCCACCCAGCAGGGCCCTGCCAGCACCCGCTGCTCAGCATCACCTCCCACACACTGTTTGCTCTTCCCTCAGCAGCCTGTCAGGCATGAGCCAGTGGTTTTTGTGGGGGAGATGTCAGGGTTAGAGGGGAAAACTATGTGCTAGACTTGGTTTCTCCAGCTGCAAACCTGGATCAACTGTTTCAGTGGGATGGATGTCTTGGACAGAGAAGTTCATCTGCCTGGTCACAGCAAGGCTGCCTTGGACCTTGCTCCCCAGGCACTAACAGGAGCATAAATCTGGAATCACACCTGTGTTGCCTTGGTCATTTCAGGACCAATGTCTTTCCCATCAGCAGAAATCACCCACATCCATCTCCACCAGCCCTGCAAAATGGCTGTTTCCCTGAGTCAGCACGCTGCTCAGCCAGGCAGAGCACGCACGGGCTTGCAATCAGGTATCGCTGTGGAGAGCCTTAATAATTAATAGCACTTCTCATCCTGATAATTCCCTCAGGAAGAATCAGACCTCACAGGACCCCAACTGGGAAGCACCAGCCCACCTCACTGCACAGACACACCACAGAATACAAGGGTCATGGCAGAGGAAGTGCTGTTGGCTGGGGAGCTCCTGCTGCCCAAGTTATTTATTAATGCCCAGTAATTTTAAATATTCCTCTTGGACAGAGAGATGCCAAGCAGGAGCCGGCTGCAGAGCCGGCAGAGGGAGCCCAAAGTACAGCATTAATGGGAAAAAAAACCCTTGAAAATTTGACAAAGGCTACACAGAATTTATGTAAAGCTGAGGAGGTCACACAGAGTGCAGTCTCTAGAGCAGGCGTCCGATCTAATTTTTAATCAACTTTGTTCTCTGTTCTGGTTTTGTTTGGTTCCCTCAGCCACAGCAGCAGCAAATAAAGCAGATGGCAGAAAATTTAAAAAGAAAATAAAAAAGAAAAAAAAAATTTTTGTCAAATCAATAATAGGTCATTAAGCAAAACGAGGGGTTTTCATTGCAATGCTGTGAGCAGCACTGGGCAATCCCAACAGAAAGAGCAGCCCCATCCCAGGGGCAAGGTCTGTGCTGGATTTTCTTTGATAAATCAAGAGCAGGGGGAACATTGAGGGGAAAAAAAAAGGAAGAGCAGATTATCCTCCTCCTTCACAAAACCTACACACCCAGCTCCAAATCAGCAACACAGCTGCTGTGTGCACAGCTTTAGAGACAGCCTTATATCCTTCAATACTGGTAGGACATAAGCACATAGAGTTCAGTATAGGAGTGAATGGAATAATTCATCCTCAAGGGAATGCAGTAATTCACCCTGAGGGAGCGCAGATCCACGGCCCACGGATCATGGCATTCCTCTACTGCAAACACACAGCCCATGAGGGAACACCCGGGCACAAATTGCCCAGAAATAGCTGATTTCATGGGCTCTGCCTCTATGCCAACAAATCCTGCAACATTACTTTTAATTATTACCCCTTTCTAAGCTCCTGGATAAATATTACAGAACTGTTTTTCAGCCTGGAAGTTTTGAGGAGAATTTGGATTTTGAAGTGAGTGCTGTGGCTGAAGTAGGGGTTGTGCAGGCAGTCCCGTATCAGTGCTCCTCCAGGATCTCTCCTTCCAGTCAAGATTGGAAAGCAATTAGGCTCCCCCCTGCCCTCCCATAAGCTGTTCAAGCACAGGTGCCTCGACATTTGCACTCCATCAACATCTGTCTGAGTGAGAGACAGTCAAAGAAAAAATCAAGGAAAATTAACAAGGCCGATTTATAAAAAGTGGGCAATATTAATTAGGTGCTGCCAGTTTTTACCAGCTCTAATCCTGTTACCGGTGGCCGCAAGTCCCCTTACGTCAGTGCCAGCACAGTATATGTTTCCAGGTAAACAGCAGTTAAACAAAAGCTCTTTAAAAGCCCATGTTGTGTGTTTGTGTAAGTGCAGAGAACAACAGAGCCCAAATTTCTGATACAGGCTGCTGAATTAAGGCTCTGCACTGCAGCCTGGGCTAAAGCACACTGCCTTCACTGCCTTCCTTCAAAGGAGACCAACTCCTACCTTGCATTTCCATTTCAGCTTTAAGGTAAAGATTTCGGGTATGCAAGGCAGAAAGATGTAGAGAGGGGGATAAGAGCAGAGCGTGCTGAATGAGAACAGAAAAATCATAGACGGAGGGGGCAGGTGAAGTCTGCACCCCCATGGTCACTAGAGGACATTGTCACCTGTTGAGTTGTCGCAGGTTTGGGAGTGGTTGTTGCACTGGCAGGGCTCACACGTGGTTTCATTGAACCTGTAGTAGCCCTCACTGCACTGGTCACACTTCAGGTCCGTGACACCAACTTTGCACTGGCACTTCCCAGAGCTGCAGAGGGAAAAACAAACAGTGAGATCTGGCTGTGCTAGGAGGTATCCAAGGTACAAACCTGCAGGCAGGGTTTTGGATTCCCTTTCTTCCTTTCTGCTGGAAGCAGGACATGATACCCAGGTGGAACCATTTCCAAAAAGTGATGGGGAGTTCAAGAAAGGACGAGTGTCTGCCAAACCAGTTGCCCTGACAGCAATTTCCAACCGGGCACCAGAAATTATTGCTCATTCTAGAAAGCCTTGGCCCAGAGCCATCCCCTTGCACCAGCCCCAGCAAATGCTCCAACAGCCCTTCTGGAGTCCCTGCTCCACCTGCACCAGCCGTGGGTCCTGCAGGACACTGGTACAGCCATGGTCACTGTGCCTGAACAATCCTAGAGCACCCATGTGGATCATCCTCTCCCCTCCACATCAGTGCTGAGCAGCAACTCCCAGATTTTCATGTGAGTAGACAATTCCCTGCTCACCACCTGCTCTCCTGGCTCCCCTGGGAGCTGGGGCAGCAGTTCGTGTGTCGTGCTTGGCTCCAGCCAGGGCAGGTGTCAGCCACCTGCACTCCCTCCACTTCTCCTCCATGATCTCATTTATCCCTTCCACACAACATCTCCACGGACACTTGGGCAAGGCCCCTCTCTCCAGCTGAATTCTACCCAGTAAAGCCAGGGAGAGACAAGAGAGGGTTCTCCCTTCCCCAGCAGAGGTTTCCACTCCAGCTGACCCCAGCTAGGAGCTGTTTACTTGGGCACAGTGTGACTGCAGAGAGAGTGGAGCACTGCACTGTGAACACAGAGGGCACTGCTGGTGGCTGCCATGAGCAAATACCAGGAGCTATAAAAAACAAAGGTTACCCTCATTCCTTTGGCTTTCCATGCTACTCTCTCCACACAGAGGCTTCCAACCCTTTGCTTTCATAAGAGACTTTATACACTGGCAGCATTTAGCTCAACCCTCAGAGGAATCACAGAAGTGGATAAAATGCTCCTTCCCATCCAGCCCTGGGCACAGCCACTGCTGGAGGTGGCTCATCCCACCTGCACACCAGAAACAGCCAAGCCAAGGGACAGAGAGCACCCAGTGCCTCTGCACAACCCCGAGAGCCCTTGGGTGACCTGCAGGAACCCCCAGCCCTGTCTGCTGCAGGGAACCAGAACAGCAACACAAATAAACAGCATTTGGTCTGCTCCAGGTGATGGCTTTATCTGCAGCCACAGCAGAGGAGGTAATACCACTGATAGACAGCCCTGCACAGGCTGGATCACTCTCTTAGCTCTCCCCTGTATAATCCCCACCCTGTTCAAACACCTTTTAAATGCTTCTGAAATACCTTTTAAAGTCAGCATTTCAAGGCTCACTGTACCTGCACAAAGCTCATCCATTGTTCCCCCTCTCCTCCTGGGAAGAGTGAACAAGGCACAGTTTGCTCCTAAAAGCCTCCAGAAAAATCTGCTGATTAAAACTAACGGATGTTTGATGCACTGTTGATGTGTCGTTTTTAATTAAAATGCAGTAGATTGCAATGTTTTGGGCAAAGACATTGCTTCTGTTAGAAATTAGCATAATTCAGTATTTCTGTTGATTGTTTGTTTGTTTGTTTGGAGGAACTACTCACCAAAATATGGACCTCAGCCCAGGGGGCTACACAATTAAATAGCTGCAGAATCTGAAATCTCAGGCATATTTAACGGCCTGATTACAAGAAGAAGAAAGGAATATGATGTTTTCTCGCTCTCCAGGCCATTATCTGAAAGTGCAGCAGGCAGATGCAAAATTCAAAGGCATGCTAGTAAGCAGCTCAGTATGTTTGGCTGGTAAGCAGCTCAGTACGTTTGACTTTTAAAGAGCTTTTCACAAGACCCAACATTAATCCAAATGTTGTCACAGTGTTTAAAATAAGCACAAACAAAAAGCAGTTTGTTATTATTTGCTCCTGACTGCTACTGCTATTCCTGTAAGAGGGCAGGGACAGGCAGGGAAAAGCATGTGCTATGGAGAGGAAAATCTGATATTTAGTCTGAAAACACATCTTTTGGTGATGCATCACATGAGCAGGGTTTTGTAGGACCAGGCATTTAAGCTGCATCATCTTCACCCTCCCTCGCTTCCTCTTGGAGTTCAGAGAGCTCTGTTTGACTACCTCCTGTCTCTGATCCAGCCTTTTTCTCAATGACACCCTCCTCTTTCTCCCTGCTTCCACCCAGACTCCCACTTCATTTCTTTCAAGGAGGTTTATTTTCCCAATGACCCTGCTAGAGCTCAATTCAGCATTTTGGGGCACAGTCCCTTGATTTTACTCGTTAGCTTAGAAGTAACAGGAAAGAAAGCTTTTTTGTTGTTTTTTTTAAAAAGACTTTTGGAAAGTTTGGTTTGAATGCCTCTTGAGCGGACCTTTTCTCAACATGTTACACATGGCACAGAGCCAAGTCTTGCATGTGCAAGAATTAAATCACTCAGCAAATATAAAGCTTTGCCTGTGGTCATTGCTTCCACAGAATAAAGCCCCCTTACAACACTCCTTTTTATAGCTCCAGCCCAGCAAAGTCTGTCTGACACTTTTTAAAGCAAAGGTCAATGATATAAATGCATTGAAACCACCAAAAAAAAAAAAAAATCCTGTTAATGGACCAATTGTGCCCATAAAAATCCAGAAATTTGAGAGAAAAGACCCACAGTTTAATACTTGCACAGTGAGAACTAAACTGGATTTTGAGTGTCAGCCAGGAATTTCTTTTTGGGGGGAAGGGGGGGAACAAGGGGGATGGGAAGAGGGAAATGTTTTGATGCAGCAACATCAATTACTCAACTCCATTTCAGATGATGATTAACCCCTCTGAAGCCAGCCAATGCTTAGCTCTCACAAAGAATTGATACAAATCTGTGTTGGGATAAAACCAGGCTTCCAGTAACCAAAGTCTTCTGCCAGCATTGGTTTCTACCAGGTATTTATGAATATACTCACTCTGCAGACCATGTAGGTGGTGTGTCTCACCATCACATCATCCATCAACTTTACAGATGTTTCCTACTGATTAAAACCATCACCAGCACACGAGGCACTGGCAGAAGGAGCAGGCAGTGATTGCTGGTCAGGGCAAAGCCGCATCCAAGGCTTGGTTCCAGCACGGAATGATCTGACCCTCCGGGGATGAGGGCCACACACCAGGTTTGGGGGTCCCGCAAGGCAGGAGCTCCTTCACCTGATCACCCTCATCTGTCAGGCTCTGTGTTGTGCCTCAGGAGCAGCTCGATGCCTGCATGGAGACAGCCTGGGGCTGGACTAGGACACAGCCACAGCATTCCCGCAGACATGGGGCAGGGCAGTGTAAATAAAAGCAAAATACTGGGGCAGGGGACAGCCTACACCTCCAAATATGCCGGCAAAAGCCAGTCTGGTTCCATTTCCAGTCCCCACAGCTCCCTTCCACTCCTCCCAAGGGAAAAGAGCCACAGAATCTTGTCACTTGCCAAGTGATTTGTGCCACTGGTGGCAACCAGATGTTCCCTGAGGTGGGATTTTACACAGGACTGCAGCTTTACAGGTACAGAAGTCAAGGCGACACACCAGAGACACCCCAGGCCTCCTCTGGATACTGGCAAAGAGGAGGAAAGCAGACAGTTTTCACCCCACTTGGAAGTGTCTCAAGAGCAGGGCACAGAGAACAGGGAACACCCCCTGAAGCCACAGAGCATCCTGCAGATGATTTTCTGACAGGCCTGGTAGCTCACCAAGGACACGGTGAGGGGATGGACTCGGGAGCTTGGGCAATGCCTTCACCTTGCACTGCTCAGCACAGACTGCACAGGAACTCAAGGCCTCGTCACATGGGGAAAAAAAGCATTAAAGTATCTGTGATCTGAGACAGACCACAATGTGCAGTCATATCTGCAAGGAGTCCCCACTCCTCCTCCACACAAACATCTTGATTTTAACAGAGACATGACAGGCACAAGATGGATGAAAGGATGAAGGACCATGGCCTTAGGGGCTGTTGGGAGACAAGCTGTGCAGAGTTAATGGTCTAACAGAAAACTCTCAGCAAGCTCCAATCATTTCTTTTTTTTCCCCCTCAAGGAGGAAGAAGGGAGAAGTTGATTTTGAATATATTCCCAGACACCAGAAAAGCCTGGATGCCTCAGTCAGAGCCCAGTGTGTTCGTCTGCCACGGCCTGGCTTTTTGGTAGCGGGGGAGGTCCAGCGAAGTAGCTTCCGTGAGAAGCTGCTAGAAGCTTCCACTATGTCCGACAGAGCCAATCTCTGATGGCTCTGAAGATGGACATGCTGCTGGCCCAATTAGAAAGGTAGGTAACGCCTCCGTGATGACCGATTTAAGAAAAAAATCAAAACAGTGCATGCGCAGTTTCTTCCAGGGGCGGTGAGCGGTCGCCGGGGCAGGCTGGCGCGGCCCGTGGCGGTGTGCCGGTGGGGCCTGCGGCGAGCTTTGCCTGCCTGGCTGCCCCTAGCCAGCTACACCGCGGGCGGAAGGGCAGGGGCGGCGGCTTCTCTTTTCCCGGTGCCCCACATGGAGAGAGGCTTTAAATAACTTCAGCACCACGGCGGCTGCCACAGCCCACATGGTGGCCGCGGGGCCGCGCGGCCAGCAGCAAAAACATGGTGAGCGATTCCCCGGTGCGGAACCTAGACGAGATCAAGCTCTCGGCGCTGCGGGATGTTGCAAGAATCTTTGAATTAGTGAAAGTGGTTGGCAATGGTACCTATGGGCAGCAGTTTTTCTTTTAGATAGAGACGAGGAGGAAGTAAAGACATGTAAGAGAACAACATGGTGGCAGCAAGGTCAGTGGAAAAGGAGGGGGAGGAGGTACTCCAAATATCAGTGCCAAAATTCTTCTGCAAGCCGTGGTGAGGACCACGGTGAAACAAACTGTCCCCCTGTAATCCATGAAGTCCACGGGGGATGCAGAGGTCCACTCACAGCCCGTGAGGAAAGTGCTCGTGCCGGAGCGGGTGGATGCCAGAGAAAGCTGCAGTCCAGTGGGAAACCCGAATAGAGAGAGAGAGAGGGCCCTTGCTTCCAAACTACAGCAGCCTATCCTTAAGGACGAGTGACCCACACCACAATAGTTTTGGGAAGACTGTTTGTCCGTGGGAGGGACTCAGGTTGCAACAATTTTGACAGGACTGCTGCTCGTGAGATTGGAGCCACGCTAGAGAAGTTCAGAGAGAACTGTCTCCCATGGGAGGGGCCCCACGGCGCAGCAGAGGAAGGATTCCTCTCCCTGAACGAACAGGAGAAAGATCTCAGGTGATGAACTGACCAAAACCCCCATGCCCTGTCTCCCTGCGCTGTCGTGGGAAAGAGGGAGGGGCTGGGGGGGGAAAAGGTGTTTTAAAGGTTTCTTTACTTCTCATTATCTTCCTCTGATTCTGTTAATAATAAATTTACCTTATACCTTTAAATTTGAACCTGTTTTGCCCTTAGTGTTTCCTCTCAGTCCTTATCTCAACTCGTGAGCCCTTCATAAGTTTTTTTCTCCCACTGTAGCCGGAGAAGGTGAGCAAATGGCTTTCGTGGATGCCTGGCGTTTGGCCAGTGTCAAACCATGACACCCAGGGACTGCTTGGCCATGTCAGACCCAGCCAAAGCAGCACAGCACCAAGCTCTTGTGCCTTTATTTTCAAAACATACGAGTTTGGTAAGATTTTGGGGTAGAGTCAGAGAGGGAGGGAACTTCCATGGGTCTCAAACCCATGGCATACCCTGCAGATGAGCCATGCAAAACCTACAACCAGAGTTTTGCCAAATATACTTGCTGTCTTCACCTTGAAGCACAGAGCACACACCTACACCCTGCACAGCTCAGCATCTCCCCAGACCAGGCCCAGGAGAGCTGGGGAGGGGCAAACTGCCCTGAGAAAGAGGAAAGTGAGGGCTACACCAGCTCCTCCCTGGACATCTCCAGCTTCAACTGTGCCCTGTCCCTTTTCCCTTGGAAACCCCCAATGACAGCAATGCCCATCACTCATCCCAGCAGGTCTCAGAGGTGTCCCTGGAACAGACAGAATTAACCGCAGCGACAGCACTCTGTATGAATGAGGGAAATCACGTTGAACTACGAACATCTGTAAAACAAACCCCATGAAAAGGCTTTGTCACACTTTGATGGCACAAAACAAAAGGATTCTGCACGAGATTAGGAGGATTCAGAAGAGATGTCTCTAAAAATGGTGTGTTCCTCCAGCAAACTGGGCTCATTTAGTGCTGATTTTCTGTGATACTTGACAGCAGCCAGGGGATTAATCTCTCACGCTTTCCTGGGCAATGTGGAAAAGTTAACATTTGGAAGCTAAATGTTGCAGGACACTTTGGTGGGAAAACCAATGCTGTTAACACTGAGAATCCCAGAATCATTCAGGTGGAAAAGGCCTCCAAGATCTTCAAGTCCAACCTTTGACTGATCATCACCAGAGCACCATGTCCAATCTGTTGAACACCTCCAGGGATGGGGACTCTACCACCTCCCAGGGAAGTCCCTTCCAATGCTTCACAACCCTTTCCGTGAAAAAATTATTCTGATGTCCAACCTGACCTCCCCTGGTGCAGCTTGAGGCCACGTCGTCTCAGGATACCAAGAACCCTCACAACCCACATGCTGACTTTTTTGTAGGTCGGTTATTGGAGTATCAGCACATGGGGAAGGGGAAAGCAGGAAAAAGCCCCACATTGGGTTTCTCTTTCCCGCTCCCTCAGCTCAGCCCAAAGCCACTGGCGGCCGAGGTGGCTCTGTGGGAGAGTCAGTGGGGCCAGGGCCAAGCCCTGCACCGGCCGCCTGCTCTGAGCCCCTTTGTGGAGGGCACAAGAAGCGGAGCTTTATGGGGGCCAACACTGGGCCATTGTGTGCCACATTCCTCGCTCCGTGCTGGGGGACGGCAGCTGTTTGTAGGGCAGCTCTCGACGGAGCGGGGACACTTCACAGCTCTGAAAGGCCACTCTGTAAATGTCAAAGGGCCACCTTGTCTGGCCATCTCTGCCTCCGCGGCCCTAGCTCCCCCATAAGGGAAAGCCACGAATCTCCAGCCTGTGCTGTCTCCTCCAGGTGCCCTTGAAGGCAGGGGAGGAAGGAAGCAATGGAAAGTCTACATTGACCCTGGAGAGGGAGGTTGGATGGGGTCCTGAACAGTTCCATGTGCAAAAGCCTCCAATCACTGCAAAATCAACCTCAGCTTTCCCAGAGTAACCTCTGGGGATCATGGCAGTGCAAGGATGGGACAGGGAACCTCAGTGCAGAGAAGGACATATCAATGAGGATGGCAGGGAGATGGGGTAGGTCCCCACTGAACACATCAGTTTTGCCTAAAGTGGTCCCTTCCATCCCCCAGACCTCTGTTGGTATCTCTGCTCAGACAGCAGAAGGAGACTAAGGGTACAATCAGTGCCTGAAGTACGCACTGGGCACCACCGCCCAACCAGAATTTAGCCACAAAAGCTTAAACAGTTGAGCCAGTATTTCTTTTTGAGGGCAGTCAGTGTTTGCCAGAGCAGCAAAGTTTGCAACAGACAACGCAGGAATGGCAAAGCTTGCTGGAAGATCCACAAAATAATAGGATTTCTGAGAAGCCATAATTACCATAGGAGAGATGATAACAATCCACCTTGCCCTGCTGCTGTGTCCAGTCACTCATTCATTTCCCATTCCTGTCTGCACCTGAATAAAAATGGGTTCAGGTACCTTTACCTTCTTGGGGGGGGAGAAAGGAAGAGAACTAATCAGATGTAAAGGATGTGAGAGGCTGGAATAGGGGAGAGATTTAGATAATTAAAGCATGCAGAAAAATAGGCTTTAACCAGGGTATTCTTCTGCTTTTCTGACGTCCACATGTAATAATTTCCGCTACAAAACAAGATCTGTTCTCTGCAGAGCGATGCTGACGAGGCATTACTGGGAGATGATGAGCCATTGGTTGTGCTCATGCGATCTAGAAAAGGGAGAGCAGTCTTTTTAAAGGGAAAAAGGGGGTTTGTCTGGTTTTGGGGGTTTTTTAAAGCACAAGTCCTTGAGGATTTCAGCTCCCAAGATCACATCTCCAAAGGGGAGCAATGCCTGATGTGGTTTACTGGACTGCTAAAATACAGCAGAATGGAAAGACAGATCCCACACAAAGAAGAGACATTTCAGAAGTGTGATGACACTCTGCAGACAGACAATGAAGATTTTCTCTAGGCAGAACAAGAACTCCATCACTTCCCCCAAATAACCTCCAAGGTCTGGGATGGCCAGCAGCTCTGCAGGCTGGTGAAGCTCCACAAAAACGTTGAATTTCAATGGACCTGCATTTCCTGACCACTCAAACAACCCCACCAAATTCTGCCTCACATGAGGTCCAAGGTGTGTCCAGACTGTGCCACACCAGGCTGCCCCCCACAGTCTCTTTGCATCTTTCCACATCGCACCAGCTCCACAATCCCCAGTGTGTGGCAGCTCCCTACCCAGCTTCCCAAGCTCCCTCAGAACCTCCAGTGCTTATTCAAAGGCCTCAACAAAGCACTTTGTCCAGTGCTGCTGACCCTACCCTCACCAGCCAGGCTCTTGCAAATCCCCCTGAGCTGGGGTCACAAGATCAGCCTCTCCATATAGAATCGCGCCACAAAGGCGGCACACAGGGATGGCCACTACCCTCCCCGCTCAGCCTTGCAGCATCCCTGCTCCAGGGGACAGCCATGTACAGATGCTCCCAGGGACACTCTGCCTTCATTCCTTGCAATTGAACACAAAGCCTGAGGTCCCCTTGAGGGGGGCAAAGCATGTATGAGTTAACACTTGGGCATTTATATGTGTGTGTTATCATTTTTTTCCCCTTTTTTTTCACTGGAAATGAGTGACAGGAGCTCTCTCTCACAAGACTTATGCTAAGCCTGCAGCACAAGCCATGCAGGAATTAGGATCACAGGGCTGTCTCTGCAGCCAGCAGTAAGGAAAGGCTGCTGGATCAGCAAAGGAGCAGAGCACTGCACCCTTGGGCATGGGGTTTCAGCCCACAGCAACCAAAGGAGACCAGACATCACCTCCAAGCTGTCTGCTGGAGCTTCTGCTTCCCACTGCCCTTCGACTTGTGGGGAAACTGAGGCAAGGGCAGAGGGAGCAACTTAAATTGATCCACAGACCCCAGCTGACCAGGCACTAGGGACAATGGCAGCATATATTTATGTTTAGTTTAGAACTTTCTTAAGGGAACTGGAAAAACGTAACCTGGTTCAGATGGTTAACCTGGGTTTAGGTAAACCATATGGCAAAGCCTTGTCAGGGGAGGTTTAGGCTGGATACCAGGAAAAGGTCCCTCCCCCAGTGGGTGTTGAGCACTGGAAAAGGCTCCCCAGGGAATGGTCACAGCCCCAAGGCTGCCAGAGCTCCAGAAGCATTTGGACAATGCTCTTAGGCACAGGGTGGGATTGTTGGGGTCAGCACCAGGAGTTGGACTGGATGATTCCTGTGGGTCCCTTCCAGCTCAGAATACTCTGTGATCCTTAAAACACCCCACAGCAGTCACAGCTCTCCTCTTGTTCACTGGCACAGGTACTGTTGCATCACTTTTCTTTCCTAGAACCAGGACAAGTTTAAAAACACAAAACCTCCTAGGGAAACAGGGAATTGAGGGCTGAACCCTTCTGCCAGGCAGCAGCATCTCATAGCAACATCTCTGCTTCACAGCTCCACTCCCCCATTCACATCCCAAACCCACAGGAGCACCCACACAGGGACAGCTGCTCGTGGGCTAAACATGCTGCGTCCAAGGAAAGGAAAAGCCACAGACACCCAAGTGCTGGGCTAGGAAAAGTTGGGATAAACACCTCATAGGAGGTAAATCAAGGTCATCCCTCCTGCAGATGAGCTGCATCACACTGGGCTGCCCAGGGCCAGCGTTTGCAGTCCCACGTGTGGATGGGCAGTGCTACCAGCAAGGTAAAAATAAACAAACTAAAAACTGCAGAGTCATCTGCTGCCTCCTGCTCCCCAGGAGGGGGATGCTGCCTCATCCAGGTTGGCCTCGTCTTGCCTGCAGTCCTGGTCCTTCAAATCCCTCAGCCAGAGGACAGGTTTACATGGAGAATTAGCTAAGTATGTGTTGAAAGAGCTGTGCCTGCACAGCTCCTCACACCAGGGCATGAGGGCTGCAGAACTAAAAGCTTCCTCAAACCAAGCCTCTTCCCCCTCACCCTCTTCATCCCAGGGCTGCCGTGCTGGCTCACCCTGCCATGACATGGGTGGCACTTCGGGCAAAGCTGCACAGGGTGCAGAGGGCCAGAAACACTGTGAAGAGCCCCAGTGCTCGCACTGCTGCCCTGGCTATTGGGACTGGAGACCACCGATGCCAGCCCACTCCTGCTGCCTCTGCCTTGGCTCCCTGCCCAGCCTTAGGGAGCAAGAGATGAGAGTTCAGGCACAGAACTCTGCTCACATGAAGGAAAAAAGGAAAAAATAATTGTACAGGGGTGCAAGGCAACGAGATGTGGGCTGGCCAGCCTGGGCATAGTGACCTTCTCCAGCAGCACTGATCACCTTCAGTCCTCCACCAGGCTGGGAGGTTCTTGTTTCCTCAGAGGACACACAGCACAGCCTTCAACTCAAGGGGCCCAAAAGATGGTGAGAGATGCGGCTGGTGGGGGCAGCTCTTGGCTGGGGCTACATCACGATGGGCTGAAGCCGCTACTAGGCACCCTCCCCACTCTGTCACTGTCCCCAGAGCTCTGCAGCAAGAACACAGCCCTTCCAGCTCAGCCCGTGCACCCACATGAGTCACCGTCCTCATTCTCTACTACTCTGACCTTGACCATAGCCCTTGAAACTTCAGCTTCTTTCTCCACCCTTCCTCTATGGACTGTGAACACTTCCAGGCCACAGCTATCTTTAGCAAGCATCTGCACAGCATCCAACCCAAAGAAATGTGTTTTTTTCTGAGGTTTCTAGGCGTTAACCGCAGCAGGGACAATTTACTCCCCCTCTCCAAGATGTGTCAGCCCTCTCTGAGCAGCTCAAGATTCCATCCAGCCCCACAGCAAGCTCCAGCCTGAGCCACACACAGCTTTTCATCTAACAAAAAAACCACCCAAACCAGAGCACAGAAATCCTCTACCATCCCACAGGGGGATCTGTGTGGATCTTCCTAGATAATCAAATTTAAACCACCACCAAAACAGACCTTTGATTAGCAGCCATGGAGCCCATTCATAGCGACAGCATGTCAGGTCAATGTTCACTCCCAAAATCAACTCTGTGCCTCAGGAAAGAGATTTTTTAAATTTTTATTTGATAGTCTGCATTCGAGGTCTAGTTAATAAGCAGGGGACTTGGGTTGCCATCTGGCCAGCCCGAGAGAGTGCCGAGAAATAATACTAATAATCATCATATGATTAAAAGGCGCTTTTACAAAAGCTTGGGTGAGCTGACTGAAACCTAAGAGGCATCTTTGTGTGCCTTGAGGGCTCGGCCTTCAGGCACTTTGCCCCTCCAATCAGCCGCCCTTAAAAAGGGTCAGAGTCCAAAATCTCTGCTGCTGTTTCACCCGGAGCCCCATCGGAAGAGCTTTCCTCTGAAGCCCCACACAGGAATTCACTTGTGCAAGCCAAGCTGGGCTGGTGCTTTATTAAATAAATAAATAGTACAGTTTACAGGATTTTCCATGTCAACAAAACAGTAGCTGGTTGCTGGTATTGGGCAATGCCTGCATGCCTCATCCCAAGCAGAGCTTGCCCGAGGGATACACACTGCTCCTCCAGGGACTCCTCAGCAGCCACCCAGAGCTTCCAGCAAGAAAGCCAAAAATCCCATTCCGGGATTCACACACACATTTGCCTGCAATGCACAAGAGGCTCTCCCACCCATCAGGACAGATCCCACTGCAGGGATGCCCCCATCCATCCCAGCTGCAGACAGACAGGAGTTGTGCCCAGCCCTGGTGCCCACTTTAACACAACAGAAACAAGGGGAGCATCTGCCCTTGCTGGGGTTTGTGTCCCACTCCATTTTCCCATACACATCACTACACACCAGGCTGCCCATCTTGCAGCCATTCTGATGCCTCCAGCCCTACAACACAGACAACTGACCTAATTTTCCTCTTTTTAAACACCCAGGGGTCATCTCCATCTGCAGCAAACCCCTCTGAGCCAGGAAGAGAAACAGAGTGATCTCTGTTAGCAGCATCCCCCCTCCCCAAATCTCCCTCCACATCTTGCCCTGTGCTGTCTCTTCTAAATGGCTGAGAATGAGCATCTCCCACATCCCTCAAAGCTGTGAAATGGTGCTGAGGAGAGGCTGGGGAGGTCCTTGCTGTTTCTGGCTCCACGCATGCTGGCATGCAGCATGATGGCTCCAACTCCACCTCATTCTCCTTCACGACTCAGAGTATCTCACCTGAAGCTCCCAAGGGCATTCCTTGGCTCGCCCTATGCAGTGAGACATGGGGAGACACATGTCCATACTTCACCCACTGCCCAGTGACTCAGAGCTGGGGCAAGAATGCTCCCTTCCAGTCAACCCAGTTGCTCCAGCAGTGCTTTCCCTCCTCTCCCAGCTCTTAAAGATAAGATTTGCCCCATCTGCCTTTCTGCCCAATTTCCCTTTATAGTAGGTCTGACCAAAATCACACTTTCCATTCTGTGGCAAACCCTGGTGCTTCCAGGCACATCTTCCCATGCCTAAAACAGCCACAAAAAAAAAAAAAAAGAAGTGGAAAAACTTCCTACTTTCCACCCCCAAGAATCACTCTTTTAGTAAGAAGGTCACTCTCCTCAACTGGAGCATTACTTTTAAGTTCCGAATTGTCAGAGCTTATGCAAGCAGAAAAATGCAGCATTGAAACAAAAAGGAAGGACATCAACAGAGGGTTTGGGCGTTTGGGAAAAGATAATATATAAAATAATCACAGGCAGCATGTCCCTGCAGAGCATTTTGACTCTGACTCAGCTCCTGCCCTGGCAGGGAACTGCAGGTGTTCAACACATGCTGAGCCCGGACCAAATCCTAGAAGACAATAAGGCAGCAGGAGCCCAGGAAGGCTGAAGTTGCTGCAGGGTGGTTGCTGAGGTCTCCTCCAAGGAGAGACTTTGAAACTTGCTGTCCCCATGAGCACAAGTTGGAGACCCAATGGGTCAGGCTGCTGCTCAGTCTGATCTTGCATGAATAGAGATCCCCTCAACTCAGCCACAGATCTCTAATGGCTGACGGATCACCGCTTGGAAAATAATTGCGTGCCAGCTTTTACAAGGCAAGATGGGGTGGGTGAGGTGAAATGAAGAGGAACACATTCATTATACAAGAGCTCCAAGCATCAGCTCTGGTGACTGTAAACACCAGGCAAGGCAGGAGCCGACTCCGCTGTTGGGCTGCCACTTCCACCCCAATGCTCAGCAAGGGCAGAGCACAAAGCTTTGCCTGCCTCTGGCAGAAAACCTATCCCTTTGGAAAATAAACCTCTCCAAAGCCCCTGTGTTCCACCCCAGCCTCTGCTCCCCTCCCAGCTCAGGCGTGAAGGCAGCCCTGCCTGACAGGGACTAACAGATGCACATGGCATTAGGAGAGGTTCTGCTTCCATGCAACTCTGAAACACAAGTCAACTCCCTTGGGGGCTGCCAGGGCTTTTGCCACAGCCATGATATTTTTATAATTCAGCTCTTAAAAGACAAAAAATAATCTTCATGAATTTTTATAAGACCAGCTTCCTTCCTGCTTATTTTTTTTCTTTTAAACACCAGCACAGATGACAAGACCCACTCTTGCTCCAAACCCAAAACACACCAAATTCCAAGACCTTGCGTACAGAACCCCGGGATGCCTGGCATTACTCACTGGTCACACTGGTCACTGGTGGCTCCGGTGGGACTGCAGCCGCAGGGCCGGCACTGCTGGCTGCCCTGCTCGGGGAAGAAGCCGCGGGCACAGCTGTGGCAGTGCGGCCCCGTGTAGCCTGCCAGGCAGCGGCACTGCCCCGTCGTGCGGTTGCATTCGATGCTGCCCACCGAGCTGCAGTTGCACAGGTCTCCTGCAAGGGAAAGAGAAACAGAGCCATGGAATCACAGAACTGCAGAGTGGTTTGCGTTGGAGGGGGCCTTAAAGCCCATCTCATTCCAACCTCCCTGCTATGGGCTGGGACACCTTCCAGGTTGCTCCAAGCCCCATCCAACCTGGCCTTGGACACTTCCAGGGATGTGGCAACCACAGCTTCTCTGGGCAACCTGTGCCGGGGCCTCACCACTCCCTTTGCATACCCCCATCACCACTGTAAGGATGATTTTTGCTTTAAAATGTTGAGATGATAGGAGAAAAACCACATTGGGAGCACCCTGGGGTTTGAAACACTGCAGTTCATGCTTGAAATCTCTCCAAGGAAGAGCTACAAGGTTACGGGTATAAAACTACCTAAAATACATCTATATGGAGCTGTATACAATGTCTTTATGTATATACACACCTATCCACCCCCATGGTTGTCTGACTCTAGGAGCTGACAAGCACTAACTGTGTAATATCAGGATTAAATCAGCAACAGGTTGCAAAAACATTAATTCTAAGAGCCTCCATTCCACACCACTGGAACACCACAGATTTACCACAGAACACACACTGACACAACAAACTGGCAGCAGCATCTCCCACTCCTGAAGAAGGGATACAGAATCCCCTGAAAATCTGCCCTCAAGGGAGCACCAAGCACACAAAAATGACTTTAAAAGCTGTGGTAGAGCTGGAGGCAGGACAGAGACCTCCACCACCTAAAACAGACCACTTTCAGCCCTGTGGTGAGAGCAGATGGCTCTGGGGACCCAAACATGGTCTTTGGGGACACTCTGTATTTCCAAGGGTGCTGGAAAGCATGCACTGAACAGCTGCTTTTTTAAGAGAGAAGCAAATCTTTTGATCAAGTGATGAATTCCCAGTCCCCCTGCACGTTATTTCTCATAATACTTTAAAGCCCCAAACGCACTGAAGAGAACAACCTCTCCCTGGCAATTTGTTTCTGCCAAGAGCTTTATCTCTGTTCTTCCATTGCAAAATATTTAGTGTCTTAATAATTTAAAGTCTTTTTCTGCCAAGACTGAACTATAAACAAGGATTATTTGCAGAAATAGTGCATAAAGCATTGGGGGCTTTACACAACTGCTGGTGTTGTTATTGCCTGAGAAGAGCCAGTATTCAGGGCACTTCAGGAAGAGGGGAGAGGCCAGGTCCCCGTCCCAAGAAAACTTAACTTAAAGCTCTTTTCCTTGTCATCCATGTTCTTCTAACACACAAAGACATGTGAGTTATTTAGCTTTATTACTCCACCATAGGATCCCCACAGAAGCCACGTTGTCCCTGTACGTATACTTGTGAAATTGCACCTAAATTTTCTTCAATCCAAACTATCAAATAGGACAAACACCTCAAGATCTGCAATTATCCACTTCAGCAATTGTGGAGGGCTGTGAGCCCTTGGCGCAGGAGCCCTCTGCACTCCCCCTTGGAAGAGAGAGACCTGAGGCCCAAAAGAATCCCCCCAGAGATATGCAACCTTCCTCTTCGTCATGGTGACAAAAAGAGCCACTCCCAACATGCCTTGTTTCTTTATGGTAATAGTCTGTACCCCGTTGGCTAATTGATTTCTACCCCATCCCCTGCCTTTCCCATATAAACCTCTGCTTCTACCCCTGATGAGAGGGAGTTCTCATCCCTGGCCTCCCCTTCACAGGGGCTGCTGGACAATATGGACCTCTGTGGAACTGCTATACGAGGCTCCTGTCTCTCTGTCCCCAAGTTTTGCCTGGGTGATTTCACAAAGAGCTGAATCACAAAAAGCTGATATTACTTGTAGCTGAGAAGTTGCTACACTTGCTGAAATCACCCTTCGCCCAGGGAAGTTGCTAAAGCCCCTGGAAGAGCTTTTCCCTGGAGGGACGCTTTCTCTAGGAAAGTCACAACACACCGGGTTGTCTACCACCGGACCCCAAGGCGACAAGCAGCCACTTCACATAACAAACTAAATTCCCAGCTCAATTATCCAAGCAGGACCATATCGATTTGGGCACTTGGGCTTCTCCCTGCCACCAGAACAGAAGCCACCAAAACTTGTTGAGCAAAAGCACTTTGGAGTTTGTCAAACATGCATCAAAAAAAATTTCCCTTTCAGAACTCAACATGTGGTGCCATTACACCTGCCAGAATTAAGGAAAGAAAATGAGCATCGTGTCCGTTCTAACAGCATGGGAGGCACTGACAGGGCACGTCCCACACAGGGGGATGAACTACTCCATGTGGAAACCACCCTTGTGCTCCAGAAGCATCAAAGCCAGAGCCACCACCAGCTGCATGAGACCATCATGACACTCCCTATGGATGACTGGATGAAGAGGGCAGGAGTGGGGTAGTGCTTGAGGATGGTCCCCATCGGCATGATGGAGCTCTGCCCCATCACTTATGCTCCAGCAGGATGGCAGCACTTTGAATGGGAATCTGACTTTGTAGCACCCATTGCTTTCCATCTGATGCTCCAGCCCATCAAAATTGCCCCAATTCAGGTTGGGCTCCACCTCAGCTGCCAAATTCAACAGCAACACAGACACCACTGCAATGCCAGGTCCCCAGGAAAGAGAGAAATGCTGCAATAATCCAAAATAACACTGGCAAAAGCAGTTTTTGCTTGGGAGGCTGGTGGAGCCTGGTTCTGCTGGTGATAGGGGCAGGAGCTGAGCCTGTCTGCTGCGAAATCACCCCAAGTGCATGACAAGGCACAACAGGACAGATCCAGAAGTTGTCTCCCAAAAGGGTTGATTCCTTGAAGACCCTACCTCCCCCAGCCACCCTAGAGATCTTTGGGGAGGGATGGTGGTCCCAGGCAGGGGAACAGCATCACACATGGTACCTACCCACCCCGAATGCACCCAGCCCAGCTCACACATGGATGCAGCCCCAAAATGCCCCAGAGTTGTGTAGGTTGGGCAATGGAGGAGATTCAGACAGCAGCACTGAAGTCTGAACTCCATTGTCTGGTGCAGTGTCAAGGTCAAGGGCTGACACAAGGATGTACCAGACTATGAAAATCCCAGGCCTAATTTAAAGGACGCTTTGTTGTCCCCACGGCAGCTGGGTTACAGAAGGCGTGAATGGTCCTCAGCCAGAACGGGAACGTGATAATGAACATCTGCCCTGGACTCCAGGAACACAGCAAAGAGGATGAGCACTACAGAAGAAAATTAGGGAACATTGTCCTGGCTTCTGGCCAGAGTCTGGGTTTTTGGACCCTTTATTCAGTTTTCTCAAGCCTATGTTTTGCTTTTGAAGATAACCTTCAAAAACACCTCACTGACAGCTTTTGTGAAGACAAAGGAATGAACAGGGTGGATGAACCCCAGGCCTGTCCCACTCCAGACTGCACAGTCATGGTTGGAGGATTGTGTTGAGGTTGGAATAACACCTTCAGCAAAGGAGCTAAGGGCAAAGACCTCTCAGGGATGAGGCACTGGTCCAAGCCTTGACTCTTCCCAGTTTGCTGTCCTGACTCACCCTTGCTCTGCCTCAGTTTTCCCATCTCAGGGTGTTCTCCTGCCTCCCCTGCGCCTCCAAGCCCTGCTCATCTCTGCCTGTTCCCCATTGTTAAACCATTGATGTTCCCCTTCCTTCCCACAAAGCACTACACAACAGCTCAAAGCACACGGTTATCACAGATAAAACCCACCACCTCTGCTCGTGAAGGGACTGACAGGCTTTAATTAATTATCAGCCTAATGACATTTTGAGGTCCAAGAATAGAAGCACCACAAATATGTGTCACTGCCACGTTACCCCTCAAACAAAAAAACCAAACACCTCTCCATTCAGGAACAATATTTCACCTTCACTTATTATTGCTTAGAGGAAGGTGGAATGGAAGGAAAAGTTCCTAGTTTGGGAAGCAAGGGGCACGCTGCTGTGTGGAGACAGATTTAATATCCAATTTCAGTTAGCCCCAGCCTCAAATTGATTAATTTCTAGTATGCAAAAGCCATAGGTTACCAATAAACTGGAGAATAGATGTTTTATATTGCATTGGATCCATACCATGGCTGTAAATAGCACTGACACAACCAAGAACCTCCAGGTCTGAGGGTGCCCTGTGACCCCTCAGTGTGGCCACCTCAAGCTCAGTGCCAGCTCCCCAGCCCACCCCTGATAAAGATCTCAGCCTCCAAATCTCATCCCAATGCAAACCCCAACTCTGCAAATCCCAGCAACATCCCAGCCTGTGCCAGGTCCATCAAGAGCCCACATCCCTTTATCTCCCATCCCCTCCTAGTACTTAAACCGGGCTTGTTCTGATGTAAAAATCCTTCCTCAAATTATTTTTTTTCACATCCTTTCAGCTTTGCAGTGTTTTAAATCTTCACACATATTATAAGTGTGATTCCTCCTCCTTTCCAAGCCACTTAATGAATGAATAATTTAAAAAACAGGTGAAATATTTACAAAGGGCTAAGAAGCCAACGCTGTGAAAGGCACAAAGGTCTCTGTGAAACCACATTAGCTGGAGACATCCTGAACCAGTGCAAACCCTGAATGAACTCACCTACTCCCTGGGAGCCAGAGTGGAAAACCCAAGATTCAAGTTTTTGGTTATAAGAACATGCAACTGTAAGAACAAGCTGTGAAGGCCCACAGATGCTATTTACTGTCCTGCTGCATAAGCATCCTCAAGGAGATGGACATTTTCTGTTCTCTGGACTAGATGAAGGGAAAAAAACCTCAACATTTCTAACCTGGAGGTACTCTTGGGTTTTTGGGAGCTAGAGGTGCAGCCCCAGTGTGGCACCTGCAGCTCTGAAGCCAACACAACCCAGTAAGAACCTCACCTCCCAAATACTCCCCAGATATCCCACTGGATTTAAACCACTGCACACAACACCATCCCACACCTGGAAAGGCTTTGTTTTCATATTAATTTAGCAGTTTTCCCTCTTCCCCAGACTTCATTTCCAAATTCAAGCCCTACCTCCTCTCCCATTTCCCCTTCTCAATCCCTCTCCAGGCACCATTCTTGACAAGACAGGAATAAAGGGATCAGGCAGCAGATTCAAAAATCTATCCAAGGTAATTTCCTTTCCCCTTGTAATTAAATTGTGGAACTCATTGTCAAGGGATGTTCTGGCTGCCAGAAATACCTATGGCTTCAAAGCAGGACTGGAAAAGCTCACAGAGGACAGGTCCACTGATGGCTGTCAAACAGGGATCTGGAGGAAGTATCCTGATGGGAAAGGCCCTGAAACTCTGCCCAGAAAAGTCAGGATTATGCCCTGCCATCTTGGCATCTTCTGGCCTTTCTTGGGTGGGTAAAGCTTTGCTCTGAGCTAGCCTGGCAGTTCTATTTTCTCCTTGTTTCCACTGCTCAGGGATGGTGGCAGCTCCAGTTCTTCCCCCAAACACACAAATCCCCGTTAAAGAGTTAGACACCGCTCTTTCCACCGGGAATTTTTCCTTATTACAGCCAAAGGCACAGCTGTGCTACACCATTGCTTTGTCTTTCTCCCTTGCCTCTCAACAGGCTGTTTCCCTTACCCCTGAGAAGACATTTCATCCCCTCAGTACAATCCAATGATGTGCCAAATCTCCCCCAGCAATGGGATGAGGGTCAGGACAGCGCTGTTCCAGCATGGGATAATGAGAGTATGCATGAGCCAGCTATTAAAAGGGAAGGTCCCATCCTACCCAGCCCTTGTAAAACAATTTCCTGAGCTCCAGCCCATCCCTTCCATGTCTCTGATGTACCATCTCAGTGTGGTCCAGTCTAGCCCTGGGACTGGAATTTGGGTTCAGCTCCATCACTCCTCACTTGGGTGCAACTCTACTGATGCTCTGAGTGCAGGGGTTGTTATCCCAGTGCAAGGATGCTTTGGCCTCCAACCTTCCCCCATGGCTGCAGCAGCTCTGAGAGGGCACAGTCTGGCTGAGCTCTCTCCCAGGGAGCTGAAGAACATCTGCCATGGGCTAAGAGCTTCTGCAAGAACAGGCCAGAGAGGAGCTGATGCACTCTAACTTCCCAAAGAGAGGAGTTCTGCCAAGTCCCAGGACTTGTTCCCATCCAGACAGCACTCAGCACAAAATAAGAGTCAACTCTTGTGTCATGAAAGTGCATTAAGGTGCTCAGACCTGTAATTTACTCTCACTTGAGGCTACAATGCAAAGCCAAAGTGGTAGGAAGAGTATCTCTGCCTACCCCAAAAAAATTTTATACACATATAGGAGTGTCTTCTGTTATTTTGCATTCACTTTATTACTCAGTGCACCACATTCTGGGCACTTACAGCCTCCATCAAGCTCTAGGCTCTGCAGACTCAGGTGCTGATGGTGAAGAGGACATTGTTCACATTAATGCTGTTAAGAGTGTCACAGAGTCACTTGTGTTGTTCCATAAAGGGCTTTTACGGGTCAACAGGGGGGAAAAGACAAGAATTTCTCAATGCATATACATCACTTGTAATACCATTAGAAGATTAAACACATCTGTTGAGGAAAATTATATCAGATTAAATCTCTCACTTATCACTTGGAAAGTAGTACAAAGCCAAAGTCCCAACTGTTGGGGTCACCAGCAGCTGCACAAGCACTTTTCATCAGCCTGATGCAGACAGGTTTGGGGTTTCAGCCAAGCTCCAGCTCAGCCTCAACTGTCACCCCATGCCTTTCCAAAGGGATGGAGCATCACTCCCCACCACAGCTCATGGCCCTCCTGCCTCACCAGCTGTGAGCAAACCAGGACCCTCAGACCCTCCCCAAAGGCGAAGGCTGCTCACTCCCCGGGATATTTCTATTCCCTCCCTGCACCTCCAATGGAACCTGCAGGCATCTGGTTTCTGAGGAGTTCCTGAAAGCTCCTTCACACAGAGCAATTTCGTTGCTTTTTCCTCCTTTTTGATGCTAAACAAGTCAGCAACCTGTGCACAGAGCTTTGAACCTGCTCATTCCCCAGTAAACCTGCTTTAAAAATCAGACTCACAAGTGTAAAGCTGTCTTGGGAGACTAAAGGATAAAGCCCTGTAAACATCAGGGGGGAAAAAAAGACAAATATGGATTCTCATTAACTCTGTATTCCTCCCGCACTGGGAGATCCCCAGCTCACAGCTCTGTAGGAGCACACCACCTGAGGAGCTCCCATAGATGGGACAAGGAGATATCAGGAGAAGCAGGAAGGGTCCTGGAGTCATTAAGATCCAGGTTATAAGGCAGAAAAGCTGTGCAGGAGGAATTACACAGCTACAGCTGAGGAATTATTCATTCCTATATAACAATAAATTTCCATACGCAGACAAACCCTCCGGGTCTCTTACAAACAGACTCTGCACAAAGAAGAATGTGGCCCTAAAATGTTTATGATACAAGAAGCTACAGTAACTTCAAATAGACCAAATAAATGCTTGAGGATTAAAACCTCCACAGTTAAAAAAAAAAAAAAAGAATCCAAGACTTTTAATTAATTTAGACGTAGTTTCGTTGGTATTTTACTTTAGTTGGTTAGATTTTCCCACTAATATTCCCACAAATGTCTGCAATCATATAAATATTCCCTGTTTCTGTTTGAAAATCTCTGTATTTTTTACCACCCTGTGTGCAACACAGTCAGCCCAACTCCGGGTTTAGAAATAAACAGGGTGAAAAATAACTTTGGTAAACACCTCCCCACCAGCACAGAGAACCCTGGCAGCTCATACACTCCTGACAGATGTACTTGTGTGGCACCTCTCAGGAAACTGAATTGTTTTGTCAGCAAAATGCTTTCAGTGGAAGATCAAGACACCTCACACAGGATAGGGCTGGAATTTATGAGCAGATTCCAATTTTAGTTTATATCAACCATGCCCTAGCAGAGAAAGGGATTATGAAAAGCTGCATGAATAATATTAACTACAATCATCTGTTGAAGGCTCTCGTGCTCCGATTCCTGAAAAAAGTAATTAAACTCACAAACTTTGCTCGGTGCTTTGGGGAGTTGCAACTAATGAATGAACACGTTAATTTATGGGAGATTTAAGGCTCTTCAGAGAACACCCTGAGCAGGAACCGTCCTTCCAACTGTTTGTGTTTGAGCTGTAAAGTTGTGCTGTGTGAATAAGCAGCAAGAAAACAGAGATGAGCTGGGGGATGAGCTTGGGTAACACCCCTTGATCACATCCTACCCTTCCCAGTGGGGCTTCCCATGACTCCTCTGGGCAAGACCTTGGGGACAACAGGGTCAAACCTTTTGTTTGAGTAACAGCCGGGTTTGCTGCTCATACTCATTGCTGAGAAGCAAAACTTTCTCCTCCTGCTGCTCCCGGCAGATCCCAGGCAAGAGCAGGTGCAGCAGCACAGCCCTGCCTTCTCAGCCACCCCGCACTCCCAGGGATGCAGCACAGCAGGGACTTTGTCCAGCCTGCAAGGAACTGATCTGCCCAGCGACAGGAGCTGCCTCCTGTCTGCACATTTGTCTGACACAATTAAGTTACTTCAAACCAAAATCCATCGCTGCAAGGCATGCAGCCTTCCAGAGCCTTCTCCCTTCTGGACCCTACCTGCAGATAAAACAGATAATCTTCTCCCAAGTCACTGCAATTAACTCCTCATGCTCCCAGTGTCAACTTCAGTTTGGCAGGAATGGATGTGACCTCCAACCTCCTCTTTCCAGAGCCAGCCTCATGCTGAGCACCCACTGAATACCCAACCAGAGAGCTCTGTCAGGGCAGCTGAGTAGGATTTGTCATCCCCAGTCATGGCTCACACCGCCTGGGAGAACAAAAGGGAATGGCCAAGTCCAAGCTGCTGGAAAGCCATTTTTTGCTTAGTACAGAGATAACAGAGTAGGTGATAACACATCTGCTTCAGTGCCATCAGCTGCTGAAAGCTGCTGAAGGGAGGAGTGCTGGTGAGGACAGCCTCCCTCCCTCCATGCAGGTACATCATGTACAAGCTGCAGGGCTTGGATCTCTTGGGAGGTTTCCCAGGGAGGTGGCAAACACACATGACTGATCTCACTGCAAAATGCAGTACTTTTTTTGTTGCGAAGACACAACCCAATTTCTTTACACCAGGTGTAGCCACAGTGCAACCAGGTCCTTCACTGGTGTATGGAGGGAGCTGCAGCTCTGCCTCACTGACCCTGGGCAGAGCTACCAAAGCTCAGTCTAACCTGAGATGGATGTGGTAGGAAGTCATCCTTCCTTTCTCCTTCATTTACAGCACTCTTAAACCGGGAGGGAAGACAGAACAAAAGCGAGGAGATGCCAACAGTAATGGTGCAGTCAATCCATAATTCAATATAAAAATACTTGGAAGTGCATCCTCCCCCAGCACAGGCAGAGGAGTGCTCTGCATCTCTTGGAAGCAGCAGCTGCTTCTCAGATGGCTGTCACAGTCCCCCAGCCTGCTCGGGGGCACACACAACCTCTGGGGATAGTCTTCACCTTTAGGGACAGCAAAAGCATCAGGCCCAGGTTTCTCTCCAAGCATGCAGGAGTGATTTTTAAGCTGCTCTAATCATTCCCCAGGCCGAGAGGTGCATTCAAAGGGAGACCCTGGACATGCACAATAGGTAGAAGAGGGACCAAGGCAGGGGCCACACTGCTGTGAGATGCAATGCTCTCCACACAGGGAAGGGGCTCATCATTCATAGCTCAGCACACAGGCAGCAAGAGGCATTTTTACAACTTTTTTTCCCTTTTTTTTAATGAGAAAGAGAAGGAAGACTTGCATTGAAGGGTTTCAGGCTATTTTATGTTTAAGCCTGTGGCGAAAATCTGGAATGAAAACTTTGATCAGTAACTCCAGCAGCTGCCCAGGGCAGTTCCTTTCAAGATTCAGCTCCTCCAGCTGAGCAGCAAAGGGACAGACCCGTTAACAAAGGCGCCTTTTTTCCAGTGTTAATAAACACTAACTGAAAGTGTTAATAAAAAGAGGCTTTCCAGAGCCTGAGCTACGACCCCAGTTTGTCTCAGCTCTTTGCATTTTCAAGCTTAGAGATGAAGCAAAGCCCCAATGAATCCCAGGATTCATTCCCAATACACATTCCTAATTCTTCTCCTATTCTAAACAAACATATTTAAATGCAGACTTTTATTAATCACAAACAGCAAAGTATCTTTGTTCCTCTCTCACTCACTTTAAAGGCCATGCAGAGGAAGGCAGAGGGACTTGAAGAGAAGAAAACCCTTTGACAGCCTGCAGCCAGCAAGTCCTGCTCCTCTCATTGCTCCCAAGCTTGGTTCCAAGTTTAATAAAGGTGTTTTGTCTCCTTGCTTAATAAGTGGAATTACCATAGCAGAAAGCCCAGCGGGGGAAAGGGATAGCACAGAGCATGAGTAATCACAACTGGTTTCAGGCAGGTTTTGCCATTTGGGTCCTGTTTCAAGGTTATGATGACATGGTGCTATGGGCTGGTTTGGAGTTACCATAACTCCTGCCAGACAAGGAGTTGTAAGTTACAATGTGGTGCAAGCAGGGAGAGCTGCTGGGATAGAGCAAGGAAAATGTCATCCGAGCTGGGAAGAGAAGTTTCCTGTTCCTTACATTTTATTCCCTTATTTTATAATGCAGCCTTGTGCTTGCCCTGCTATACTGTGCACAGGACATGGTGATGCCTTTACCTCCAGCTCACAGTGACTTAAATTCCCGCTTTCAGAACTTGTTTCACACCTTTGCTCTCACCCAGCACCTGCCAAACTGGGTCACACATACTGCAGCCAGACAAAATTTGCTGGCAAATCCATGGAGAAGAAGCCAAGCTTTCAAAGAGGTAACTGATACGGGCCAGGACACGTCATGGAAAAAGATACCTGGACGGAGAAAGCCATCATTTATCACTGGAAACAGGGGACTGCAGCAGATCCAGTATCATCTGCTTAGGACCTGCTGAGGGGAAGCAGCCAGCATGGTGCAGCTCAGCTGTACTCCAAAACTTTCTCCAGCAACTGCAGCTATGCCATGAATTTAAAGAGCATAAATCCCCCCCGCACAGAGAGCAGGGGCAGAGCCCACACGCAGGGCTTTGAGGGCAACTGCCAGCCCCTGCCTCCCCCTCACCTCTGCTTCGAGCCCCCAAGCCCTGCAGCAGATGAATGACTCCAATCAGGGCTGCACATCAGCTTTTCATTACTCTCTCCTTAGTCACTGTGGACGGACAGTGCAGCTCCATCCAGTCCCAGCTCCTGCCTCAGCCATGAGGTACTACCTGTATTTATTTCCAGCACTAGCTCTCCTACCAAAGGGAAATGTTTCCACTAAACAGCCCAAGTTCAGCAACTGCAAACAAACAGTGACTTAAAGCCTAAGCCAATTCTCTGAAACCTCCACAATAAATACGGCCATCCAGTGAAGTACAACAGGCAACAACCCTGCCCCACAGAACACCCAAACCCTCTGTAAATCGGCAAAACCTTTAAAAGCGTGACAGGAAGGATGGAGACAGCCAGGCATGAGGGTTTCAGGCTCCATGTGCAGCACTGCCCATCTCACCCACAGCTCAGGCACTAAGCTGAGACCAAGTCTGAGCCAAGATGCTGAAACCAAAGTAGTGATTTGCAGAGTCAGAGCTGAGCCCTCCGGCATCACCATGGGGGAATTACCCTCGTCAACAGCAGCACACTCAATCTGGGGCTGGTAAAACCAAGCCTGATCCCAAGCCAAAGAAATGCTCAAAACCACAGAGCTTCCTCTGCAGCCAATAGGTCAGCTAGGAGAGGTTTGTTGACATTTCTATCTTGGCCATTTCCTCATTTTTGAGGGCTTCATAATGACTGTTTTGGCATTGCAGGAGGAGGAGCAGTGCCTCCTCTTCCACCAGCTCTGCTGCCAGAAAGGAGGATCTGAGTCCCACCTGCAAAGAGGCATCCAAAAATCCTACTGAACCCAGGGAGCTGCAGGTACCTGACATGACCCTGAGATTCTACTTTGACAAGGCCAATATTGCACCCACTGTTAAATATATCACCTGGAATTACAGATAAACAGGTGGGAGAGATGTCAGCTCTAAGGCAAAGTCCATATAGCTCATGTACATCCTGACAGTGGAGACAGGGGATGCTCTCAGAGGGCTCACAAAGCGATGAGCAATGGTACAGAGAGAGGAGAGCATCAACCCTCCAGTCCATGAACTTGAACTTGCCATCCACATACCTCCTGGAAAGCTTTTACGGGGTTTGTAAACCAAAAATCAGGGGTAGTCACTGTTCCAGGCATCCCCTGACACCAAACTGAGATGCTGAGGGGAAGGCTCTCTCCTGTCATTCCATCCATCCCAAATAGAGCTGCCTTCCTTGTACCACCCTTGTAACTGACTGTCCCTTCAGAGACTGGTCCATTTCTTGTTTATCTTTCATTTTAAATGGATTAGACATGTACAAAAGCCTCCCTTGAAAAGGAACAACCAAGATGTGAAAAGGATGGGAAGATCCAACTGCCAGGCGTCAGCACTAATCCACGTCAAAGGGCACGCTGTCAACAACTCACTGTAAACTTTCAGGAGGAAAAAAACTGCTCAGAATAAAATAGTTAAGACCAAATAAATGTTTGTCATTCATTATCTGGAGTCAAACTTGGATTTCTCAACAACACAGCCAAGCCAAAGCAAGCACATTAATAAGAGAACATCTTTTCCAGGGAGCTACACGCCAGGCGTGCAGCCTGCCCTTGAAGGGAGGAAGGCTGGAGGCAGGTGAAGGCTCTGTTTGCCTTTCTCCGATAACAGGTATTTAGTTTTCTACGTCACTTCGCTTTATCGTAGCCTGAAACCTGGCTGAGCACCTGGTTCCACCTCCCCATCTGCTCCCTGTGCCAGCTGGCCCTGCAGCCCAGGGGATGCTGAGCCAGCCATGGCAATGCCGCACAGCCCAACAGCTCCCCAGACCCAAACTGGGGGACCCCCAGCCCTGTCTGGGAACTGGGGGGCATTGCTGGGAAACCCTACAGGGCAGATCTTAACATGACATGGATGTTCACAGGGAGGGGAGTGCTGGGAGCTGGGAACACACATGTCCAAGTCATGTAGCAAGCTGGAAAACAAGGCAAATTCCCCTCCAAATCCTTCCTCAAGTGTTGGGACTGGGAAAAAAAAAAACCACTGGCCTTGGCAGGGAAGGGCAGAGCACAAGCTGGGGAGGCTCCAGCAAAGACATTGCCTGTGTTGGCAGCAAGTGAGCAAACACCTAGCCCAGGCAGGAGCCGACAGGTCGGCGCGCTCCATTTCAGCTCCAATAACCTTCCAGCTTGGACAAACAACTGGAGCAGATCCTCCTCAGGATATCTTGGGGTCCTAATTGCATCCCAGCCCAGCTCCCCACAGACCAGGCTGCAGTTTGGGGTGGGAAGGGGTGCACGGCAACACCTCCTCCCACCCCACAGGCACTGCCAGCTGGGGCATTGCACAAGCTCCGTGTCCTTTCCCCATCCAGGAACACTCCAAACCCACGGCACGGTGAACGCGTGGGTGCCTCTGCCCCATTAGTCACACACCTGCCACCGAGACATGTTTTGGGGAGGCAGCTGGGTTTGTAGGAGCCTTATCCCAAAATCCTGCCTGCTCCCTCAGAGCCCAACATGGTGCATTCATCCTGGTTTTTCCCCCCCAATAACTGCTCAAGTGAGTGTGTCTAGTTTGGAGCAGAGAAAGAACACCCTAAAACCCAGTCTATAATGTTTGCTTTGTGATAAAAGGCAAGAGCTTCAGCTAGCAAATAAAATATGTATATAATATATACATATACCTATACAATTTTTTTTAAAATAGAGGGAAGGAAAATGGAATCATTGAAGTTTTCATAGCCCAAGGAGCTTTGAAAAATTTGGAGGGAAGGAACAGAATATCAAGTTTAAACTGTTTTCAGTGGAAAAGCCCATTAAATGAAAAGGGATCTTTTGTAGAAAGATATATATTTTGCTGATTTTTGACAAAAAGGCCTGTTCAGAGGAGGGGGAAAAAAGCTTTCATTTGAAGGTTTTGAGCATTGCTTTTGCACCTTTACAGTGCTGCTCATGAAAGCATCCTCACAAACCTGTTATTGCTGGAACACAGCATGCCGAGGGAGAGGGTGGATCTGACCACATGCAGGGTGCAGGCAGGGGTTTGGAGACAGCCCTTGCCTGTGCCATGAAAATGAGCAGTTATTACAAAAGGCAGGAGAAAAAAATAGATATTAAAAAAAATAATCAACTTCCTTCCCTTCCATTTGGCCCCTGGGAAGGGGAAATGCTGATCCTCCAGCTCACAGATGGTTTTCCTGGAACAACCTCCTGGTTTCCACCCTGTCAGCCACACTAGTGCTGGGGAGAGATTTTGGAGGACAGATGAAGGACATCAGCCTCCCTCCTCCACATCAGCATCAGTAGAACTGTACATGCCATGGGATGCACCACAGGATGCAGTGGGTATTTCCTGGGATGAAACATCAACTTTGCCCACAGATCCCTCCCCAGCAATGACCACATCTCACATTGCAGGAGAGGAAGCTGTGGGTCGAGCACACACATCCCTGGCAATTAAAGTCATCTTCTTAATATCAACCAGTCCCGGCCATCCTGTGACGGGCCACAGAAATATGAATTACACCCTTGCCAATTTAGACTGGTTTTCTTCTCATTCAGGTGTTGTTGGACCCAGGTCCCATTCAGTGACAGTCACAGTGCCACTCAGCAACTGCACAGAAGGAAGGATTGAGCATCACCTAAAAGGTTGTTGTCCCACCTTGCATCTTCTCAAAACTTTCCACAACTGCACACACAGGGATGAATTTAAAGTAATGTCACCAGTGAAGTGCTCAAATTAATAGCAATAAAGTATAAGTGGTCCACGTGGCAGGCAGAACCCTGATGGGGAAAACGACCTGTGAAAGCTGAAGAGGCAGCCCACAATGAGACCACTGGGAGAAAAAAAAAAGGCAACAAAACAAACAGTCCATTTCAATCTCCTTTTCATGAAGAGACAAAATGAACCCAGGAACACATAAGAGAACAATCATTTAGCACAGATCAAACAGGAGAACTAGCATATTAAAAATACATGCAGCATTAATCAGCTACACAGAGTTATGCACCATCATTTCCATAAATAATACAGGATCAAAGCAGCCCAAGCAGCACTATCAGTTAATATAGTCAGCCAGTCAGTCAAAATAGAGTAAAGCTGCCTGAAAATTGTGGCTGTATAGTTTGCCAGGAATAAAGCAGATTCATCTGAGAAGTGGCACAACCAGTTAAACGGGTAAAGGTTACCAGCAGCCTCATCATTAGAGGGAGGTGATGCCACAAAGGAGGGGAAAAAAAAGAAGGAATGAAAGGTTAATGCAGCCTCAACAAATTATTTTTAAAAACCCCAAACAACCTGGGGAATATAAATATATCTTGTCTAGTGGTGACCCCCAAGAAGGGCCAAGGTGTGGGGGACAGGGGGGAAAAGACTGACCCTTCTGGGAACATCCCCAGTGCCTGGAGCAGGGGTAAGCCATGGGGTACAGCCCACCCAGAGCCCCTTCCCCAGGGTCGGGGCAGTGCCAAGGGGCTCCTCTGTGCCCAGGAAAAAACTCCCTGCTGTAGAAATCATCCTGTTCAGGGTGAAGGCTCAGCACCAAATGGCCTTTAAACATCCACCCATCCATGCACAGAAAATGCCTGTGTCATTAAGCCTTTTTCTGAAAGGCTGCAGAGCTGTTTAGCAGCCCGATTTTTAAAACAGGCATGTGGAGCAGAGCTATAAATAGCAGGGATGCTTGCCTCGTCATGTTTCTGGGGGCTTATTTATAAGGACAGGGGGCAACTGAATTAAAAATGGTTAAAAAAGACGTGTCTTGGGCTTCTCTGCTTTAAAGCCAAGTTGCCAGAAGAGAAAAACCTTCAAGGTTTTTGTTTTTTTCTTTTTCCAGGCAAAAAGGAAACGCCCATTCCTCATGCTCAGACTCTGAATTGGTTACATTTACAAGGCAAATTTTAATTCATACAGCAGGTGTTCAGAAATTAAAAAAAAAAATCCTCCTTCAAGCAGCACAAGACCAAACTAAGGCTTTGCATTAGTTCTTGCAGCTTCAGGGAAGCTCCTCATTCACTGAAATAGGACTCGTGTGTGTGAATGAGGAGCAGAGATCTCAAAAATCTCTTCCAGAGTCGGGGGGCGTG
>VZRS01012749.1:307-10329 GCA_013398055.1 Ifrita kowaldi
CGCCGCCTCCTTCACCGGGCCCGGCCGCTCCCGAGGGCGGCGGCGACGGCGGAGGACGAGGAGGAGGAGGAAGAGGACGAGAGCGAGGAGGAGGAGGGGGCCCACAAAATGGCTTCCTGTGGCGGGGCGGCCTCGCGCGCTCCCCGCGCCCGCGGCTCCTCACGGGGAGGCGGCGGTGCCCGCCCTCATAACCCCCCGCGGTTCGCTCGGCTCTGCTCGGCTCGATGGGCCCCGGTTCTTCCCGGCCCTTCCCGGTTCTCCCTCCGGGCTCGCGGCGGCTCCTCAGAGGCGCTGCCGAGGCTGCGCGCGCCTCCTTCCCCCCCTCACGCACCGCGCAGGCCCGGCGGGGGCGCGCGCGCACACCGCTGTGACGTCACCGGGCGGGGGGCGGGGCGGTGACGTCACCGCGCGGCCCCGGAGCTCGTCTGTTTTGTGTGGTTTTTGCTTTGATTCCCGGCCCGGGGCCGGGGCCGGGACCGGGTCCATGGGAATCTCGTGGCGTTCAACGGGACCAAGGGCTGGTGCTGCACTTGGGTCGGAACAAACCCCCGGATCGATTCAAGCTGGGGATGAGCAGAGGGAGAGCAGCTCTGGGGAGGACTTGGGGTTTTAGAGGGTGAGAGGCTGGACATGCCCTAGCCCTGAAACCCCACGTATCGTGGGCTGATCCCCCAGCGTGGGCAGCAGGGAAGGGGGAATTCTGCCCCTCTGCGCCGGTGCTCAGGTGAGACCCCACCTGCAGAGCTGCCCCGGCCCTGGGGCCAACAGCACAAGGACGTGGAGCTGCTGGAGAGATGCTCCCAGGGCTGGAGCCCCTTTGCTCTGGAGCCAGCCTGAGACAGCTGGGGGTGCTCACCTGGAGAAGAGAAGGATCCAGGGAGAGCTCAGAGCCCCTTCCAGAGCCTAAAGGGGCTCCAGGAGAGCTGGAGAGGGACTGGGACCAGGGATGGAGGGACAGGACAAGGGAGAATGGCTTCCCAGTGCCAGAGGGCAGGGATGGATGGGATATTGGGAAGCAATCCCCGCACATTGCTCCGCTCTGCCCCGCTCCGCTCAGTCCCTCCCCGCCGCTCCGCAGAACTCCCGCGTGATGACGTCACCGGCGGCCGCGCGAACCGGGGGGCTGCCGGCCCCGCCCTTGCGCCGGCGCAACTCCCGCCCCCTCCCGGGGCTCGCCGCGCTCCCATTGGCTGCGCTCACCTCCTCCTCAGGGGCGGGAATGACGTCATCGCGGGGAGGGCAGAGCGCGGCCGCGGGCGGGGCAGGCAGCGCCCCCTGGCGGCGGAGGCGTGAGGGGGGCAGAGAGCCCTGAGGGGATCCCGCCCGGAGCGGCTCGGCAAACCGGAGACTGCTGGAATCATGGAAAGGTTTGGGTGGGAAGGGACCTCAAAACCCATCTCATTCCACCCCCTGCCACAGGCAAGGACACCTTCGACTAGTCCAGGTTCCTCCAAGCCCTGTCCTACCTGGCCTTGGACACTTCCAGGGACCAGGGGCAGCCACAGCTGCTCCGGGTGGGCAACCTGTGCCAGGGCCTTCCCACCCTCTCAGGGAACAATTTCTCTCCAATATCCCATCTATCCCTGCTCTCTAGCAGTGGGATGCCATTCCCTGTGTCCTGTCCCTCCATCCCTTGTCCTAAGTCCCTCTCCAGCTCTCCTGGAGCCCCTTTAGGCCCTGCAAGGGGCTCTGAGCTCTCCCTGGATCCTTCTCCTCTCCAGGTGAGCCCCCCCAGCTCTCCCAGCCTGGCTCCAGAGCAGAGGGGCTCCAGCCCTGGAGCAGCTCCGGAGCCTCCTCTGGACTCTCTCCAGCAGCTCCACGTCCTTGTGCTGTTGGCCCCAGGGCCGGGGCAGCTCTGCAGGTGGGGTCTCACCTGAGCACCGGGGCAGAGGGGCAGAATTCCCCCCTTCCCTGTTGCCCACGCTGGGGGATCAGCCCAGGACTGGGTGATTTCCAGGTGCCAGCACACAGGGTCAGGTCCTGTCCAGCTTCTCATCCACCAGCATTCCCCTGATGAGCTGGAGGGCATGGCTCACGTCCTGATGCAGCATGAGGAGCCCAAGGACCTCTTGCACCTGGTGTGTTTGCAGTGGAGCTTGTGGCAACCTGGACGTGGGGAATTCCCTCACACCTCCTACTCTTCCCACAGAGGGGAGAAAACTTTCTTGCAAGAGCCAAGCTGTGGAATCACCACTAAAGGCACTGGAAGTGCTGGAGATGCCCCATCACAGGTTTTGCATAGACCCAATGCTCCTCTCACATTGGATCCTGAGCTGTCCTGTGGTGTGATCCAGCACACTGCCAACTGCAATTTGCTGTCATAATTAAGTATCCTGCAATCAGTAATTTCCCACTGCAGGATGTTATTCCAACTCATCTGGGGACAGAGCGGCTGGAAGGCTGGAAAAGGCCCTGGGGGTGCCAGTGGCTGGACAGGAGCCCAGGGGTGCCCAGGGGGGCAAGAGGCCACTGGCCCCTGGGCTGTGCCAGCTCTGGGGTGGCAGCAGGGCCAGGGCAGTGCCCGTCCCCTGTGCTGGCACTGCTGGGGCACCTCCAGTGCTGGGGGCAGCTCTGGGCCCCTCCTGACAGGAGAGACCTGGAGGGGCTGGAGCGTGTCCAGGGCAGGGAACGGAGCTGGGAAGGGGCTGGAGCAGCAGGAGCGGCTGAGGGAGCTGGGAAAGGGGCTCAGCCTGGAGAAAAGGAGGCTCAGGGGGGACCTTGTGGCTCTGCACAACTCCCTGACAGGAGGGGGCAGCTGGGGGGGGGTCGGGCTCTGCTCCCAGGGAACAGGGACAGGAGCAAAGGGAACAGCCTCAGGCTGGGCCAGGGGAGGCTCAGGTTGGACATCAGGAGGAATTTCTGCATGGAAAGGGTGGTCAGGCCTTGGCAGGGGCTGCCCAGGGAGGTTTGGAGTCCCCATCCCTGGAGGTGTCCGAGGAGCCCTGGACATGGCACTCAGAGCTCTGGGCTGGGGACAAGGTGGTGATTGGGCACAGCTTGGACTGGATGGTCTGGAAGGGCTTTTTCAGCCTCAGGGATTCTGTGAAAAGGTTTCCTACAAGTCGTGGCCCTCCCAAGGCACAGCTCTAACCACAGAGCTGGCTCTGTTGGGTGTTTTGGTTTCCCAGCCCTGCCGGGTGTGCTGGCACTGGGGTCCCAGCCTCTGTCCCCAGCACCCTGAGCCCCAGCAGCGGCTCCGCTCCCGAGCTGACACAGCACACGCAGGAGTCTGCGGCCTCGCAGCGCAGGTTTATTTTTAGCCCTTTGCTAGAGCAGTGTAAGGGCGCTGCACAAACACTTCCTCTGCGACTGAGCAGATACAAGGGGGAAGCTCCAGTGTCCGTGGAGAGCTCCGTGGCACAGGCACTGCCACGGATCCTGGCTGGGACCCACGGGCCGGTGGCTCCCAGGCACTCCTGGAAGGTCTGTCAGCACTGGATGTTTGCACCCCGTTGACAAGAACCTTTTGTCCTAGAGAGCTTGCTCATGCACTTCAACACTTCCAGGAAGGTTATCTGTAGGATCCTGAAGAGGAAGTGGTACCACACAGAATCACAGAATCCCTGTGGTTGGAAAAGTGTTCTCTGTCTGTTGTATAGAGCTGGCTCTTGTGTTAAATTGTTCAATGTCATCCCATGGGGGAAGCAATCCCTGAGGAGATGCCTGACCAAGGACACAGACACCTTTGGTCTTGGTGGCTCAGTCAGGAGACCATTGCTGCAGGACTGGTAGATTTGGAGATGTCCAGGCAGAGGTGGAACAGCTCTCACAGCTCTCCCGCCCGCATCCTTCCCAGGATCTTCTGTCCTGATCCCCAGAGGACACTGATCTGTGATGGGGAGAAATTACCAAACTAGGAGGAATGATGTATAAAGGGAGAGCCAGCAGGACCTGGCAGCCTCTTCCTGGGCTTTGTAGGGACAGCTGAGCAGCGGGAATTGCAACACCACGCTGGAGACGCAGTGCCCTCCGGCTCTCCCGTGGGACAGAGCTGTGAATCACCAGCCAGTTGTGCAACAGGAGCCGGGCCTGGGGAGGCTGGCTGAGCCGAGCGGTGACACACCGGGCTTGCTGGTTACTCACTCACAGCCTCAGAGCAGGGCCCAGCCTGCGGTGCCGGCGGGCTGGAAGAGCCTTTGTCATCCCGGAGCCACGGGAACAAGCGGCTCTGTGTTCTCCGGCTCCTCCCCCAGTCAAGGCAGGGCCGGGGGCTCTGCTGCCGGGCATGGGCACAGGCCAGGCCATCTGAGGAGGTTCTGGGATCACCATTCCTGGTTGCTCACCTTGAAGGATGAGCTCCCATGGAGCACAGCCCCTCCCAGCCCCTGGACACCTCCAGCTGCCACCACTTCGGGAGTGTCTGGAACCCAAAACTTGTGTAAGGACAAGAGTCCCAAGGGAGCTGTTGAACAGCCCCAGATGCTCCGGTGTAGTCTGAGGAGGAACAGAAAAGGTGTTGAATTTGCTCCACCTGCTGCCATACAACATCTTAGCAGGGGTGGCCACAGCGTGTTCCCTGCTCCAAGCACCCCGGACACCAGAGCAGGAGCTCTGAACTCCAGCCACCCCTCCGGTGGGGGTTTTTTTCTGATGTCATCATCAGGGCAGGAGAACTTAAATAAATACACAGAATCCTTCAGGTTGGAAAAGACCTCCAGGATCATCAGGGCCAACCTGTGCCCGATGCCCACCTTGTCACACAGCCCAGGGCACCGAGTGCCCAGAGCACCTCCAGGCCTTCCTTGGACACCTCCAAGGATGGGGACTCCAAACCTCCCTGGGCAGCCCCTGCCAAGGCCTGACCCCCCTTTCCATGCAGAAATTCCTGCTGATATCCAACCTGACCGTGCCCTGGCCCAGCCTGAGGCCATTCCCTCTCCTCCTGTCCCTGTTCACTGGGAGCAGAGCCCGACCCTCCTGTCAGGGAGTTGTGCAGAGCCACAAGGTCCCCCCAGAGCCTCCTTTTCTCCAGGCTGAGCCCCCCCAGCTCTGGTGAATTTTTTGAGATGTCCCAGGAAAGCCCAATGTAAGAAATAAGCTTTGTCAGAAAGTTGAGTTCCTCAGCAGAGAAAATGACAGCACAGCACGAAGGGTCCCCCACACAGATTTTCCCTTTTGCAAATGCAGTGTTGGGTCTGACCAGGCCTCCAGCCACCCTTCCTGCCTCCAGCTGACCCACATGGCCACACCGAGCGGCTCCTGGTGAGGCTGTTTGGGAAGCAGCAGGACAGGATGGTGTTTGGAGCAGCTCCTGGCCCTGCTGCCGGCGGGGTCAGGCTCTCAACACCTTATATCTCACCTCCTTCCCCCTCCCGTCTCCCAGGCAGATGGACCGAGAGCATGTGAGGGGAACAAGAAAGGCAGCTCCGTGTTCCTGAAATGGGGACTTCCCCCCGGTTTCTGTTCCAGCCAGCCCCTTGGGAGGGGAAGGACTCAGTCAGCACTTCCAGGTGACAGAGAGGACACAAAGGGCACACGGAGCCCAGTGCCTTTGCCAGCAGCTCTGTGGGCCAGGCACGTCTCTGATTTCTGCACAGTCACCTCAGCTTGGCCTCGAGCATGGCAGTGCCAGCACGGGACACTCAGCCGGGCTCTGCCAGCATGCCTGGATGCATCCAGGAGCTCCCTGCCCAGGGCACACCTTGGCCGTGCACTCCCAGGGGCTCCTTCCCAGCTGTAATGCCTGAGGACCTCGGTCTTCCCGTGCCCTTCCAGGACAGCCTTCCCCCTCCTAAGCTTCAACCCCTGTGTCTGCAGCCAAAAATCCCTGCCCTGTGGCCGTGGCATCACTTGCTTGTGCTGAGTACGGGTCCCGCGCTGCCCAGTGAGGGAAGAAGCCCAGCATTGTTGTCAGTGCTCTGCAGAGCCAGTCACAGCCTTGTTTCCTGCAGTTGGGAATCAGGGAGTGGAGCAGGGCTGGAACAAGGGACTGAGGAGCGGTGACTGAGGGATCCCCGCTGCTGCTGAATGAGGCTTTGACCTCCAGCAAGGGCAGCTCCGCTCCCCCCAGTGCCCAGAAACACTCCGTGTACCTGGAATCACAGGATTGCAGAAGGATTGATGTTGGAAAAACCCTCCAAGACCATCAAAGCCAACAGTTCCCCCAGCACTGCCAAGGCCACCACTAACCCCTGTCCCCACGTGCCACATCCACACGTACCCGGCACGGAGGCAGTGCCACTTTCAATTCCTTATTCTTTCTGGAGCAGCTCAAAGTACTGAGTGAAAAGCCCCCTGGCAGCTCATTACTGACAAATCAATAGTTACCTACGAAGGAAGATGAAGTATTAGTCCCTGGATCCATGGAGAATGGGGCCTGCCCCACACACTGGGGATTACTGTGCTTGCCAGAAGGTTTGGAGGGATCTCGGGAGCGTGGGAATGCCCTGGTGCATCAGCTGAGTGCTGCACAGCCAGAGCTCTGCCTTTTTCAATTACATCTTGCCAGCAGATTATTAAATCCTTTAATCTGGGAGCAGCGATGCTGAGCTGCTGCCTTACAGACATTGCTCACTCCACATCTGTTGGAAACCACGATCCAAGATAAAAGCCTGGAGCCTCCCACATAACTGCCAACCGTCCCTTTCCCCCCTCTCTCAACTGCCGTGTGAGATGATGGCAGAGGTGGGAAGAGGGATGGTGGGGCACAGCCCAGAGCTGCGGGACCTCGGCAAGCGGACACGGAGTTCCCCAGGTCACACAGGAGCCAGGACATGGCTCAGGAGCCACAGACCAGGGCCACTGGGCACGTGTGGGCTCCCAGCCTGCAGCTCCAGAAGCCAGGCAGGGCTGCAGCTCCTTCCAGCCCCCGGAGTGTGGCTGGTGAGTGGTGACGTGGGACAAGATGCTGCTAAGGCATCCAGCCCGCATCCCACCAGCGGGACTCATCCTCTGGGGCCAAATCTTCTCCTCAGGGGCAGCCTGAGGGCCTGCAGGAGGGGCAGCACTTTGCAGTAGCTTTCATTCCTTCATTCCTTGTGTCCCCGTTGGTCAGGAGACACAGCTCACCCCTCCTCCGGCTGTTTAAGCATCCGGGGGGTCATGTGGAATGCTGTGCCTGTGGGTGGGGAGATGTTGGAGCTCTGTGCCCCGAGCTGGCTCCCGTTCCACTGCTGCCATCTAATTATAGAGGAGTCAGCTGCCAGCAAACTGATCCATCCTAAATCCAGGCTTAGTGCGAGCTGTGCTGGCCCCTCCAGCTCCCCCACTTTGGATATGGGGTGAACCTTGCACTGGAGCAATTCCCTTCCTGCCTTCCCACCTGGCTGTGGGAGCTCCCCTTTCCCAGCCCTCCTGCGCTGTGCCTGGGCAGTCCCTGCTCAGTTCAGAGTCCAAAAAACCACAAAACTTCTGATCTCAGCCCAAAAGGGTGGCTGGAACCTGAGGCCCTGCTGCTTCCCAAGCTCCCCCACCAGCAATCTGGCACATGGAGATGGGGACGGCAGGAGGGAAGCCAGGAGCGTGGGGAGGATGAGGAGTGCCGCAAACAGCTGAGCTGAACCGCAGAACTGCCACAGAGGAGGGAAATGGGAAATCAACCCGATGGATCTCCGGGAATGCTGGCAAGCTGGTTTTGAGGGAAAGCAGCCAAATGCTGCTGGACCCTCAGCATCCCTTCCCCCCTGTAGAAGCCAAGAGAGTGAGAGGGTGAAGGGCCATCGGTGGCGGAAAACAAGAGGATCCACCCTCTGAGCTGCAGCCTGAGCTGGGAACATCACACTGGGATGGGTCCTTTTCCCACCAGGGAGGACAGGCTTTTCTCCAGGGCTGCTCCAGCCAACACCACTGACAGCTGGCCAAACACCAAGAAAAAGCCTAAGGAATGTCAACCCAACACTGCCAGCATGGAGGCTCATTTCCCTGGTCCCGACCTGTGTGCTTCCATCTGTCCCCACAGCAGCATCCACAGAGGGAAGAGCTCCTCCCTGGGGACGGTGGTGCCTCCTGTGACCCTGGCAACAGAGGCAGGACTCTGCCCAGAGGAAGCTTGTGAGTTCCAGCAGAATTTCCTGGTGACAGCGAAGGTAAGAAGATTTTGGCAGCGAGGGAGAGCTCCTGTTACGACCTTGGTTTAGACAAAGTGAAAGTGCTCCAGGGCTGGGCAACAGCAGGGAGCTGGGAATGGCACTGGGACCTGGGAATGAGGAACTGCACCTGGCCCAGAGTTGAGGCTGCAGTGAGAGCAGCTCTGACACAACCTCAGAGCAGGGTTTGGGAGGGGGGACCTGGTCCCCAGCCCCACAGTCCCACACCAGGTGCAGCCGGGGGCTGAGCACCCTCTGCCCCAAGGGGAACAGGGCTGTCGGTGGCTCAGGGGGAGCTGCTGCACCGGGGCACGTGGGGCAGGTCCTGCCTGTCCCTGGCAGCCTTTCCCCTTTGCACGGCCCTGGCAGAGAGCCTGCAATGCCACAGGGATGGCGGTGCTGAAGGAGGTGGGAGAGCATCACCCCAGCACCGGCACTGGGCATCCCTTCCCTCCCACATCTGCCTGGCTCTGGCTGATGCTGCTGCCCGGCCCAGGCAGCCAGGAAATGCCAAGAGGCTGGGATAGACTGTGGGAAGGAGGTCCCAAGCTCTCATGCCACCCCCACTGCCAGCCAAGGGTGTTGAGTGTCCCAGTGACTACGGGGAGCATGGGCCCACAGCCCCCTCAGATCCCCCCAGTCACCCACAAGAGCTGGGAATTGGGTTGGCCACAGTACCCAGGGATGGCAGCAGTGTCCCAGAGGTGACTGTGCTGGCCCAGGGATACCCTTGATGGCCCAGGTCTGGCAGTAGTGTCTCAAAAGTGGTCCTGGTGTCCCAGTGCTGGCTGCAGTGTCACAGGGGGGCTGCAGTACCCAAAGCCAACCAGATTTCCAGGGGCTGGATACTCTCAGGGGTATCTGTGTTGTCCTGGCAGCAGCCACAATGTCCAGGGGACAGCTGGGGTGTCCCAGGGTGGCTGTAGGATGTGGGAACCCATAATGGGGAGGAACAGGAAAGCCAAAGTCACAGAAACCAGGACCCCCCAGCCCTACTGCAACACGCTGGGACAGATGCAGGCCCCAAATGTCATCGCACCCTGTGTGGCACCCAGACCATGTCCCCTGCCCCAGCCAGCCCAGTGTCACCCCTGGCTGAGGATCCAGCAATCCATCCCTGCAGGTGCTCAGTTCCCATGTGCCATCCCATGCCCAGCAGCACTGGGATGTCACCAGCCATGCCACCATGTCCCCCACAGACACCATGTCCCCATAGACACCGTACCCCCACAGACACCATACACATGCCATACACAGAGGGGGCTCAGGGCTCTGCCCTGGCTGCTTTGGGGGCTTCCGTGGGGTGGTTGCCCCACAGTCTCCCTGCCCAGGCACCCCAGGGCTGGCCCAGGATGGCCACAATGAGGGTTCACTGTCCCCTCAGCCCCACTGCCCCAGGGACAGGCCCAAGGGTCAGCCCCAAGGCCAGAGGCCACTGGCCACCACCAGCGCACTCTGGTCCTGTGCTGACACCTGCGGGCAAGGGACTGTCCTCATGTGTCCCCCTGCCCTACCTGGCACTGTGTCCCTATGTGTCATCCTGCCCACACATGTCACCTCATCCTCCCTACGTCCCCGTGTCCCTACGGGTCACCCCACCTGACATGTCACGCTGTCCTTACCCATCACACTGTCCCTACATGTCCCCGCTCCTGACATGTCCCCTCTGTCCCTTTGCCATATCTCATGCCCTGCCTAAATATCCTCCTGTTCCTGTGTGTCACCCACCTGCCTGTCCCCAGGATGTGGGGCCGCAGTGGGGACAGCACCATCAGGTCTGTGCTGTGCCACGGGGGGCTGTCCCCACCCCGTGGCTGTGCCCCTGACAGGGCCCGACTGCAGCGCCCTGTGGGTGGATCCTGCCCCGGGAAAGGGCAGGCAAGGCAAGGTGGCCCCAGCAGTGACCCCCTCCAGAGCCCCTATTGCCCCCCCATGCCATTCTCTACCTCCTCCATCTCCCCATCACTCCCTTCATCCCTCTCCATAACATCCTCCATC
>VZRS01012750.1:0-30643 GCA_013398055.1 Ifrita kowaldi
ATTTCAGAAAGATCATATTCCACGAAATATCATCATATAGAAGATATTATTAAAATTAAAGTTTTTCCCTTGCTTTTTCTTTCAAAAATTTCATCCCATTATATTGTATCTACTTTCGAGTTCAATAAGATAAAGATTAATATTTTCATGAGAAAAGTAAAGCTTTGGTAATGTAACTCTTAAGGCACAGGGTGCCATGCAGTATTGCCTTTCAGTATTAGGAAAGAGAAGGTTACTTTAAACAGGAAAAGAATGTATATACATCCTAAATTTGCATCCATTTTCTTTTGCAAGCACATTCATGTCCTACCAGAGGATCAGAACAGGGTAAGCAGGAGCAGTTTATTACATTATTAAAATATTGTCAACACAATATCTCTCTCTGCTTCTCATTCAGACCACTAAATCAATTACAAAAGAAGAAGGGCAGGGGGAAGCAGCCAGAACCTGTGCACATCAAGGCCACCCTTGTTGACATGAATCTGCAAAGTACATTGAAGTTGGGCTCTCAGGGAGCCCAGATGCTGCTGAGTACCTGCATGTGCATCCCAGAAGTGCACAACCCACTTCTCTGCACTTAGAAATCAGTGGAAGGACGCCAATTTGATCAGATGCACCAAAGTTTTGTTCTGGAGGCAAGACTGAAGCAGTCCATAGGGGATCATCCCTACTGTTCCCAGTAATGCCTGTTCCACTTAGCATTACCATCACTGTGAATTACTGCACTACAGAAGTAGAAGGTATTTTTGAAAAAGATGAGTCAGTTTTCCCATGAAATAAGAATTTATTCCCAGATATATCACACTGAATGACAAAGATTCAGAAATCCATTTCAACTTGATGTTGCTTCTTCCCTCTGGTCCATCATATACCTGCATATTTATCTAAGTAGTGCAGAACCCAAACACACCCATAACATGGCAGCTTATACATTAAATACCAGGACAGACCTCAAGAGTTTTGAAGATCTTCATACTGTATAGGTTAGTCAAGGAAATGGTTATGGGAATATTATCCCTATATCTACCAGGAAAGAAGAGAACTTTTGTCCCAACATGTGATAGTTCTGCCTGCTGCTACAAGATCCCAGCACCTGCTGTGCTTACAGTCACTTCTTCAAAACCAGCTTCCCCTCAAAGCAATGGGACATCACCAAAATTAGAAACTCACATCCTGTCACTAGTTTTTAGTGGCAGTTACCTAAACAACTACAGCACTTGAAAAAGCAGTTTTGTTCAGCTTTCTTAAGTGAAGAAAAGAAAAACAAAACCTGGAACAAATCCATAAACATCTTTCCAATGCGTCTTGTAGGAAAACTTACATTTCTCAGACGCAGAAAAAATAATGAAGAGCAACAGTGAAGTTATGCTTTTCACACATTTTTACTACAACATGGTTAAAGAGAAATTTCTCTTTCCCCTTTTAAACAGCATATAAATAAAAAAGAAAGAAAATATTAGAGTGGTCAAAATTCTATTTAAAAAAATCTTAGGAAAATCTCATTAATCCTGAATTGTTCATAAACGTATGGAAATATTTTAATGGCCAGCTCCCTAAGGCTCACAGCATTATTTCTAAATGAAACAAGAGAAGGAAGAGGACCCTCTAGAGCCCTTAGACACTACTCTTCTCTGAAGAATAATTAACTGTTCTTACTTACCAGAATAACTTCAGCAGAAATGAAAATTTAAAAATATGGTCTGATACTCTATGGTAATGATTAACTGGAGCAGGGATTTAAATCTGCCATTCTACATCCCAGGTGAGTGCTGCCCTGTGTATTCAGCTATTAGGTTTTTTAGCTTATAGAATAGATTGGTTATTTAGGCTGCCTCACACTTCCTCTCTCACTTTCCACAAAGAACATCTGTACAGATTACTTTGCTTCAAGACAAAAAGAAATTCCCAAACTTCATTTTTTTCTCAAATAAAAAAAATTCTTGTTTTCTGGCCAGCCTTACAAGTAAAGATGTTTCAACCAAGTTTCTCAAGTAAGGGGCCAGATTCAGGAAATTGTTGTTGCATTTAGAAGGGCACATAAGTAGTCCTAGGTGTAAAATTAGTTGTTAAAGCAGGTATCTGTAATTGCCTAGATCAGGGTGGCCTGTTTGCCAGAGTACTTGCAGCCTTAATGAACGATAACACAATTTTCAGAGCTCTACTCTTCCTGGTCTCCAGTCACAATGATAGTGGACCAGCCCTGAAGAGTCACCATGGCCATTTTATTAATTTGTGCAACTTTTAGGATACTTACAGAAAGGAAATAGTTTGAAGTGGCACACTAGAGCAAAGGAGTGAAATACACCCAAAAAAGTGATAAAAATAGGCATGGTACATAATAGTCATTAAACTCTGCAGATTTAATTGAACAGCTAATTTTTATCTGGATTCTTATTTATACACAGCCTTGTTTGCTCTGGTCTCTTACTACAAGGGGACTCTAAAATGATGCTTTGAACCAAGCAATAAGATAAGCAATAATTGAGTAATTTAGATGGGTCACAGTGAACATGGGAATCCACCTTTTATTTTCAATAATTATGAAGAAACCTGTGACTTTGAAATGCATTTCCTTCCTTGGTCCTTGCCAATTCCTACCAACCTCTTGCCAGCCAAAGACGTCAAGAAAGAAGCTGAAAGGAGACTAAAAAGGAATATGCATATAGCTACCTATTTTCCCCATTTTACCTCATTCTTTGAGGCTCATCTGTGGAATTTTCACTGCTGCTGACATGCAAGGAAGACCCAGCTGTCAGGGTTCATCTCTTTGCCGTGTTGTGAATAAGCCTGCAGAGATACTGCACCACCGGGCACCTCGGTGACTTCTTCCCCTGCAGGCAAAGTGCATTTTCTGCTTGACATTTCCTAACTGCCAGAGGCATGGAGAACAAAAGCCCTACATCCACCCTATATCAAAATGCCCAAAGTGTTTGGGATTGCAAAACATAAGTGCATGCAACGAGGCACAACCTCTCCTGTTTTTCATGAAATCTGCAGGAAGAAGATCATGGTTTATTATTCATGATCATTTGCTTTATGCGTCCTCCTCTCCACCCTTCTTGAAAGCTTGGCCAAAAAGACTTTCTAACTGAGCACACTGACATACATGAACCTATCTGACTCCCACTAACAGAGGTAAAAAGTAATAGATGTACTATAAACCCCCAGCACTTCAAATCAGGGCTCCCAAGGAAGGAGGTATTTAAAATACACCGCATTCAAATGTAAATGAAGGCACTGCCTTCTGCAACCAAAAGTATGGGTTACAGTCATGGTGCTTGGTTGGTACTCATCAGGCAGGCTGAGAAGTTTTGCAGAGCTCCTTTCACGGTACAGAATCTCTTAGGACTTGGGAAAATGCTGACTTTCAAAAAATACAAAATAAAAAACGTTCTAGTCATTATAATGTTAAACCAGCTAAGATGTATGCTGTTCACCTCTCATTTTAACAGAAGCTCTGTTTGAGTCAACAGGCTGACATCACATGAACAAAGAAAATGTTTATGTCTGCCAGGGCCGGCTTACTCATCGACAGTTTTTCTTCCTCTCTTCTCTGTTTCCTATTATCACTTTATCTATTGCACAAACTGAACATTGTCACATTTCTTTCCTTAAAAAAGCAAGCCAAAATTTTAATATAACAGTGCCTTGCATCTCAAGCTGACGATAAGCAGGGTTAAAATACTAATGTGTGATGGATTAAACAGGAGGAAAAGCAAACATCTCAAGTGGTCCAAGAAGTTAGATTTCCTAGTAGTTAAAAACATCTCCAGAAACCTGGAAGTCTTTCTTGCTTATTCCTGTTTTTCTACCTTTTTATTTGCCCTGATTTCTTTGATCTTAATAAACATGTTTTATTCTTTATGCCTGCTTGTGCAAATTATGAAAGTTAGTCAAATATATCCGTAGTCTCACCATAGTGTCCCTGTTTAGAAAATATGGCCCACCAAATGTCAGACAATAAAAACCTGACTTTATTTTTATGTATGGAAATGCCAACAGGTTTCTGATCTGTTTGCAGCGATGTTTCTACACTAAAATGTAAATCATGATTTTTTTTTCAGGGTCAAACAGGTAGTTCCAACTTAATCTTGCATTTCAAAGACACGATGGCATGGTGGTATATTGCCATGTAAATGATTCTGAATAAGGCCACAGCCCTACACAACACTTCATGTTGGCAGACAGTGGTGACACAGGGAAGAAAATGTAATTCTTAAGTCTCGAAATGCAGAGTTAAAATTTGATTTTTATACTGCTGCATCTAGGAGAGTTTCTAGTCTGTGGTTGGTTAATTCATTTATATGAGCTTGCCATGTCTCTGATTAACTCAGAACAAAAACTGATGGCTGTGAAACTGAGTACTGGCTGAGTTCACTTGAGAATTTTTGCAGCAGAAGACCAAGTTATAGGGTCTCTGCTTTCTGTACTCCTCATCAGGAAGAACTTTTATGTTTTTACAGATTACTTCGGCCTTTGAACTTCTTTTGAAAAAGTGTACCATGCACACATACTAAAAAATTATCTGACTTAGAAAACTTTTTCGAAGGTTGACATGATTTCTTCTCATTAGGATTCATCAATATTTTTTCTGAGTTTTTTTAAAGTGTAATTGTGAAACGATCAAATATTTACTTAAAACATCTCTTTTAGGGTTTTAGATTTTTCTTCAGAAAAGTAAATACTTAGAATATTTGGCTTCATAAAGTTGGGTCTTTTTCAGAAAAAAAGCCATGTATTCCAGAAAAAACTCTCAGTAATATGGCTTTATTTTATTAAAAATATTCTGAAAGAAAACCACCAGTCATTTGCTGCCTAGCATTGCTTCTTGCACACAACCCAGAGCTGTGCTGAGCATAAACTCAAGAGCTGGAAACATGCCTCTAAGCTGGGGTAGATGTTGAAGTCCCTGACACCAGTGCAGACCAGGATTTTGACACTAACAGCCTAACAGCTATCTCATGTTAGTAGAGTAGCCTGCCTACACCAGTGTCACATCTGGGACACTAATCTGCTGCAGACTTTCAGCCCAGAGTTAAGGCATTCCGGGGTCAGGCAGGGACCACCCTCCCCATGCCTCCACCCTACCCTGTCTGTCAGAAAGCATTAAATTAATGCCACAGAATAGTTAGAGCTGAAAGAGACACTTCCAGTGCTCAACTGGCCGCAGTCTAGCATGGACTAGCTGCTGTAATCTTTCCTCTGATCATTTGCACGTACGCAGCTAAGTGCCTGTTTCTGTTTTCCTCACTGTGCAATCCTACATTCAGTCATCACCTCCAACAAATCCCTTTAAATCACTCTCTAGTCCAAGTGCTTCTGAGTTTATACTGTGCCACTTAGAAAGGTGTATATTTTGGTGAGTTAATTGCAGGAAGCAGAGCAAAGTCACTGTTTCTGGTTCCCTCATGGTCATCAGGGATGATTACATCTGAAGTACAACAGGGAGCATTGCTGCCTACCTTGAATTGTCCTTCAAACGTAAAAATATTAACCCAAATTATTGTCATACACATTTTTCACATCTTCCAGCTGGAGAAAAATATAACCTCAGCATTTAGTGACAGCCCTTGATTTTTGTATTTAATTAAAAAAAGAGATGTAGACAAGAAAAAGGCCCAGGCAACAGAAACCATCCCCAGCCCTAATCTCATTATGCGATTAGGTAAGGTTTCCTTGGAGGATGGAACTTTTCCAGACTGAAACTTCCATGCAATTTAAGGCATTGAAATTTGCATGATTTGTACCTAATATGTGTGGAGGGTTGGTTCTTTTTTTTTTCCCAAAGTGATATTCAAATACCAGACAGAATTTTAATTTGAAATAACAGTGTTGTCTGATTGATTGAAGCCTTATTGTTGGCATTTGGGCTTAACTGGTTTTGGGTATACTTTTAAATGCACAACAAAAATTCTAACATCACTGAGGAGGAAAGGTCCTTACCATGTGAATGGAAAATCTTATTCAAAGCACAGATATTTCCTGTTCTTGGTGTAAAGAAAGGATTCGTTTACTCTGTGACTGCGTTGTTCAACGAAGGCTCTTATTTAGGTTTTATTAGTATACAGCATTAAGAAGGAGTTACCAGACCTCTGTTTTAAGCTGCAGAATTTTTAATGGAAAAGAATATGTACTTTCAGGTAAAAGTTAACTGTTGCTGTGCTTTTAGCTTGGAGAGAAGGCTATATATCTAAATTTACATAAATCCTTCTATCCCCATATAGTGCTACTAATAATTACACTGTACATCCAGAATTTCTGCAGGTCACTCTGCTGAACAACTTAAATATTTTAATTAAGAAAGAGGAATCAAAAAACATAAAAAACAACATGCCCAAACATTTAAAAACAAGGATTAGAGATGGGTTTAGGACTTCTTGTCCTCTCTGCCATCAAGTCCATTTTTAAGTTCTTGTTCCTAGTTAATTAGCTGGAACTCTGCCACTCATAAGGAGCTTCAAACTTTAAAGACTTACAGTAATTTAGACTAAATCCTAAAGAAGTATACCTCAAAGAAATACCAATATAACAAGACGTATATCTCAAAGAAATACCAATAAAACATCGTTTCTGCCTGACGTATGCCTGAAGATTGAAGATAATGCATTTAGCAAGAGTTAAAAAGTATAACCCTGAGGAGCAATCTCATAAAAAGCTCAGGTCAAGCAAAAACGTGTTTCACTTGGTTAGGCTTCCTGGCAATACGCTCTTTGTACTCCTAAGCAGCAGAGCCACTGGCAAAGTGGTTGCAGTCTTCAGGATGGCCATAGTCTCTCAGCACATTTGACACACTTCAAGCAGAATTAATTTGCAATTAATCATGAACATTGTTACTTCCTTGTGAAAACAATATCATAATAAGGTAATATGTAACCAAGAATGTTTCAGGTCGAAGGCCAAAATGGGTAGCCAATAAAGAGTTTATATTTATTCAAGAGGAACATAAAATTTGAATAGTATAAATAATAAAGTCAGTGAAGGTACTCCCATTTGTCCATGGAATCACCATTCTTGCACAGCAATGTCTATTTCTTGGAGGCAGCAATGGAAGAGGTTTTAATTCTATTGTAGAACTGCAAAACAATCCCCTGGATCATGCAGCTAAATAAAATCACACTTTTTCTCCTGCTTGGGAGTGAACGCACCGCTTTGCCTGAAGACAGAACACGTGAGAATTGGCAGCGTGTCCCCTTCTTGTTTTACACATACAGATACACAGTACCAGGAAACACATTTTCTGAAAATGACATGCTGACTTCTGTGAAGGGCTACCAAAGTGGAATACACATGAGAAAGACCTTAGGCATTTGGATGCTGAGCTCCTAAAGGAGCCGCTGACCTGCACACCCTGGCACCTAAAGTTTGAAGGGAAAGCAGGGGATAAAATAAGTACAAGGCTCAAGATTTTGACATGGCAGCCTCCAGAGGAACTTTCAGGAATTATTGCTCATAACCCTCTAAAAATTTATATTTACAGGGTTAATATACAAACATAAGAGGGCTTACAAAATAAATGCAGTTAAGTAACAACCACATTAATACTATTTCCATATTTTCTCACCCAGAGTCAGATTCTGGTACCCTTCTGTAGGACTTCAACACCCATCAATACGTGCAGGAAGTCACACAACAAGGGCTATTTTCAGATTACAGGGTTCCTTTAAAGTCTGCATTAAAATTATACTATAGCAATTCTCTAGAAACCAAAACCATGATTGGCACTTCATAAAACAGAAAGACACAGCTTCACTCCCAGTAACTAAAGACATAGTAATGGAAAGGTCACTGAAATGAGGGGATGCAGAAAGGAGACCAAAGAGCATTAACTTGTAGTTTGTAATAATTTGTTTAGATATTTAGCTTTTCTCAGGTAGGGGTTCTGGGTTTGGGGCTAAGATGTAAATTATTTCCATACCAGGTAAAACATCAGTCTCGGTGCAAAGAGAAATTATTCACCATCTACCTGTGGTTCATTTGTCATCTGTGTGGATTTTGATGTCATGTATGTGTAGTTGATCCTGGCTAGATGCCAGGCATCCACCAAAGCCGGTCTATCACTTCCCTCCACAAGTGCACAAAGGTTCATTACTTGAGATAAGGACTCAAGTGAGAGATCACTCACTGAATACCACTGTAGGCAGAACAGACTCAGCTTGGGGATCTGAAGTGAATTTATTACTAACAAAATCAGAGCAGGATACCACCTTCCCCCAGCCCCTCCCTCTTTCCCAAGCACTATGTCCGACCCCAGCAATGCAGGAAGATGGGGAATGGAGGTTATGGTCTGCTCATCACACCTTGTTTCTCCCACTGCTCAGGAAGAGGAATCTTTCCCCTGCTCCAGTGTGGGGTCCCTCCCATGAGTGACAGTTTTCCATGAGCTTCTCCAATGAGAGTCCATCCCATGGACAACAGCACTCCACAAACTGCTCCAATGCAGGTCACTCTTCCACAGGGTGCAGTCCTTCAGGCACAGACTGCTCCAACGTGGGTCCCCCACAGGGTCACAAATCCTACCAGGAAACCTGCTCCAGTGTGGGCTCCTCTTTCCATGGGTCTGCAGGCCCCTGCCGGGACCCTACTCCAGCACACGTTTCCCACAGGTTCACAGCCTCCTCTCAGGCACCCACCCGCTCCAGAGTGGGCTCCTCCACAGGCTGTGAGTGGATCACTACCTCCTTGTGATGCTCCATGGGCTCCATGCATCATGGGCTGCAGGGGAATCTCAGCTCCAGTGCCTGGAGCAGGTCCTCCCCCTCCTTCTCCACTGACCTTGGGGTCTGAGTAGCTGTTCCTCTTGCATGTTCTCACTCTGCTCTTCACTGGCTGCAATTACATCTACACAATAACTCTTTTTTGTTCTTGTTTTTAAATCTGTTATCACAGGGGCATTGCTGCCATTTCTAATTGGCCCAGCCTTGGCCAGTGGCACGTCCATCCTGGAGCCAGCTGGGATGGGCTCTGCCAGACATGGGGGAGCTTCTGGCAGCTTCTCACAAAAGCCACCCCTGCAGCCCCCCTGCCACCAAACCCCGTGCAGTCTGCAATGTGTGGACATGGTGGAGAGGCCTTGTCTGACCATTATCTGTCTATTTTTCCACTGTTATTAATGTGGAGTTGATGAATCTATGCCCTGTTCATAGCTGTGACTACTGTGCCTTGCAAGTGGAAGCAAAGATGGAGAGAGTTGGAACATAATTTTCTGAAAACTACCCTCAGTAGCTGGGGTTGCAGAGTAAAAGATTGGTACTGAAGGGAAATACTTCAGTTAGATCAGAATAGGAATTTCTGCTCCATTTACATACCATTGGAGCAATTAAATTTGCCCTATAGAAAATTTGCTTAAGATGCTGCTACAATGTGATTCGTCCAAATTAGAAGGTTGATCTTCAGAAACAATGCCAAGATGCTAGCAGGACCAAGCTAGGTTTGTTCTGTGACCCACCCACACAAGCCCCATCAAGACAGAGCTCACTACCGACGAGCCTGCTGTCCTGGTACTTGCACAAAAGATGTTTTATAACTGCTCATCTAAGGCCCAGTGCTGATGTGAAGTGCTTTGTTGCCTGCTATGATAAGAAGTGTTGGATGTTTGGCTGTGGCCAATTTTCTTATCTTTTCAGTGCATCACCTAGTCACAGGCTTACTTTAAAATCATACATAAAGCTAAGGATGAGGAAGAAAAATAAAGACATGGCACAAGACAAAATGGGGTTAATCAATAACAATGATCACCCCACAAATCCTCTCAGAACTAGGAGGTAAAACTCAGAGATCTTCACAAAAACTGTACTTTCCCCTTTTCCATGCTTACTTTTGGTTACATTTTAAGTTAAGGCTCCTGTCATCTTACTTTTATTTAACCAGAAAATCACACAGCACACGTTTTCCTACCACGTGCTGGCACGGTCAATACATTGCTATAATGGATGGATGTTGCTTTTATTTAGAAAGCAAAAATCGATGAAAATGGATCAAATTAGCTAGACATTCAACTTTGCTGATGACAGAAATGAAGTAGGTTATTTTTGCATACCAAGTATGAAATAAATAATGCAGCAATAACTGCATAATTTAAGAATTCTTATAGTTAAGATACACAAGTTAAATGAAAGAAGACGACTGCAAAATAAAAGAGTACAAGAAATATAAAGTTGGGTAGGACAAATATAAAGTTGGTTGGATCTGTGGTCATGTATAATTTAATCTTTGATCATGGAATGAAATAATATCTTAAATAGTTTTGCATATGCAATGATCTAGCAGAATATGAGAGAATAATGTATTTCTGTTATTTCCTCAGACAGTGCTTGGGAAACTTTTAATTTTCAGCCTGTTCAGTTACATGAATCTTTAGCACTGCAAAGCCTAATGGGCCAATTCAGGCTTGCACTGAAGAGCCAGCCCTGCAGATCAAAGGGCAGATAGCTTACAAGCTCTGCAGCGTAAGATGATTGTTTGGTTGCCAATCTAATTTACTGAGGCTGAAATTGCTTCGTAGGGCAACGCACGGGAAAATATAGAACATTTGCTTATGTCAGGCTGCATGATGCAATTTGCTAGAGTTATCACATTAAGCAAAATGTAAAAGTTCAGGCCAGAGAGTAACAAGCAGTTACTGTCTGGTATCACTCAAGTTAAAAATCAGTGCCCTCATTTAGGTACTGCAGGCTACAAGCTGCCCTTCTGGCTTCCAATCAATCAGTCTCTTAAACTGGAGTCCCTTTGTATTTTCACACTGGGGTCTTTGGTATTACTAAAGCATTCCACTGTCAAAAAGCAGAGTTACCCTTGGCAACAAGTTTTTTGGAGTTTTTACTTCCTTATCAGTTTGCCCCAAAACAGAACATGAAGATTAACTGGCAGCTGCTGGTGTGTTCTAATACAGGCCTTTCTTTAATTGAAAAGAGGCTCCCTCTTCTAAGGAGATCAGCAATGGAAAACTTCAGTGCTGATATAAAAATATGCCTAATGTAACATGCCTTCTCAGTTAATGCTAAATAATTAAGTTATTTTCTGGTTATATGGTTGGCCTGTTTCACTAGTCACATCGTAAGCTTAGTGCCAAAAAAATTACACAGAGTTGTGCTTAAGAAAAGATCATTTTTCCTAAAGGCAAATTGAAAAAAAAGTATTATTTTGTGATTTTTGCTTTTATCACAATCTCTTCTCTCCCCTAACCTTTTTGGTTGGGGTATATCTCCCCTGATTCATTCATCTGAGAGTTACTTATCTAATACAGGCTGGTGGTCTGCGTTCTCTCATCCATCAGTGGAGAGAGATATTGAACCATACTTGCTTGAGCTCATGCATTTCTGACAACTCCTCTGGGATGATACAACTAGTTTTGCCACTGTGAGGTCAATTAAGCAGCTGGCTCAGACCCATAGATAGGTCAAGTTAGATGAGAGAAAGCCCACCTCTGTGACTGAAAATTTATTGTCGTTAATAAGTTGCCTGAGTACTCATGAGTTGTACTGAAGAGATACTGAATTTTGACCACATAGCTTAATCCCCAGCATGGAGCTTCTTCCCCATTTCAGCAGAGCTAAACCTTCTCACTCCATTCTCATAAGGAGGTTCAAATAATGCACTTGGAAGGATTGCTTTATACAAGAATCAAAACTTCTAACAGTTTACAAAATGCAGCTACTATCCTCCTTTCCAAAGCCAAATGCCCTCTAAAACTGGATGTCCTATTTAAAAAGTTCTCTTACAGAATCAGAACTATTTTATGTTCTTGGGCACAGCCACACCACAGCATTTCTGCTGGTATTTCTCTGTCTATACGAGTTTTGAAACAACCTATAAAGTTTAGAACTAAGGAAAAATGAGTAGTTCTTAGAGAAAAGACATGCAGATACAGCTAACTGACCTACTACACAATTTTGGGGTTTATTTTACATAAAATGTTTTTCCTACTCTTGGAGTAAAATTCAATATTTGACATGTTTTTCACTAGGGGATTATTACTAATGAAGCCTGGGGAAATACTTTTCCTGAGGAAAACACAGTGTGTTTAAAAGAAATTAAGAAAACGTAGAGGGAAAATTTACAGTGTTGGAACTAGCACAGGCATGCTACACACTGAAGCTGAAGAGCTTCACACAAATAGATTATGGCACGTCTGGCATGTAGGATATACATACCAGGCTTTCAGCAGTATATACTGTAAATTTGCAGTTTACACATAGCATTAAGCAATTTGTCAGGTGGAGAGGGAGACCACAGGTCTAGAGAAATTACAGAAAATCTAGAGACAGTAGAAGAAACACTGTATCTTAAGGTTTTTTAATTGCAGCAAAAAAACCAGTCAAGCACATGGGAGACCTGAGGTAAATGTGAAGACAGAGTAATGAATCCTTAGGAGATGCAGTTATTTGAATAAACAATACAGTTAAATTGAAGTGACAGGAGACATGGAGTATTGAAACCTGAACTAAAGATAGTAATAAAAAAGAGCTGCATCTGTAGAACTGCAAGTAGAAAAAGCAGTTAAGAACAAGCTTTGAATATAAAGCAAGAGCTGTATTTACTGAAACACTGGGAAGTATTTCTCACGAATGTGAAGCAAATTTTCACTTTCTTGCTGCTGGTAAACATCTGCATGATGCCTGCTCACAGTGAGGAAAAAATAAGTTTAGCAAACAGGCGGAAAAAAACTATCAGCAAATAGTCTTACAACTTGTCAAAATAGAGAGACATATGTCAGAATACACATATCCACACACAGTGACAGTCATGAAAGTCACACTTTTCAACAGTACAAAAATGACAAGATTTCAAAAAGCCAGACTGAATGACTTTTTTTTTTTAATTGAATGAGCAAAAAGAATGAGCAAAAAGAAAGAGACAAACTAGGTAATTTACAAGTGCAAGGATGCTGCAGAGACCTGTTTTCAGGGTGTACTCCCCGGGATGATCACCTCTGTCTCTGTCAGCCCTGCTCCCAGCCCTGGTGCAGCAGTGTCTCTGCCTATGTGGGCTCTCCCCACCCAGGGACCTGCCCTCAGCATGGCTTTAGCAGGGAGACAGAAACATTTTCATGCAGAGATAGGTGTGTGGACATGCCTGTGTGTCTGCTCTACCAGTGGATCCCACTCTCCCTCCTTCTGAGAGGTCCTGCTGGAGTGGAGGTCCTTCCTGAGGCGCAGTTGGTGAAACCAGAGAACTTTCTTTAGGAATGTGATTAAAAGGCACATTCAGGTTCAGTCAGAATAATGACATTTACATACAGAGAACTGCAAAAATCCTAGCAGGCATAGTCTTAAACCCATCGCCAGAAAGTCTGGGCTAATAAGTGGAATGCTTTTTTCTAAGAAACCTTATTCTGGGAAAGCTCCCGGCTAACTTCTGTATGTGAGAAAAGTGAAAATCCCTTGGGTAGTGAGCCTGAGGCACATACCACAGCCTGAAGCTCAGAGCAGCAGAACAGGCCAATGCACACTTAGCTGCAGGAGGAGTTTGCAGACAGGCAGCCGTGTGCTCTCCCACGTGAAGAGCAGCCAAGGTCCACCACTCTGGGACCACTGTGGGGCTATCCTGCAAATAGCTGATTTTAATGCCTGCTATCACCTCCAAGCAATCCCTTTCATCTGTTCTGCATACATTGTTTTCAAAATTTACCTACTACACTTATAACTGGTTCTGCTAGCAGAAAATGCACTGGGGGGAAAATCTGTAGAAGTTTAACAAATTTCCAAGGAGCCATGATTCAGCCAGGTAGGCAGCTTAAAGCTGAGGAGTGATGTAAACCATTAGAGCCACAAAACCAGCTCAGTGCCTGGTTTTGGTTGTGATCTGGGTCACTATTGTCACTATTATGCCCAGCTATTGAGAAATTGTCATATTCTGTTGTATGTCTTCGGAGGCGTGTTATTATGAGTTGTCGCTCCAGAAGTTCCTGGAGGCATTAGAAACAGAAGGCATTGTAGGAACATGTAGAAAGACACAATCCCTTCCCTGAGGAAAAGGTTGCAAGAAATGTGAAACAAAAGAAGATTTAACAGAGAAGTCCTAAACCCGTCTGGGTGCCCCCTTATTGCAGTGAAGATCTGTTCTCCATTGGTAAATGCAGCATATGGAGAAATTACTTATCCATGCCCTTATTCTACCTATGAGATGAACACAAGATTACAATCTTATCTCTTGCACAATTTACATGTCGTGTAGAGCAGCTTGATCATATTGAAAATAAGATGTTTCCCTATACCTGTGATTCCTGGAAAGTAACATTAATATTGTGTAAAGAATCAGAAAAGACCTAAAGTCTTACATAATTTATCTTTGACTAATATTGAGATGTCTTGTGCTAGATATTTCATCTTGTGCTAACAGAAGAAACTAAAACACTACTGCAGGTGAACCCTGAGACCCAAGTGTTATCAGTTATCCAGCTGTTGCACCATTAGATTGTATTTACAAAATATATTTGTAAATACCTTAAATATATTCTGGCTTAAAGCATAACATTTTTAAAATAATGCATATTCAATGGAAATTAAAAAACCCTTTTAAATTCAGAACCTGAATTCAGAATCTGGTATTTTTTAACCAGAGACAATTAGAAATCTTGGCCTCTACAGGTCTAATTTTTTTTCAGTTTCCTTCATTAAAACACCATGTTTTCCTGATGAAACTGGTATTTTAAAAAGTACTATAATATAAAGTGCTCAGAGCAATTTTCAAGAAGGAATGGAAGACAGAGAACAGTGGAGCAGTAGGAAAAAAAATTCCAGTTGTGGCTGTAGCACCTACTTGAGACCCCAGATCTCCAGCAGATTTATACATCTGCACAGCTAAGCACACACTGTTTATGGCACACATTGTCCAGCAAGTGCTGAACTGTGCAGCACTTGCTCCACAAAATTGTACAGGAGCAAGAAATGGCCAAAGCCAGCTCACATGCACACTACCAAAGCAGACTAAATTATGCCACAGACAAATTTATACCATGTCTACATCTTTTTTTTTTCCGTCTGTAAAAGTGAGATGTGTAGGTTTGCTTGAAAACCGTGCTACAGAAGGAATCCAGAATCAACATCTATGTAAGTATTTAACTAACACAGACAGTTTGATCAGGCCAAAGAGCTCATCTGCCCTCCCCTTTGTGAAATTCAATCTTTGTTTGCTCAGCTAATATCTTCCCCAGTAGCCATAAACCCCATCCTTTGTGTATCAGTAGGCTTTAGGAAATGTTTAATCAGTTTGCAAGAGCACATAGACACAATTCCACAACAACCCTCTATGTGGCATCTAAAAAAGTCATGTATAGGAAAATATAAATTGTGCCCCTGAAAAGAAAGGCTAAGGAAGTGTTCCTACTTAAATCTACTCTTTCTGTATTCACTTTTCTCTCTCTAAACATTTTTTAAGCAACAACATGAAATTTTCTTGCTCTTCTGAAGATGGAAAATCACTGAGGATTGTATTTGAATTTTTAACTTTATAAAAAAACCCGCTGATTTGAAAATACAACTTCCAAAATTTTAATATTCTTTACACATTTTTATAAAAATAAAGAATATAAAACTGTTCTGAAAAACTAGCCAGTGTATTTCTGAGCTAAAATCTTTTTTCAGCTTAAACCAAACACAATTATTTAAAGACTAAGCAACCGTATGTGTAGTCATGCAAAGCATTTAGAAAATGAATTCAGAAATTATAAAGAATGAATATTTCTAGGGAACTTTTTAGCAGAACAGCAAGTATCTACAACTTCCACCAAATATAACATGGAAAGCTTGATTCTGATACTACCATTTTGAAGCTCTCTCATTTGAAAGCAGAAAACTAGGGATCTGGACATACATACTGTAATACAAGCAAATTCTCCATTTCATACAGATCTGTGAAAGTAGCTGCCATAAATTTCAAATGTGGTTAAAGATCAAGTACCTGAAGGCAGAAATTTGGGCCTTGCACTCGTTCATTCTAATAAAGTGCAGAAACCCACAATATTTCAGTGTAATTATAGGTATTTATCATACAGACACTGGAGATCACATGTTAAAGTTCTCTGAATTAATTTCAAATTTCAGTCTTACTGAATGCACTGAAGAAATACGACTGACAATTGTAACAAAAAAGAAGAGATAGAATTCTACACATAATGCGTTTTTGGGTTCAGAGAAAGATACAAATGAGGGCCAGAACTATCTCACTGTGCTATCTTCAGCATACTAGAAAAATAAGAATTTGTTGTTTTACGAGGTCTTCAGTATATTGCTTTCGGGAAGAAATGTGAGAACCATTTTTCCCTCAGCACTCTTAAGCTTTCAATTCCAAACTGAAAGAAAAGTTTCAAAATGTGTTATAGCAAAACATGTTTGTGCATGTGGGTTTTCAAGTCACCTAGGATCCTGCTGAACCTTGTGTGAATGTTTACTCACACATATTCATTATTTTTTTAATAAACTACAATGTTCATGTCTTTTTAAAATAATATTTGGCTTTTACACTGCTGAAAATACTGATGTGTGTTCTTCCATGATGTAACCTGGCTCCATGGTGGTACTCACAAGAAAGGTGATTGGAATCAAATAAGAACCTGGCCCTTTATTTGAACAAACATCACCATTTAATTATTTTTTAATTTAAAATTTCTATCTGTTAAAAGAAATTCATTAAATTCCTATATAAAAGTAGAAGTTTGATGTAACGTGCTTTTAGACAATTCCTACTTTTACTAGTCCTTGCCAGAAATATTTACAGACAGAAATAATTTTCAATCTCTTTTTCTTGAGGGACACAGGATAAAGGAGAAGAGAAAAAAACTGAAAGAAAGGGGGTATGTCACTGTGCATGCCAGTTGTCAGGGCACACCTGAGCCACGTCCTGGGCACACATACACACACACTTGATCCATGTTTGTGAAGACAGACAAGAGGTCTTGTTTTCCCTCCAGTAAGCAGTGGAAAAACCTTCAAAAGTGCAAGAACTGATTTGAAGTGTAATTATTATCTAAATTCCTCTCAATTTGCTCTGAGTCACTCACCTTTGTCACGTGATGCTTTTCATGCTGTACAGGAATCTTAAACATTTGGCACCAATATGTTGTGTCCTTGTCTGGTACAGGCACCTGTCTTAATAAAAAGGGCAAGAACACAGTATTATCATAGAATCACAGGCTGGTTTGGGTTGGAAAGGACCTTAGACATCATCCAGTTCCAATCCCCTCGCCTTGGGCAGGGACACCTTTCACTAGACCAGGTTGCTCAAAGCCCCATCCAACCACACCTTGAAAGCTTCCAGGGATCAGGCACCCACAGCTTCTCTGGGCAGCGTGTTCCAATGCCTCATCAACCTCACAGTGAAGAATTTCTTCCTCATATTTGATCTATACACAAAAGTCACACTACCTGTTGTGTAAGCCCAAGGCTTTGGCTACCACCTTATTCCCGTCTCCACCGAAACCCGAAACATGGAGTAACTTACGTCTTTGTTTGTCAGGTCAAAGTATGGCAAAGAGGCAGATAAGACTTCCTCTCTCTCAGGGTTCAGCAAACGCAGACTCTTTGTACCACGGTTAGATCCATGGTAATTTTGACCTGCTTCTCCCATGTCTTTGTGGTGGTAGGCCCATATTACCCGCACTGTGCTCTCCTGAAAGAGCAAAGCAAAATGTCCACAAGGGATAGCAGCAACATCTTCCTCACACAGCTCACGTAATTCCTACAATAGCTGTGACATTAGTGTATTGAAACAATGACAATGTATTCCAGAGGAGCAGTCATCTACTTACACAATTTGGCCTTTGAAATAAATAATGTTTTATACTCAAAGGGTTAATTGGAAATACACAGAAATTAAATTGTTCTCTGATAGATTCCTTCCCTAATGTTGTGGATTGAAATCATATCTTCAAATGGCAGAACAGACTCATAAAGAACTAAATTCATTACAAACATTTTTCTCGAAATGTAATTTATTTGATCAGCAACCCCCAAACATTTTCCAGGCTTAGGCCTGTGAAGATGTGAATACCTTCAGTGAAACGCTGTCCTTAGATACTATGGAAAATTATCATTCTATTACAGAACAGATTTACATCTTAAAAATCAATCTACAGCCACTGCACAGATCAGTTCTCGGTAAACCACTCTCAGATTGCAATAATGAACCTTGAGACAAAGTGCTATAATAAATCCTGAAGTGTCCCCAAATGCTAAATTATACTGAGAATTTGGAGCAGGTGTGCAAACCAGGGTTCATTGACTGCCTGGAAAACTGGTGGTTTACACAGCTGTGGTTTACTTCCTGCATTTTTAGCCTCTCATGTTGCTATTATTGAATATATTGTAAAAATATAGATAATGAATATAGTGTTTTACTCCTGTAGTAATGCTTCCAAAAGAAGTAGTAAACAAGCCAAAGCATAGAAAGCCTTGCAAATCTCTCCAACCTTTCTGTCATTTCCAATACAGAAGTCATCAGCTTCATGTAATTTAAAATTATGCTTAGGAAATAGCACAGCACTCCCTAGGGCAACAGAGAATTTACCATGAAAATTATTTTACCGTGAAAGGTTTTGCCATAAAATTTTTTAACTTTTAATTTTGAATAAAGAAATAAAGCAAACAGATATTTTAAATGTATCTTCTCCAAATTTTTAAAAAATCTGTTTCTAAGATCAACTACTAAGATCAAGTTAGTGCAGAATCTTAAAAGTATTTCTCAATTTGGCCTCTCTTGAATGATTGTGACAATGGCATGTGGGACTTGATGGCTCAGAAGTATCTGTTTCAATACTGTGTACACTTGTTAGAAATTACAGAACATAATGTATTAAAGTAGAAGGACAAAGAAAGCTGAAATTTAAACATAATAGTTTAATAAAACCAGCACACTTATTTCACCTGGTTAATTTCAGCAAAAGGATATTTTGGAAAGTGAATTTCTCTAATTGTCTCCTTGTACTAAAAAGAGGTTTTAATTACCAGCTTGATTAGCACATATTCATTTATCCTGTATCAATTACTTCATCTGTCTGCACATAATCAGAGACTCTTACCGTTATGCTCTTATCATTTGTGTCACAAGTGTGCAGCTCTCTGCTAAAAGCCAATATTGTATGTGTACTGTTTTCCATGGCATATTCCAGATGGTAATCCTGTTGAGGGTCCTTTATTAGTACTCTGTTTTCATCTGTAAAATAATCCTGTCACAAAAGAAAGGTGACTCATTATTAAAATCTAATATTAAAAATGAAACTCTGTGTCCAGTACTGAAGCCCTTTAACACATGTAAAATTCTGCAGCATCAGTTTTGAACCAAATGATAAATTTGAGGTGGCACTGAGCTATTTTTTATCTCCAAGAAAGCAACCCTCTGTGATAAAGAGCTTAAAGAATGCCTTAAGTAACTTCAGCAACAAGCTGCCTGTATGTAACTGCAGAAATAAAAGCTGGACCCAGCGAAAAAGAAACCTTATTTATCATAACTGGGATATCAGAAACTCCAGAAGAAATTATAGAGAGGATGAAATTCACTTAATATTTGCATCAATAATACTGTTGCTCCTTTTCTCCCACAACTTTTCCTACATTTTTTTCTTTCCCACAAAAAACAAACCTCTTGAATGAACGTTGGCTGGAACCAGAAAGCCTAAGGCTTAACTAGCACGAAAAGCGCTCATTTCATACAAAAGCTGCTGGGATTAGGTTGAGGTTTTGGAAGAGGCAAGGGAGCTGCTTGTAAGAAAGATGCTCCCTATCCTAAGGGTTCTGCAGAGGCCCGGCACAAAGCAGTAGCTCGGCAGCAATGTCAGGTCATTAACCTCCTCACCCCGGATTCCTGCAGCCCCGTGCAGCTGGGACCCGTCCCGCCCTCTCCTCCCACCCCGGCCACCTGGGAAGGGCTGGTCACTTTCCTCTGAGTTTTAGGCTGTTTCTGCCTGGTTTGGGGTGGGGAGGGGTCTTTTAACTAACCAATGTATTCCTCATGCCGAATAGGCTATGGGGAGACACCATTAATTGTGTAGTGTCCTTTGCAAAATGATGCAGCACTGGCTGGTCCCAGCAGGCGTTTATTTTTTGGAATTGTTTGGACCTCTCTTCACTTTTGGAGAGATTTCCAGCTTTCCCCTTTTGTTAAGGTGGAGGTAACCAGTCTGAAAAACTGTAAAATGTTATGCCCAAGTATTTTGATACCAGTAAAAAAATAATTGAAACTTCATTAACTTACTAAAGGGTCATTTAAAAGCTGTAATCTTAAACTTAATTGCACCCTAGAAATCTGTGTGTGGGCAAGACACCAGAGAGTTCTTCTTTTCCTGTCACCACGTCTTACAAATACAAATTATTAAGTACGTACATGACAGAATAGACACGTGGAAAAATAATCACTAAAAAGAGCAAAAAAGGGGCCTGGGACCTGAAAGAAAGTGAACTGATATTTGTTTAGAGAAATAACTTTCTATTTGCTGTTTTCAAGACAGAAATAATGGACTTGTTTTGGGATGGTTCTTTGAAGATGGGTACTTTATGAGATCAAAACACTCCACTTTAGCCATGCATCAGAACTTAGAAAGAGGCAGTGTATCGTCTATACATAATACAATTCCTGCTCTGAAAACACTCTTCTGTGGAATCTCTGCTTCCATCTTTAAGTTAGTAAGGGTTTGTCTGGATGAGAAGTGCAACCTTCTGAACATCAGTTTTTATTGAAGTGTGGTATCTTTGCTGAAATGCTACCTTCAGTTGGAAGAAGACATTCTTAGTAGAAGCAGCCGCACATTGAAATATTGAGGAATACAAATTCAAGAGCAGTTTTTACTCGTGTGAACAGACTCAAAGTCTCTGCCTGAAACCAGTGTGAAGGGAAGCTGAGGAATGTGAGGGAAAGCTAGGTGTGCACATTCAAATGCTTTGTGGTGAACTCACCATTTCATCACAAGTCTAGAGGACACAGCTCTAACCAGAAAAAACCCTCCTGTGATATACTCCTGATTTCCATGAGCCTGAGGCAAGAATGCAAAAACAATGCAAAGAAGCTCTGTAATGAAGGTATAAGCTCAGATATGCCTTGATAACGTGGTTGTCAGTGTAATTATCTCACTTGCCCAGATGACAGTCAAAGACAGGTCACGGCTCTGGCTCACCATGAGGGGCTCATCTTGTGGCTGCTGGCGAATGCCTTAGGGAAGGTGGCCCCAAAGCCCAGGCCCCCAGAGAGGACCAGGCTGCTCCCCGTGGGATGAGAGCTGTGTTGGGCACTCACATTGCTGCCTGCTCAGGCACTGGCTGTCCACCCCTGCTGCCAAAAATGAACAGAACCTCGCTGATCTCAGTGATTTCACATGAAATTATTTTGTGGCTCGATGTGGCTATTACTATTTTCAGTTTCTTTGTTGAAAATTATCCAGATGTTCATAATAAAAATAAAATCAAATAGTATAACAAAAAAACGCAAAACAAAAAACCAACAAAAAACCAAAAAACAAAACAAAACCTGAACAACTCAAAATTTGATTGTGCAACCTCTCACACAAAAGTGGTTTGTTTCCCAGTTTTAAAACAAAATAATGCCACATTGTCCAGGAACCATATGAATCTCTTTCTGTTCACAGAGAAGATTTTAAGTTAAACTATGCAGACTTTGCTCAATTTACTCATCAGAGCTTAAAAGCCTTTAAGACATGTGTTTGTGTACAAAACAGAAAGAATAAAAAGTTTCAAAAATGATGACACAGTGACAATCTGTGATGTAACACCTTTTTCAACCGCAATTTGGAAAAAATCTGCAATCTGGAAAAGTAAAAAATTGTTAGTTTTAGATATATCTATGTAGGTATATGCCTGTGCCTTTATACATATCCTATGCTTCCCTTCAGAGTAGAAAACTAAATAAAATAAAATAATTTCAAATTTAAATTAAATTTAAAAATAAATCAAAGTCCTGCTGCCAAAAGTCCTGGTGAAAATGCAATCAAAACCACCACATTTGGACTGCCTACACACCACTTCAGCTCTTTTGTCTAGTCAGAGGAGAAAGCTGGGTACCTCCGAAGGCCTTTGAAAAGTGGCAGTACAGAGGACGGATCTACCAGGGGCCAGAAGAGGGTAAGCCGGGCATTTGAGCTTCAGCTAAACTAAGGAAACATAAATTTAATTTGAAACTCTCTCAGGTCCACATTACCGTAACACAGAACTCATCCAAATTCACAAGTTTCACTTAGTTAATTCTGTAAAGAAAGGAGTGGGATGTTTTAATCCACAGCATTACGGTGCTTTGACATCGATCACAGACAGTTCTAAAATGGGCTTCGTACTAGAACAGTTTATTCTTCCCAACAGGCAGGAAAAGGCTCTAACATGGTATAATCTTTTTTTACACAGATCTGGTTTTGCTACCCCACACAGTTAACTAGAAAACCCATGTCTTTTGTAGGATAGGTTATACCGATACAAGTCCCCTGAATTTCATGGAGTTCCAACAGAGATCTACAATAATTGTCAAGTCCTTAAAACTGGATTTCTGAAACACTCACGTGTGTGTGGATAAATCCACAGCACGGATTTATGTAGTGATTCAGTTCTTGCATCCAGATTTTTCAGTTTCTTATACAGACAAAAAATATATATTATATGTTTAATGAAGAGGAAGTTTTCAAACTACACATCATCTTTACAGAAGTATAAGAATTAGTGAAAGAGAAGGGTGAAGTGACTATATTTTTCTAGTATGAATATCTTTGGTTATTAAAATACTGAGTGTTTAAAAAATGTTTCAGAAGTGTTATTGGTCATTCTACATGATAACAAAAATGTCTATTTCAGGATTTGCTTTTGTAGATTGTTTACATGTGAAACATTTAAAATTTTTGCACTCCCTTTGATAATATTGCATAAAATGGCATATTGTATTCTGGACTAAGTTGTGCAATCAATCAAATAATTAAGTATCTCCTTCCTCATATTACCTAAAAGTTGAAACAACATATGGAAAATGAAAAATCTTCCTGACATTACAAGATATTTTATGCTCTTTTCCAGATGTGAGGCAGATCATGTTATACTATTTTTCAGATACCATTAGCCTCTCTCCTTCTTAAAAAAAATATTTTGTGGTTTACATGGTTTCTGATTTCTGCTCCACAAACAGGAGAGTAATTTCTTAAGGATGTGAAAAGACGCTGGTTTCTCCTTCGAGAATGCAAGCACAGCTGCAGAGGGAAGCCTGACCCCAAAAGCCCTACCAGCTGTCATCACAGACTGAAACAGGTGTTTATGGGACTCCCTCCCCAGATCTTTACAATGTACAAGATTGTTTTGTTTATGATATCCATTTCCAGTCCTAAATTATATATATATCACCTTTCAACCTCAAGGAGCATAAAATAATTCTCAGACTGTGGCCCCATCCAGCAATCGCCTTGTGGGCTCAGCTTGCGAGAAACTCAGCCACCCCAAATTACATGTGCTGCCCTTCTCTAACTGGACCATCACTGCTGTTCCAGCAGCAGTCTAACACCTAAAAGTGAAAAGAGGGACAAGCCAGGAAAGGGAAATGACAGAAAAACAAGCTGTGTTTCAACTTGTCCTCACTGATATTCTGTAGCCAAGCCATGGAGTTTCAAACATCCCCAAATTACCAAGCTGATGCCAATGACCAGGACCAAAAACAAGCGTTGCAGAATGCAGAAAGCGTCATGAAGCTGTAACAAAGATGAAAGCTGGCGCAGGAGAGGATCTGTCTTAGTATAAATAGGGCAGATAAACTGCTATGGTAAGGAAAAGAACTGAACAAAACATTTGTTTGAAATAAGCACCAAGTTATGCCTTTCTGGGTTTCCAAAAAAATAACTGTGGTTAACATTTCTCTTTTTTTATTGTTGCATTCAATTTAAATGGAATCCTTTTGCTCAAGGTTCCAGTACACACTAGATGTTACCACCTAAAAGAAGTTGGCTTTACACTGTATTTGGCAAGAACCAGACAGAGCATGAGTTTACAAATAAGCAAACCAAACTGTTTTGCAACCTCAAATAAATTTCAGCTTGAGTTTCAGGCAAAGATCTTACTATGCTCTTATGCTGGGGAAAAGCAAAGCCCACCCACAGCAACCTAACACAAAGCAGGAGCCTGAAAGCATCGATGCTCTGTATCAATGAAGAATGCTCTCAAGAACACCTTGAGAGCATTCCAGTTGACTGAACCAATCTTGAGATTGGCTGCAAATGGAAAAATAACTGTACAAAGGGTACAGCAACAGCAATCAAGTAGTTGCAATAAGTTCCTAAAGTAACTGGGATCAGTAAGTTCACAGCTACTGTCCCATGAGCTGTCTGTTTGTAATTAATTTACTAGTTTGAGGGGGGGAAGAAGGGAGGGCATGGTGTGTTGGGGTTTTTTTTTGTTTGCTTCTGGTTGCTTGGGTGGGTAGGGTTTTGGGGTTTTTTTTTTTGGGGGGGGGGGTTTGGTTTGTTTTGTTTTGCTTTTTTGCCGAAACAGCAGATTAGCATGAAGTGATTCAGTCCTTGCTAGGAAGCCTGGATCTCACTCATGCAGGCAGTTCTGAGAAGCTCTACACAATTTCTGGTACTATTCCAATTAAACTGGTTGACATACATGAGTGACTGTGAATTATTTACTTCAGGTGCACTACCAGCTCTGACAAGGACAGAAAATTTCTGTCTCTGATAAATAATTGTGGGTGTGCCCATACTGAAATGCAGACATACACATGTGCACAAAGATGCACATTTCCATTTGTGTATTTACAAAAACAGATAATGCCTGTGTATGTGTGTGCACATCTTCATGCATTTTCTTTACAAAAAGAAGGCTTGTGTTCTTTATACATGAAACATAATTATTTACGTAGGAATATGCCTTTTCTCATTCAGACTGGGTCACTTGAATACACTCCTGTGCATTTCTTACATCTAGTTAAATGCTGCCTGGGGTGGCTTCCCACCCCTACCCTACAGCTGGCAGTGGCACTGCTTTGTTTCTGTGACATTCCTGAGACATAAAACATATAACTTTCTCTGCACACAGATGAAAACACTGAAGTGTGGAGACCTGTCTAACATAGCACAAGAAGGTGTAAGAGGCTCTGGTGGCTAGAGGTTGAAATAGGACATCGCATACTGGCACAGATAATTGGACATTGCAGTGGAGTCCCAAGGGCCTATACGAGTCTTTACATCAAGAATAAATGTTAATTTAAGAGTTTATATTCCAGTTATATCAGAAGATAGGGTTTTTAGATTTAAGGCTGTCCTAACACAAAGAGACTAGACAAAACATGTAGCAAAGTGTTTTAAGGGAAAGAGAATCAGTAAGGAGGAGATATTGCATGATACAATCTTACAACTGCACTTTATCACAAGAAACATTCCTTACACAGGAGCCACATTTATCCAGTACAAGTATTCTGGGTTTAATTACTTTAATTACTTCAGTTATGAGGAAGATTAAAAACACTTAGGGGATTTTCAAGCACAACTATTAGGGATACTTGTTCTCAAAATTTCTGGATCTGCCTTAGAAAATCTTCCTTCTTTGTTCTCCTGCTTCTGTGATACTTGTTTATACTGGGAATTAAATTATTCCCCCATTATTTTAAGCCTTTGCATGACTCGAGGTGGCTACAATTCCATATTTCTGAGGAGATGTGAGAAAATTTCATTTTCTTGGCATTTCCAAAATCCAAAGGAGAAGAAAAAATATGATAAAGAAAAAAAACAAAAAAGAAATACAATCCCAACCAAACTCTTAAAAACAGTCCCCCCAAGGTCTGCAAATTACCAGAGCTTCAGAATTCTTCTCATCTTTTGTTCACCAACTGTTGCTTCCTTGTCCTAACCATTGTACCTCTGAAAGGGAACTACAAAGCACCCAGCCAGTGGAGATGTACACTGGAGTGTCCCTTTATGCCCCACATTGAAGCCAAGAGGGAGACATTAGTCATCTGGAGATTTTGCCCCAATGCCCAAAGGCATGAAATACCTCCAACAAAACACCGACTGAGATATGTCAGTGTGGCACTCGCTTTGCATCTCTCTCTTGGTGCCTTTCAAGTTGTTTTCTAAACACTTCTTTTGTTGCTGTTGGCATGAGTGCACTTAAAAGCAGCATATCGTTAAGTACTGAAAATGCTCACTGTTTTCTGTCCTTTAAAATCTCTTCCAAGTACTTCCCTGTGAGCAATTAAGCTAACTCTATGGGATACATTTGATAACAGATATTCTTTAGTTTGGGTGACAGTTAACAAGCAAGGCTCTAATGAATAATAAAGTACTTTTTAGTGACACACAGTCCCTATTCACCCTGAGTAGGGACTATTTTTGTGCAAGTTCAACAGAAGATTCTAACAATGCAACCCTCTTGTATAACTTGCACAAAATAGGCATTCATCAAGGAGGATTACTCTCCCCAAAATGGGGCTCTCAGCAGCTACGTGCTGTGGGTGGGGATGCACAATTCCAGACAGGGGTGGAGACCAAGGAAAAGGCATGGGTCTAGCAAGAAAATGCATGCTGTGTCAATTCATAAGCACAAAAGAGATGAATTAGGAAAAAAAGAAAAAAAAAAAAGGAAAAAGGGAAAAAAAAGGAAAGGAAAAAAAGAAAACTAAAACAAACTAGATGCAAGATCTAGGGCTGCCCCAAAATCTTGTATGAAGAGTAAGACATGCTGCAAATGAGCATGGCAATATTTCAAGGCAACATTTTGCTAAGTATGAACTCTCCTAAGTCCAGCTCCTCCCTAGAGAGACAAAGGCAGCTTCCAGCTTTCCAATACCAACCCCCATTGGTATCTTCTTGTTCTCAAACATGCTCACCCAAACTCCACACAATCCACTGCTCTGACACCACAGGCTCTCAGTAATGTGTGAGAATTGTTTGTTCACTGATCTCCTTTTTCTTCTTCTGCTAGATGGAGGTGCCTCCCTCAAAACAAACTCAAAAAAAGTTATGCATGTATGTATACACATACCCATGCTATGTCCTCTACATCCTCCCAAAATATGTTTAGGTTCCCATTTCAAATATCAAACTTCTGAAATGTTAGGACAGTAAATGTATAATTCTCTGATCGTTCCAATGCTCTTCAAAAAACTCCTCTGATACACCATGAAGGTCTGTTCTTCTTCTCTCACGACATCGTAACGATTTTCATCTTGATACATTTAGACAAAACTAAGCCACAGACTTCCAAATTGTTTTAGCCTTTCCTTATGTCAGACACCCTTTCAGATGAAATACAGCTCAAACACTGAAAAGCAAACCAAAACGAACAGCTCATTCCACCCAAGTTCAAGATACACCTGAAAACTGAGAAAGTAAAACCCAACCCTGGATATCCAGGACTTTGAGTCACCAGGTTTTTTCAAGGCAAACACTGCCTGCTGATGGTGGGAATAGCATTTACTTGCTCTGAGAGGGTGAGGAATAAATGCCAGAGGAAACATTTTCTCCCTCTGCTCTGAATACTGCCTGGCAGTTTTCCTCTACCTCAATACATGGATCTTCCACAGACTAAAAAGTATGTGCTTTTACCCTCACTGGCAGCTGTAGTGCCAGCTAACTACATTTATACATTTATTCCCAGAAGAGAACTCTTACCTCTGAGAACATTTTCTATTTTTAAAAAAGGAGAGAGAATTTGGGGGGGAAAAAGGCAAAATTGACCCAAGGGACCAGCAATTTCAATGCCCACTTGAAAGGCTATAAAGGTGTTTCAGAACATCTGAACGTCAGGCCACTAACAAGCATCTCAAAACTTTCAAAGAAACCAAAAAATGACCCCTCTAAGAGTTTAGACCACGATGCACATTTTCCAACGGATGGTCATGGAATAAAAACATATTTCTAAAACCAAAAAGTAAAGTAAGTTCATTCATTATAGGGTGTACATATATCATGGAGTGCAGCTAGGCATAAAACCACGTACTTTCAAGGGTTCTATCTATGAAAAAATCTTTTTAAGCAGTAAATAATCTAAATTATGATGATCTACACTTAACATAGAATGTATTTTTAAAATATTAACTGTACTTGTTTGTCCAGTAAAGGGAAGAATTGGATATTATTGAAACAGCATCCCAGAACAAGTTGTTCATTTTATAGCAATCCCTGCTCCCTGACCAGAAAAAGTCTTTGGACAAATTTTGTTTATCATCTTTGTTTCTGGCCTTTCCTTGTTGGTGCGAGTACAGAAATATTTTAACTGGGCAACTTTTAAAAAAACCTCAGTGCAGTTTAGAAAGAAACCATGCTGCCTAGAACTGAAGAAGGAACAGGGATGGAGCAAGCCTTGAGTGGCAAGCAACCATAACAGAAGTATTTTTTATGCGTCTTACCTACTCAAAGGTGCAACATAATAACTCATAGCTCTTAGCATTACAGTTTATGTACTAAATTAATGCTTCAGGAAAAATATCACAAGGTTTGTATCAGCAGGCATTTGCTAAAGTCCTTTTCTATTTGTAACAGAATGTCAGTGGATAAAACCTGTGGAAGAATGGAGTTAGTATGGGGCCATTTTTAAGGATGCTGAAAACCTGTGAAGGGTGCTGAAAAGAGCCACAAAAGTACCCTGAGTGCTAGGGAAAATGTCCTGTGATGCTAAAGAGCTCAATCTATTTATTTAATGAAAAAGAAAATTGAGGAGTGACTTGATTGCCTGGACTGCAGCATATAAATAACTTCATGGAGGCGGTAGGAAGGGGGAGTAGAGATTTTAACATAGTAGAGAAAATACATAGCTGAAACCTAAACCAAGACAAATTAATGCTGGCAATCAGGAACAGCAGAGGCTCGTCATCGCCACAAACTGTCAAGGGAAGTGATGGATCCTCCACCACTGGATATCTTTAAACTAGGTTTGGATGTCTTTCTAAGAGACTTGCTTTAGCCTAACAGGATCTATGAGCTAACCAGGCAAAAAGCTTGGGTTTCTTTCAATGGTTAAGAGGTGTGTCTTCTGAATTGTAAAGCCTTACAGAAAGCCTTTCATTCTGTGAGTGAAGAGCTCACTTCTCAATGAGCAAACTACGGTGGTTTTTTTACTATTATTAGTCTTTTATTTAGGCTTCAAGAAGAATTATCTTCATTTTGAAATATGGAGAAACCAATATTCTGAAAATCACTGGTCTGAACATAGAGAAGACAAATATTTGCCGAAACTTCATATAGCAAACTAATAGGGAAAAAGAAAAAGTAGAAGGAAAAAAATATACTAAAAGCTCTTCTTCTGGAAAAGTTTTGATTTTATAAAATCTTGATAACTAGTAGGGAGATCATATTATGCATTTAGTTGTCTTGTGGTGAATTTTTAATGAAAATCCATATTCTTAAGGAAAAACTTCTTAAAATTTAAGCAGCAGCTACAAAGACCAACTAGCTCTAACATAATGAAGGAAAGACAGACAACTTCTCTTAGACCATACTCTAACAACCACTCTTAAATTGCATTTAAGAGTGTCACCATATCATTCCAGGCCTGATTCCCCTTTCGATCATCCTTCGGACAAGCTGTCCCTGCTCCCCCGAACCCAGCGCAACTCCTCCTGGCTGGATCTCAGGTTGATGAGATCCAGGTGTGGGTCCCTTCCCCTCTCATGGCTCCTACCCTGCCAGTCGCCAGTGCCTCTTGGAGGGGATGATTCACTGGAAGCACCAGCAAGGCCTCTGTTCCACACTCCTGTTCCCAGATGTAGCCCTGACTATACCTAGACTACTACAGAAACATCCCAAGAAAGTTATGCCAATGAAGTGGGGCCCCACTGAGGTTGCTTTACCAGACCAAGGACATGTACCAGGAGTCCCAGCGGTTACTCTGCAAGTCCTTCCCAACACCTGGCTCAAAACACCTCCAGGTGAGGAGAGGAGGAACACCAAGAACAGGAGCAGCACCGGCTGTGCCCCAGCAGAAGGGGCCGTCAGCAGGCTTGGAAACTGCTGAGATACTGCCCCCGTGCCAGTGGGATTAGAAAGAGGAAGTTGGCAGCAGGACGGCCAAGCTCCGCCAGATGTTGGCAGGGTGAGAGGAAAGGTGCCGCACCTCCCTGGGACAGGCTCTGCCCTCCCACCCCTCTCCTCCGCGGGTCTAGGCTCAGCGGGCAGGCAGGAGAGAGTGCCCAAAGGAGAGAGAAAAGGGCTGTTGCATTTTCTGGATAAAGAGGAAAGAAACCTGACACCTTTAATAAAATCCTTGTAAAAGTTTAGAGGGAAGGTTGGCAGGGAGCGGATCGAAAAGGAGTATCTCCTCCAGGGGAAAGGAACGCAGAACGATAGGGAAAACCCAAAGGGTGGAAGGAAGAAGTAAAGAGGTACAGGGATGCATGGCAAGAAGGCTGCAAAAGAAACCTGGGGCAGGGAAAGAGGGGCGTCCCGAGAAAGAGACAGCGGGGGGAAGGTGGGCGGACAAAAGAGGACCCGGGCAGGCGGTCGAGGGGAAGCAGCAGGGCCTTACCTGCAGGTAGGGCTGGCCCCTCTCCACGCCCCCCACCACGATGTCGGCTGAGGCCATGCCGCCGCTGGCCGAGAGCCCGAAGCCCACGTAGCCGCGGGTGCGCACCTCCAGGCGGAGGGCGAGGGCGCTGCCGCGGCGGCCCCAGCGCAGGCGGTAGGCGCCCGCGCCGTCCAGCACGGCGCTGTGCGGGTAGCTCCGCAGCGCCGGCCCGGCCCCGG